>JBCNJP010000027.1:49593329-49629496 GCA_039602395.1 Deinandra increscens subsp. villosa | reverse complement strand
TAATGATGTAACCGGTGAATTGTATGAGGTGTTTTGTGATGTTTTTTGGGATGTTATCATGTAAATACTTTTTCGAGGTTTTAGCCATTTACTATCCCCTTAATAAAATATGTTGGCCGTTAAAAAAAAATTAAAAATAATATTTTATGAGTGGTTATGTTTAAAAAGCAAATAAAAAATAAAAATTAACAAAAAGAAATAAAAATGTACCATTTTATTGAATTAGGGACATATTGGACAAATGACATATGAAAGGTTTTTGGATAATAGAAAATTTCAAAATTATATGTTTTAGTTAAATTAGATAGATAGATGAAGATGATTTTTAAGTAAAGTTAGGAATGCTTTTAGTTAACAGAAGCATGATTGAGAGGTTAATGTTAGTGAATACAGTGGGGAAAAGGTTTGTGGCGGGTATTGGTGTGAGAGTTTCATAATGTTAGTGAATACAGTGGGGAAAAGGTTTGTGGCGGGTATTTGTGTGAGAGTTTCATATCAAATTGTAATATAGTGTTCAATATCTATGAAGTATGCGATTGCTCATTATATATAGCATATTGGATGTACGAACATGTATAAAGTATAGTCGATCGTTAGTGTTATTGAAATTTACCGGTTGGGATTCTAAAGTGCAAACATTTTTAATTTTCTAAACTCTTTTACCCAAGGAATTAGACATAAAACTAAAAATAAATTATGGACTAGTAGATTACTCTATTGCACGAGAACAAATGATAATAAAAATTAAAAAGATATACATTTACGGGTATGGTTTCATTAAATGAGTATATATGTCATCAAGTAAGGTATCATCTAATCTCATATTTTTAAAAATAGTCTTATCTCATACCCAAATATTTATCTTGAAAGGTTATGAAGTTCACGTTTTTACATTAGGTTCGTGTTGATTTGTATCTTTAAAGTTCATTTCTTTAAAAAGTATCTATAAATAGATGAAGTTATTGTTGGGTTTCGTATAGTGGTATACGGGTGCCCGGTGACGTTAAAAAAAACTTATCCGTTTGATTAAACATTACCGATCGGGTTTAGTAAATAAAGAGTTAAAACGGATTAAACCGGTAATCCGTTTACGCAGCGGAATAAAATACTTTTACTAATTAAGATATGTAAACCGTTCGTGTCGAAATCGTGTCAACAGGATCACGATCACCAAAATAATCACGCAAACATCATTTCGCGTTAAACCGGTTAACGCGAAAATAACTAACGATTACATTAATCGAAATATAACATCTAAATTAAAATGGAGCTTAGATATACCTTCACGGTGTTCTAACAAACGCTAGAGACACTGAGGGACAACTGATGACGCTAGGGTTTCACGGAAAACCCGATCCGACGTTCGGATCTAATCGTTTTGCAGATCGCAAGAAGCGTCTTAAACCGATTCGTTGTAAACGGCAACGATTCGGTTTATGGTGGCGACTAGCAAGCACCAATCTATCAAGACGACAATGACGCCTAGGGTTTTAGCCGGAGCGATTACTACAATTATGACGACGAGGGCTCGCATTCACTAAATCGTAACAACGATAATAACGATGAGTGGTGAAAGCTCGTGGTGAAACGGAGAAAACTAGGTCGCGACGGGGGCCTAGGGTGGTGGCGGCGTCGACTCCAAGGAGGAAGAACGGCGGCGGCGACTCCCTAGGAGGAAGTGACGGCGGCGGCTTCAAGGAGGCGGCGGTGACGGTAAAGGAAGGCGATGGTGATGAGGACGTCGTCGATCAACACACAGAAGGATCGCCTTGAGTTCTCTCGGAGATAGCCTGCGGTAAAGTTCCACAAGGGAAGAGGGCGACGCCGGAGGTGGCGTGATAAGAGGGAGACCCGAGAGGGAGGGGAGCGCAAGGGGAGGGGAGCGACGACTCCTTTGCGCAAAATGAGATTAGGATCATAAAACCCTAATCACTAGTTGCTTATTTATAAGCAACTAATTTTCCTTTAGGCCCCTCGTCAATCTCTTTCATCGAAAAGAACCATCATTGTTTACGAATTAATAAAACCGGTTTATTAATACAATAGTCGTAAACTCGAGAACAATAAATTCAAATAACCATTTATGTGATTTATTATATTCACTGTAAACGCTTTATAATCGATAAATCGATACGTTTAATTCTCCATACATTATCGCAAGGATAATGATTCGTAATTAATTGAATGTTTATTAACTAAGAATAAACATAAATTAATTACTTATTTCCGTGAGTTACCGGTTAACTAAGTAAGCAGATTTTTTATCTCGTTGTCCTCAGTGTAACTTTTTACGTGTCTAACCGGGTTGGATTCTTGGTGTTGTCGGGTTTAGACATCCATTATCCAACAGTTATATCACATGTTTTAAATTTGTTTGATTAATGATTATATTTTTTGTCGCTCCTTATGACGTATTGGTTTTTGACGTGTAGACTTCACAAATATATTATGGGTATTCAATTTTGGCAAACAAATGGTTTATTTCAACCAACAAAGAAGTGTAAAGTTGTGGTCACTTAAGCTATTATTTTTTTATACACTTTGATTGGTAAAAGATTAATAATAAGATGTTGCAACAAAGGCTTGGGACGAGAGGTTTTATGGTGCTTAAAACTTACACAAAACAACTATTGACCATATGAATTAAAAACCCTTTACGATATATTTTTTTTTAATTCATAGAGAGTAAGACATTCACAAAATATAACACTTGGGAAGTAAATACCAACAAGCAATTGTTTTAATGGTATCTGGGGAGGATTGAGTTTCTGACTGAGTGATCAGGGGTTTAATCCTTAACGGGGGTTTTCTGACAGTGGGCCAGTTTCATCCCAGGAGTGGAGATGATCAGGTGGGTGGTGTAATGCCCCTGTTGTTACTGATCTGAAATCGACGTTGAAAAAAAAAACTTAGGAAGTAAATCCCCCCCCCTCCCCCCCAAATCCCCATCAATTCTTAGGATACCAACCTTGTAACCCATTTCTGATTCGACTACTCTTGAATGTTTTGAACACATGGAGTGCTTGATATTTGGTCTTCAAGAGGTAACTCCACATATACCTCGAGAAATCGTCTTCCAACAGGAATATATATTTGTTTCCCGCCGGTGTGCATGACGTTATCGGACCACATAAGTCGGCATGAACTAGTTGGAGTGGACGTGAAGCTTGAAACTGGGTCTGATCCAGAAAAGCTTGCCGTACTTGTTTGCCAACCAAGCATGCATCACATAGATTAGTACTATGAGCGAGATTCGGAATGCCACGTACCATATCGTTTGAAGCTAGTAGTCTCAAGGCATCATAGTTCAGATGATGACCCATTCGTGTGTGTCATAGGGAGCTTGCATCATTGATGTTCGAAAGAAGACAGGTTTGAGATTCTTTAGTCAAGTTTGTCTTGTACAATCGATTTAGTGACCTGGGTACTTTCATTAACAACTGTTTCTTTTGTCAAACATGAAGAGCAACCTCTTCTTCCATCACTATTTTACCCCCGTCCTTCGTCACTTACCCTAGGCTAATTAATGATAGTGTTTTTAAGGCTTGATATGTAATAGGTATCCTTGAGAGTAAATATTTATCCGTTTGGCCTTCTAGCGTCACCGAACCCTTTCCTTACATCTCTACAAACGAGTTATCATTGAATTTCCACCTTTCCCATGACTCTTTCTTGGATGTGACTAAAGTAGTTACGTTCTCCCGACATGTGGTTGCTAGCCATGTTGTCCAAGCACCACATCGTGACTACTTTCCTTGTAGCGCTTTGGTAGCAGATTTTCTTCATGTAACAACATGCTTTCAATTTGCACCATATACAATGATGATGTGAATTTCTGTGTAATTAGCCTCCTAATTGTTTCTCTTTCGTTTCGTGAAACTTGACGTGAAGTGACCGAACTTGTCACTATAAGAATCGTGATTCTCATTGCCAAAAACATAGGGAACCATCCCGTATATATAATACATACATGGACATACAAGGAAACAATATAAATCCTAAAGTACCCTCCTAAACTTAGGGAACAAGATACGTAGGGAACAAGATACGTAGGGAACAAGATACAAAACAATATATAATTAATATACAACCAATAATATCTTATCAATAATATTATCGGTTAACAGTCCCCCGCAGTTTGAGCTGTAGAAGAACGAAGACACAAACTGGACCGAAAGCGGATGAATAAATGCCTTGGAAGTCCTTTTGTAAAAATATCCGCGTATTGATAGTCGGCTGGGACGTGCAAAACTTTGACCTCTCCAATGCGGACTTTATCGCGTACAAAATGGATATCCATTTCAATATGTTTAGTACGTTGATGCTGAACAGGATTCTCCGAGAGATAGACCGCCGATATATTATCACAAAAAATAATAGTAGCATGACGAACCGGAACGTGAAGTTCGAGAAGAAGGTTGCGAATCCAACTTGTCTCAGCAACTGCATTTGCCACACCTCGATATTCAGCCTCGGCGCTAGAGTGCGAAATGGTCGCTTGACGTTTTGAGGACCAAATTATAAGATTGTCACCCATATAAACACAGTATCCAGACGTCGAACGCCGTGAGTCGGGGCAACCACCCCAGTCCGCATCAGAGTAGGCAGTGAGAGCCGTGGACTGAGAAGGTAAAATCTGAAGGCCAAAGTGAAGAGTCCCTTTAAGATAACGAATAATACGTTTAAGTAATTGAAAATGAGGCTCCCGTGGATCGTGCATAAATAAACATATTTGTTAATCAGCGTAAGAGATATCCGGACGGGTAAAAGTAAGATATTGTAGTGTGCCCGCCAAACTACGATATAATGAACTATCTTGAACAAGCGGGCCTGCCGTAGCACTAATTTTCGATCCAATCTCGATGGGGGTGGATACCGGATGACAATTTGACATGTTCGCCCGAGATATAATATCCAAAGCATAATGTGATTGAGATAAAAACAAACCACCATGTTTTGATTCAACAGAAAGGCCAAGAAAGTGGTGCAATGGACCTAAATCGGTCATCTTGAACTCAGATAAGAGAGATTGAATTATTTGCTTCAGGAGAACATCAGTGGAGGCCGTAATAACGATATCGTCAACATACAACAGTAAATACGCCATATTTGCACCGTGTTGATAGATAAATAAGGACGAGTCGCACCTGCTACTTTTAAAACCATATCGTGTAAGATAACCTGCAAACCTGTGGTACCACGCCCGAGGTGCTTGTTTGAGCCCGTACAAAGATTTCTTCAAACGGCAGACATATTTGGGATTGGTAGCATCAACGAAACCCGGTGGTTGAAACATAAAGACGGTCACTTTTAAATCGCCGTGAAGGAATGCATTTTTCATGTCTAACTGGTGAATGGGCCACTTACGAGAGACGGCCAAGCTGAGAACGGTTCTGATAGTGGTTGGTTTTACCACCGGACTAAATGTATCCTCACAATCTATACCAACCGTTTGACTCTTGCCATTAACCACGAGTCTAGCTTTGTGACGTTCCAACGAACCGTCTGAATGGAATTTGTGTTTGAAAAGCCACATGCAACGAATAACCGGAGCGTTCACCGGTCGTGGCACTAATTCCCACGTATTATTAGCCAATAGAGCTTCATATTCATTATTCATGGCCAACTTCCAATTCGGACCATTAAGGGCGGCGAGATGTGACTTAGGTAGCGGAGATATGCGGGGGGGTGGCGGAGTCAGTGTGGAGGTTGAATGAAACCCGAGGTGTAGTACTGCCGGTCGCGGTACGTGTGATCATCGGGTGAGTTTCAAGGGGTGGTGGAGGAGGGGTGGGAAATTTCGTGGGTGATGGAGAGTTAGACGAAGGTTGGGAGGGTGAGGATTGTGAGTTCAAACTGTTTGGTGGGCTAGAAGGGGGGGTGGGTGGAGGTGACGGATTGAGTGATGGATGGGGGGTGTGAGGTGGGGTGGGGTTAGTAGAAGATGGGGTTGGGAAATTTGAGAAAAGTGGGTTTATGAACAGAAAGGGTGGGGGGTCAAGAAAAGAGTGGTCAGGGGGTGGTGAGTTAGGGTGAGCAAAAGGGAAATGGGTTTCGTCAAATACGACGTGTCGGGAAAAAATAGTCTTATAGTCTTACCGGTGGATAAGTCGAGACAACGGTATCCTCGATAATTAGATGGGTAGTCTAAGAAGACACACAAAGTGGAACGGGTATCCAACTTGTGGGAGCGGTTTGCGGTGGTGTTGGGATAACACGCACAACCGAACACGCGTAGGTGATCGTAGGTGGGGGTTCGACGATAGAGAACAGAAAGAGGGGTGTGATTATGGAGAACCTTAGTAGGAAGAATGTTATGTAGGTAGGATGCGGTGTGGAGGGCCTCGACCCAATAGGTGTTGGGTAGAGAGGCATGAGTGAGAAGGGTAAACATGATGTCGTTAAGACGTCTTATCATACGCTCAGATTTGCCGTTTTGTTGAGAGGTGTGCGGGCACGAAAAACGGAAATGTATTCCGTGTTGGTTGGAACAATTTTTGAAGTTATGATTGTCAAACTCACCCCCCATGTCACATTGAAAGATTGAATTTTCATGCGAACTTGTGTTTGTATATATGAATGAAATTGCACAAATTTAGTGTATGTTTCGGATTTAAAACGAAGTGGGTATATCCAGGTGAAATTAGTAAAGTCGTCAAGCAGAACCATATAATATTTATAACCGGAATGGCTTAAGACGGGAGACGTCCACAAATCACAATGTATTATTGCAAATGGTAATAAAGTGCGAGAAATAGAATCAGAGAACGGCAAACGTTTATTCTTTGAAAGTTGACAAGAGTGACAAACAAAAGGAACATTTAATTTATTACTAGAAGTAAAATGACGTGTGCGAAGAAACTCCATGACTGGTTGGCCCGGATGCCCGAGACGGTTATGCCAGAATGAAGAGCCTTCTGAAGAAACAAGACAAGCGGAATTCTCCCACGTAGGGAGAGTCTGATTGAGATACGAGGCCACACTATCGTACTCCGATGGTAAGCCGCGAACGAGTTGCAAGACACGACGTTTGTCAGAGACCTGACAATCAATGTCGTCCAATTGATCCGCCAAGTCCTTGAGGCGCCGACAGTAGGCGTCGAGAGACGGCATGGCTTTGAGCGTTAGGTTCATGAACTCTTGCTCTATAAAGCGGCAGCGCGAGAAGCCTTATTATTCAGAAACAGTTCCTTGACGCGTCCCCAGGCCTCGTAGGCTATAGATCCAGTGCTGAGGACACGCACAAGGAGATCGTCTGAAAGAGTACCGTAGATCCATTGAAGGACCACTGCATCGATCTTTGTCCACGAACTGTACTTCGCATCGGTGCTCGCAGGGGCTGGCGTACCATCGATGTGGTTAAGGACATCGAACCCCTTGGCTTGAATGAGGAAAAGCTTCACCCACGTAGAGTAGGAGACAGTTTTCCCATCGAGGACGCGGATTTTGTGTTCGATATTGGAAACGGTGTAAACCGGGTGAAGAGGTTGAGGCTTTGGGGTGTCGAGAGGCTTGTCAGACATCGTAATGTCGAAGGGACAAGGATCGAAAGTGGAGGATGGAGGACGGCTTTAGGGTTAGTGGTATGATACCATGTAAGAATCGTGATTCTCATTGCCAAAAACATAGGGAACCATCCCTATATATAATACATACATGGACATACAAGGAAACAATATAAATCCTAAAGTACCCTCCTAAACTTAGGGAACAAGATACGTAGGGAACAAGATACAAAAGAATACATAATTAATATACAACCAATAATATATTATCAATAATATTATCGGTTAACAGTCACAATGGTAGCATTGAACTTGAGATCTATCCTTTTTACCCTTGTTTTTCTCGGATTCGTGGCCTTCTTGATGATCTTCATTGACCTGGAATCCTTCCAGTGACCCTTGTTTCGCTGATTTTGACTAGACCCGGTGCCTTTCCCCTTCTTCCTGTGTGATCGTAGGACTTAGAAGATTCCCCTCTTGAGAACATCAGTTTATTGCTAAAACCTTCGTCATCTTTGACCCTCTCTTCGTAATTAGCTTTCATCCTTCCGACCATGTCATCCAACGAGATTGTCTTTAGATCTATGACCTGCTCTAACGACGCTACCATAAGCACAAAGCGTCTTGGCATGCCGTGTAGGAATTTCTTGACAAGTCGTTATTCTTCAATCACCGATCCGAAGGCTGCTGATCTTGACGGTATACTAGCGACTTTGGACGCGAACTCGCTTACGGCACTGTTCTCCTTCATATTAAGGTTCTCGAACTCCGACATTAGAGTTTGCAGTCGTGCTTCAATTACTCGATCAACCCCAAGATGGCGTGCCTTCACGGCATCCAAAATCTCTTTTACCGTTTTGTTGTTCCCGATTTGCAAGATTTGCTCCTCCGGTAGCGCTTCATAGAGGAGTGCGATAGACATGTAATTCTTCTTCGCATCCTCACTTGTTCCGGGTCAATCATATCCTAAACACCATGAATGTGAAAAATTGCCTTTATGCGCTTGCTCCATATGGTGTAATTCGTATCCGTTAATATAGGGCTCTTTAAAGAAGCTGTGTTCGTTTCCTTCATGACTTGAACCGATGGAATCGCACCATCAGTCATGATTGCTAATTAGTTTTGCAAAGAGGGTTTTCTTGATTGTAAAGGAAGTTTTTTTTTCATGTGGCTGTTATTCAAAGACTTTGAATGCAGGCACCTTTATTTTTCCTTCGCAATCAAACAGTACTCACTCTTTTCTCACATGCCGGTTTGGATCTTGAAGCTCTGATGCCAATTCAATGAATCGATACCAAAGAAACACAAGAATGCATGTAGTTTGGAATAACCCTCCAAGGTTTTTACTAGAAAATATATAACTAAAAAAACTAGTACAAACTCTCATATTTTCTAAACCCTACTTGGCCCCTTTATATAGACAATTTACCCTCTTAAAAATATCTATACAAAGAATAGAAAATAATAAAAAAAATCATAATTAAACAAAATTAGAATTACTTGAAGTTAGCCGACTTGCACTCCAAGTAAACCGGTTTTGGGTTATTAATTGGAACCACCCTTCAGCCCACTTGCTTTATCCTTGGTGTCCCATCCCAGTATGCGAAAATTGTCTAACAACACCTTTAGCCATATAATATCAAGGTGCATCTAAAGGAGGCCTAATAATGTTCTTTTTCACAAGATAATAAAAGACATTAAAGCTCTCCTTTTCTTATGGTTATGAAATAGATCTCGAAAAAAGAGCATAGGATGGTCCTAATGGTGTTTATTTGATGTTGGTCAGGTTAATAAAAAGAGCATAGGGTGTCCTAATGATCTTCATTTGGGTAATGCTTTTTTCTTGTATTTCCACTTGTTTGGGATACTATTTTATTGATGTATGTTTTCTTAATTAAAAAAAAACAAATATCAAAATTAGTATTCATAACGAGTGTTCTTTATGGTACCAGTTGTTGCTTCATTGAATTTGCTTCACTAATCCATCATTAGTTGTGTAGACTTAAGACTCACCTTGCTTTCACGATTTGACCTTGACATTCCACCATTGAATTCATCTTCTGCTTTGCACTGACCTCATTCCTAAAGTTCGTGGTCTTCGATCATAAACTATCTCTCCCTCTCTTCGAGTAAGGATTTGCTGCTTTCTTACTTATTCCTAAACCTATTCCTGCTCTTTGTCGCTTAGCTTTCGCTGTCCAATCGGTCCTTGCTTCTTACCTAATTCCCGGCTTCAGCGGCTACACCGCCGCCACTCCAAAACTTCATGCAGCGACTTTAGAAATTGGCTAGAAGTAGTTGTTTGAGCATTGGTCTTTTTGATGTATTCGAACGTTGGGGTGGGGTGTGGGGGGGGGGGGGGTTGTTCCAGGGAGCCGTTAAAAAAATTTCTTTTTGAATTTTTTTTAACATTTTACATCCTATATATACAACCCTCATAATTTTAAACCCACACTCACAACTCAATCTCTTATACTTCATCTTTATTTCTATAAACCCACATTCACCAACTCACTCTATTAACCGATCATGGACAAATGTCCGAGTTCTTCCTCCAAACCGCAAAAAAAAAACCGCTCAAACCCGTAAGAAAACTCGACCCCAAGTTGCACACAACGAACCAATGCCATCCAAACAATTCACCCAAGGGTCATTCACTCATCCAATACCCATATCAGTCGGCTCCGAACATGTTGGTTCAAGTGGCACCGGGTCAATTTGTTTTACCCGACCAAAACCCAAACCCATATCATTTTTAACAATACAACCCTTTTGAAAACCAACCTTACCCTTAACCACGACGTGAAGAAAATTATTTTGTCGATGATGAAGAAGAGGAGGACGATGAAAACTTTGTGAGCTCGGATGACGATGAGGTTGTTTTGGAAATGCAACGTAGAAAAAAAAATGAGAAATTTCCTACCGAGTGGCCCGTCAAAATTGGAACAGTGTATAAGAGGTGGCGTTGGTAAAGGCTTGTCTTAACACTTCCGAAGACTAGATTATTGGAGATCAACAAAACTCCGATCGTTTTTTAGCGCGGGTCTTGAACACTTGAACAAACAACGTGGTGGAACGACTAGAACCGTCCACCAACTAAACTCTAAGTGGCACAAGATGTTAACGAAGGTTAACAATTTTAATAGTAGCAATAATGAAATAGATATGAAATCAGAATAAAGAAACATATATCATCTAAGACTAATCACTATTCATGCATTACCTTGACCTGACATTGACATTTGTATATTAACTTTCTAATAGAAACAAAGTCGCTAGACAATCAATCTGCAATTATAACCACAACCATAACGAAGTATTCACAAATTAATGACCTAGCTTTAGGGCACCAAACACATGATCTAAGACCTAGGACCATAAACCAATCATATTCTGATTAACCATGATGGACTAATAAATTATAACCCAATTAGATACCATAACACACGCATTACATCTAGTCACTTCACTATCCCTTTTACCCAAGACATGGAAGCTAAGATTCATGACCAAACATGAAGACATACATCAATCAAGATCGATTATTAAACATGCATAATCACCATTTCCTATCTAGGCTCGCTAGAGTTCCTAAACACATATTGAAATCGTTAGATAACAACTAAGAAAAAACTACTAGGAAAAGATCAAACACATCATTCAACAACACATCTTTAATATGAAAGAGGAATTATAAATACTATACTCAAATCATTATGTAAACATTGTCAATGTCAAATCATAGGTAAAACACTAAATAAATCACATTGTCCTAGACGATATCAAGAGAGCTAGCCTCTCATAGCTAAACTAGAGAAAACAACAATATCAAATGAAAACATCATTATATATGCAAACTGAAGTCGATCGATGGCCAAATCTTCAAATACTTTGATTGCATGAACGATTAGACACCTCCTTGATCTTCTAAGGCTTGGAATCTCGAACTTTATCTTCTGGAATCTCTCTGTAGCCGTGAGTAACAGGTCTCAACTCTCTAACCTCTTTAAACATTGAAATGATTGGGTATATATAGTTTTCATTTAGGGTTTCGAAAACAGGGCGTAACGGCTCGTGATGGGGTAACGGGTCGTGAGGTTAAGTATCGTGTAAGAAATCAGAGAAAAACCCTCAGTGGAGGTTAGGGTTCTTTGCAGAGGTAGAAAGTGGAGGTACGGAGGTTGTGTTCAACCGTACCAACCTCAACCCTTTTATATGACCAATGGTGCGGCCCAGCGTACCAATTAGTACGGACGTACCATTAAAATTTACATTTTAACCCCAAAACATTATGATTTTGACAATTTTCACCTCAAATTTTCATATTTTTTCAATTTTACTCAATTTAATGTTGATAACTGATTCAAGCTTCGATTATGGTTCAGAACACAAAAATTTGCCATTTTCCGTATTCAGTTGATCTAAAATAATACAGAAACAAAATCTTTTTGTATTTTGTCAAATATATCAAACACACCAAAATCTTTTTGATTTTTTAAATTTATGCAAAAACACACCAAAAATCTTTTTGATTTTTCAAATTTATGCTAAAACACACCAAAAATCTTTTTGAGATTTTCTAAAATGAAATAAACCAGAAGATCAAAATTAAATGCGATAACTTATATTTTTGTGAGAAAGATCGCAACATGAGATCATATCAGTAATATGTACTTGACACATTTCAATTTCAGTTTACTCAGCATGCAAGCCAAGTTGTTCACGAATATAACATTTTCATGTTTATTTCAGCCAAAACAAATCAATTTTATAGCTTTCTGATATGCATTAGGTATTCATTCATCAAGCATAGAAATCATGGTACCCACACATTCAAGTAATTGATAATCTGACTTATTATATTTTGATTTATCTCTTATTTATCACAGAATTTATATACAGAGACAAGCTGTTCATAGTGTTTCATGCAAAAAGAAAGCAGAACATTAAATCGTCTACCTTAAGGTCGATATTTCGATACACAGATAAAACCTCGGATTTAACAAAATAAGAAAGAGAAAATAAGTTGAAGTTGTATAATTCAACAGCAATTAGGTCGATACTCCCGTATACGCAGAGAAAGCCCGATGAATTATACGAAACACCAAAAAAATAAAGCAGAGCCTCAAACGAACAACAATCAGGTCGGTCTTGTGGAGACGCAGAGAAAGTTCGATCGTTTGAGAAAATAAAGAAAATCAAACAAGTTTAAATCTTTCAAAAGTACGCATGTATATACTAGAACAATCTCTTATTCTATTTTTGTATTTTCAGATAGTAACAGCATTACACAAAAACAAGAACAATGTTTCACCACAGATTTCAGGCTAGCTTTATATTTATATCATACAAGCATATATCAGATTTGATTAGCACATTCAATGACACAAACAAGTACCTATAGCCTTTCTTCCTACTTTATCCATGGTCAGTATCATACACTGATGTACTATCATTTCTCACAGGGGTTGGATCACATTTCTCAATTTTTGAATTTTTCAATGTTTTTATGCTTTTTCATATTTTAACAATAAGAAATCACATTCTTTTTGTATTTTCCATATATTCTCCCATAAAAAGGAGAAAAACAAAGAAAAAAAAGAAAAATTGATCAAACTGAATCAGATTACTTGGAAGGCAAGCAGTAATGCCATTGATTTGCAAAAGGAATTTAAAGCGAGTTTTATCAAAAGCTTTGGTAAACAAATCCCCTTTTTGAAAATCAGTATGAATTTTTTGCAAATAACTTCTTCTCATAGCAATCACGAATAAAATGGTATCGAATGTCAATGTGCTTGGTCTTTGAATGTTGCACGGGGTTTTTCGTGATGCATATAGCAGGAGAGTTATCAATAAAAATAGGAGTGGTCAGAAAGTTCAAACCGTAATCGCGCAACTGCTGTTGTATCCACAAAACCTGTAAACAACAACTGGAAGCAGCAACATACTCTGCCTCCACAGTAGACGTCGCAACTGAGGTCTGTTTCTTGCACTGCCATGATACAAGCCTCTCCCCCAGAAATTGGCAACCGGCAGTAGTGGATTTGAAATTTATTCTGCACCCGCCATAATCTGAATCTGAGTAGACTGATAACTCGAACTTATTATCATTAGGGTACCAGATGCCAAGATCCGGACAACCATTCAAATAAGCAAAGATCCTTTTCATTGCTAGAAAATGAGAAGCCTTGGGGTCTGCTTGATACCTAGCACACATACAAACGGCAAACATTATATCAGGTCTAGAAGCAGTAAGATACATTAACGACCCAACCATGGCTCGATACAGTGTTGAGTCAACACTGTCACCAAACTCGTCTGGCGCAAGACCATGATTAACCTGTATGGGAGTATTTGGAATGCGGACATCTCCAATTTTAAATCTGAGCATGACATCATGAACGTATTTTGTCTGGTGCAAAAAGATGCCTTTCTCTGACTGGTTCACTTGAAGACCCAAAAAAGTAATTTATCTCTCCCATGGAACTCATTTCAAACTTGGTTTGCATTACAAGCTCAAATTCCTTGCAGAGCTTATCGTTTGTACTGTCGAAAATAATGTCATTGACATAAACTTGTACTAAAAGCAGATCGTTCCCCATCTTCTTCGAGACAAGTGTGCAGTCAACCTTCCCGCGCTTGAAACCATTGTCAAGTAGATGAGTAGATAAGTCTCATACCAAGCCCGTGGAGCTTGATGAAGACCATACAAGGCTTTATCCAACTTGTAAACGCGCTCAGGGAAGTCAGGATCATAAAAACCAGGTGGCTGCTTAACATACACTTCTTCACGAATCTTCCCATTCAGAAAAGCACTTTTAACATCCATCTGATACACCTTAAAGCCTTTGTATGTTGCAAATGCCAAGAAAATGCGAATCGCTTCAATCCGAACTACTAGAGCATAAACTTCATTGAAGTCGATCCCTTCTTTCTGAGAGAAGCCTTGAACCACCAATCGAGCTTTGTTTCTAACGATGATGCCTCGATCGTCTTTCTTACATTTAAACACCCATCGTGTCCCGCAAGGTTCTTTTGAATCTTGGGTAAATCAACAAGGTGCCAGACTCCCAATTTCTGGAATTGTTGCAATTCCTCTGGCATTGCCTCCACCCAAGAAGAATCTTGCAATGCTTGTTCAATAGTTGTAGTCTCAACTTAAGATAAGAAGCAGGAATGAAAAACTTCATCTTGAATCCCAGAATCACGAACTTCAGCAATTAATGCGTCAACCGAATTGGATAATTGATGCCTTGTGCGAACATAAGAATTTGGATCACCAATAATACTCTCTTGTGGATGAATATTATGAATTCTGAGAGTAGAAACATCTGGAACCACCACATTGTCTTTAAGATTAGTGATATTCAAATCTGCAACCTCTAAGCTAGATGGAACAGAAGAACTAGTGCTCGGTAACGGAATCAGATCATCAATTGGTCCCGACTCAGCCTCATGAAAATCACTCTCATCATCATCAGATGAACTAACATTCTCCAAATTAGACACAGTCTGACTAGATGAAGCTGAAATATTAGAAGCATTAGGAAGCTTCAGAACATTTGATCCATGTTGAAACATCGTATGATACATAGCAGCAAGTAAATCGTCTTTTGAAATCTCATCATCAGAAGCACTACTTGCGGTAGAGAAAGAATCAAAGAAATCATCATAAGCTAAGCCTCGAAGTGAACCCGTTTTTTCCGGTGTAAACGAATGTCATTGACAATCAACATGCAGACAACTCTCAATCATCTTGGAAGCAAAATTATAAACTCTTTTCATTGGATGTTCGTATCCAACAAAAATCCCTTCGAAAACCTTTTCATCAAACTTGCTAGCTTCTTTGAGAACGGTAAACCTACACCCAAACGGTTCTAGAAAGTGCAGATTCGGCTTATGACATTAAGAAAATGATAACTGGTTTTATCCAACCTTTTGACAATAAGAACACGATTGAGCACAAAAAAGCTGTAGCAACTGCCTCAGTCCAAAAGTGAATTGGTAAATGTGCATCAACTAACATTGTTCGTGCTGTTTCTATCAACGTTCGATTCTTTCTCTCAGCCACTCCATTTTGTTGAGGAGTATATGGCGCACTGAACTCTTGAATAATGCCATTAGAATCACATAATTCTGTCATACTTGCATTTTTAAGTCGGTTCCATTATCACTCCAAATGCGACAGATTCGTTTCTTGTACGCAGATTCAAACTTTGACAACAATTTCTGAATTATACCAGGAGTTTCATCTTTTGTGCGCATAAACGCCACCCATGAGAAACGGGAAATATCATCCGTGATCACCAAACAGTAGTATTTACCATCAATGCTACGGACATTTACAGGACCAAATAAATCCATGTGAAGTAGCTCCAATGGTGTAACAATAGTATTGATACATTTGGAAGGATGTGATTTCTTCCGTTGCTTTCCTTTTTTACAGGAAACGCACACATCATGAAAAGTAAAGCGATTATTTGTAACTCCGTCTACTACTTCATGATTCACCAAATAATTCATTTGTCGGTAGTTGATGTGTCATATTCGGCGATGCCACATAATGTACTCTTTCTCATTGGCTTTAGTAATAAAACATGTTACAGGAACTGCAGAAGAAGATTTAGAATTCATGTTGAGCACATACAAATCTCTAAACCGTGGTGCACGCATCACTATCTAGTCATCCGAGATGTTGATTCCAGGCTTCAAGATCAAGCACTCAGAACTTGTGAAAGCAGTAGTGAACTGCTTGTCACAAATTTGAGAGACACTCAGCAGATTGTGTTGCAACTCTTCCACAAATTGTACTCTATAAATGTGACACTCTCATTCCCATTTTTCTTCATCGGTAATTCTGCCGCCTTTATTTCCAACAAAAGTAACATTCCCACCATTAATTGGTTTTACATCAGACAGCAGGGAGATGTTACCCGTCATGTGCCGCGAAGCTCCACTATCAACCACCCAAAAGTTGTTGACAACCTTTTTCCGAGCTCCCTGCACAGGTCAGTGTAACACCCCAAAATTTTTAATAATATAGCGGAAGGCTTACGTGGTAGTAATTTATATTAACCCATGGTTTTAGCAGTGTTAAGTGAAACATAATTTATATTATAACACTTTTCATATACAAATTTGGGATATACTAATTATCCCCTAAAGTGTTTACAAAAGATTTGGGATGAGTCTATCATCCCATATTTAGGTCCCTATTACATTCCACCACTACTAAAACGTAATATAGACTCGATAGCACGTCACGTAGTCATCCTCGTACCACCAAATCCATATCTCCATGAATCCCATTAGTTACCTGAAAAATAGTTTAAAACCACAAAGTCAACACTAGGTTGGTGAGTCCACTAACAAAAACGTTTGGTTTCCACTTTATCATTTAGTCCCTTTCATTTAATTCATGAATCAAAGAGTGAATCCAAATGGAGAATATATCTGGTTTGTAAACTAGCTAGGTTTACGATGTACAAACTAAACGCAAGCTCTAAATCAAAACTAGATCCATGTTTGATCGTATTTCTCACCATGTTTCGCGACCAGAGCGACTGATCAGCGAGTACGGGTGGTCAACCCCAGTAGATCTACCAATACATCTCACGCTACATTAATGATCTAGAAGGCATTGTTCAAAATTATCCAAATTCCAAATTCTACAATAGTATAGGCCTTGCTCATCTTGTTATGAGCGTGCGCCGACACTCACGAATAATTTCGTACCCACAATATTCTCAGTCAATCATTCAATTCAAATTGCATATTCAATAATAATAAGCCCAAAAACATTAAAAAAATGTATCAATTCAAATTGGGGCTTTAAGTTAGTGAAACTCACCTTTGCCTTATTGTGCGATTGTGCTTCTAATTGTGTGATTTCGAGTACCTTGACCCTATTTCCCATTAATATCAGATTAGTTATGTAATTCTACTCTAACTAATGTGGCAAATTCTAAAATTTTAGAATATTCGGGCAAAATGACGATTTTGCCCTTATTCGACTAACTTCGACCAATAAGGCGAAAGAATTAAATCTTTGTTCATGAAGTTTTATGCTAAAGCTCAATATAAGTTATTATACTTGATTAATATGATTCCAAATATTATAGGACTTATTTTCTAATTTTTCTCTATTTTATGCTAGATTACCCGATTTTACGGCTTTTTGGTGACGGTTTTTATCCAAATTTTCTCCAATACTTAAGTTTTCACTTCTACAATATTTTTATATGTTTCATAAACATTATTAATCTGTTCCAAGTCTTTTAGCTACTGATCTCAATTATTTTCCTATTTTATACCTTATTTTCACTAATTTTCACGTTTTAATGCATAATTTCATCGTTTTAAGGGTTCGGGTGCCATTTTCACCTAAGTTTTCACTTATTATCACTTATATTACTTACTTGCTGTCCAAAATAAGTTCTCAATTTATTTCATATTATTTCCATAATTTAATCTATTTTTAAGCATTTTTAGCCATTTTTAAGCCCATAATTCTACTTTAATTATTAAGGAAATTCCAAAATTCTAAAATATTTTTATAACCATTCTCTACTGATTACCAACCTTATGCTACTGTTCTAACTTATGTTTTCGGATTTTTGACCTATTTTTACTTTTTATATCATTTTTATGCATTTAATACACTAAAAGTGTAAATCTATCATCATTTAATTTATACCACACATGGGGTTCATTTACTCTAGGGATTTAATGCAAGATTTTATAATCTTTATCATAAATTTTCTGATCTCAAATAATTTTTATAATTTCTTATCTATTTTATATAATACTTACATAATTAACTTCATAATTTTCCAAGTATTATATACTTAATGTGTACCGCTCGTGTTTCCTCATGACCGACCATTATAGGCGGAATTACTATGAGAAATAGTCACGGGGTTTCATCTTAGTGACAATCGTTACCGACCGTGTAGGCGTCACTGACGACCATGAGGCGGGTTTACTACAATTGTAACACCAAGTCTTGATTTTATTTAATCTTTTGTTCCAAGTTCAAGTATATATATATTTATTTATAATTTTCGGATTTTATTTAAAATCCAAGAGTTTCAAAACTTTTAACCAAAACCAAAGATTATCAAATGTCTTTAGATAATCATCATCATATGCATATATATACATGAAATCACATAAAATCATGATATTTGTTCATGCATGTGTCATCAAGTCACTAGTTTTCATTTTTAAATCAAGATCTTTGTGTTTTATCTTAAATCATCCATTTAATCTTTCACAAAACTCATGTTTTAAGCTTAGATTTAACATGCATGTGGGTTTCTTGGTGATCAAACCCTAACCCCAAGCATTACACACACTTACACACACTCACACACACTCACAAAATTTTGTGTGTGTGTGTGTGGGTATTTCACACAAATCTTTGAGTGTTCATGCTTGAATCATCCAAACCCACCATATCTTAGTTAGATCTTGGTGTTGATCATGGAAAATCACTTGATTTGGATGTGGGTTTCGAAATTTTTAGAAGAAACTAGATGAAGTTCTTCTTACCTTGAAGCTAGAGAGAGAAAGTAGTAGTTGCTTTGTGTTCTTGAACTTGAAAGAAGATAGAAGAAGATTTGAAGTGTGTGTGTGTGTTTTAAAGAGTGAGAGTAAGATGAGAAGGAAATGAGAGGGGGGGGGGGGTGTTTGGTCGTAAATAGAGGGAGAGGGAGGAGAGGGTTGTGTTTTTTTTTATTAATTTGACTTAAGTGATGTAAGTGTGTGTAGGTTTAAAAAAAATGATTACCTACATGCATAAATCCATCATCACTTCTCATTAATATTACTTGTAAACACACTCCACTCAACCATACATATATATATATATTTACGACATGCATACATACATGCACACATTCCACAAATTTTTATAAACTTCTAGTTAATACACAGTATATGTCGTGTTTTACGGGTATTTTTCCGAATCCAATAAATTCAAATAATTATATCAAAATTCATGAAATTAAATTATGCTCAGAACCGTATAATCATTTTTCAGTTTCATCACACTTGGTCGGTGACCAAAAGTAGTGACGTTTTTACACGGTTTGGTTCCATTTTCGCGTAATTTTACTAATTCATCACTAACCGAAGGTAAAACCTTTTCTAAAGGCTCTAACTTATATTAAACTTAATGTTTAAACAAAACGAAATATTTTATTCATTTCGTTGATCGGTTCATAGTAACGAGACTTTATCTATTAAAATATTCAAATAATTCACATAATCACAATTAATTCTAATTAAGTCCAAATAAATCCTAAATTATCATTCCTAATCTAAAATTAAAGTGACGGATGTCACAGTCAGCAGATAATTAGTTTAAAGCAGGACCCAAGATTTTAGCTTTGGGTCGACCGTGTGTCCTCAGAAAAATCTTCAGTGGCTTTTAATGTCATCTTTGGAAGCCACTTCCGTTTCAACGATGGAATAGATGAGTCAGATGTGGAAGCATGATTGGATGAATTACCAAAAGTACTTTGATTATTTCTAAAAAGAATCACGTTTAAAGTGATGCTTGGTAACCATCGACTCATCTACTATCTTTTCTTTTGAAACAGATTTTGAATCAGAGTCAGAATTTTCTGATTTATTTGTTTCCGCAGCGGAACTCTTCTTTTTCGCAAGCACGAGACACTTTGAAAGTAAATGTCCCCGCTTATGACAATAAAAACATTTATGATGATCAGGAATGGGAATTCCAATGGGATTCCCAAATTCATCTGTAGTACCGTCATCAAGGATAGGATGAATGATTTCCTTTGGTTTCCGGGCATTAAACACTCTAGAATGAAACTTTGGAAGTGGTTTGAACAATGGCACAATATAACCAAATTCATTATATAAGCCATACTCATCATAACCATAATTTTTTAGAATAACGTTTTGGTTTGATGAGTTTGGAGGTAGATTGACCATAATGTTTATATGATGAACCCTGACCAAAATCATCATAAAAGTTATAATCATCACAAATACCATACGATTCATACTCAAAAGAATTTGTTTTTGATGAAAATTGACCATCAAAATTATAAAAACTCTTAGGTATTTTGATTTGGGTTTAGATTTCTGGTCATTTGGTATGGACTTTGTCTTGGGCTTTGAAACATTTTCAAGATCAGGTACCACTTTCACTTCAGAAGCAACATTGAAAACTTTTGCAACACATGTTGGATCAACACAACTCAAAGGAAAAACAACATCTGAAAAAATTGTATCACTTCCTTCCAAACAATACATTTTCTGAGTGGTAGAAGATTCACCAAGCTCAGATTTTCCTTTCAACTTATCATCACTTTTCTCAGATTTTTGTGTCAAATGATTTGACACCTTTCTTATCAATCTTCTGAAATTTTTGAGATTTCGTTTGATTGACCTTGGAATTTTCAACATCATTTGATCCAAAACTGATTCTACTAAATTTAGCTAATTTAGGAATAGGAACCAAAATTGTAGAAACATTAGGTCTAGTTTGCTTTCCCTCATTTATTTTATCTTTTTCATAAGACAAATCAAGACCTTTTGAAAAATTTTCTGATTCAAATTCTTTCATTTTCTTTTCAGTTGACAAAATCTTCATTTTAGCTTCTAAAGGTGTTGGTTTAACACCAATCTCAGATTTAATCTCAGTGACAGGTTTGACAACCGCAGGGTCACTAGATTCTGATTGTGTTGGAACAACATGATTTGGTTTTGAACCATGTTTTCCTGGCTTTTTCTTATACGTGCCCTTGTGTCGGTCAGAAGACCCAAGCAAATTTTCAGTAAATTTAGAGTAATCAAACACAACTGACGGCTTGTTTTCAGTCTCAGTGGGTTCTAAGCCGTGAGAAATTGGTGGTGGAACTGAATTGCACCCTGACTCTTTAAACACTTCTTTCAAGGTTTCATCTTTGCAAAAATAACTTGCAAAAGAAGCTGAGTTTTTGAAATTCTCAATTTGTCGTTTAAGATCCAAGATTTCAATATTCAACTCTGAAATTTTAGCCGTAGCTTCTGTGTGACGCCCACTCCCAGTCTTGGCTCCAGGAGGGGTTACGTGTCGGATTTACTCATGAACACATGGTACAACAAAGATAACTAAGCAGCAAAAATTAAAAACTTTTCGTTTATATATATAACAAGTTACAACAGTAAGGAAGATAACAACATAATCTATAACTAGATCTTATCTATAGCTATGCCAGTCTACTACCAAGTCATTCCTGATAGCTTGCCCATCTAATCTGCCCTTGCTAGAGCCATTCCCTTGCTACTTTAAACATCACCGGTACCTGACATACATGCTTTTAAAGGTCAGCTTACGCTGGTGAGTTCTAAGTATTTAAAACTTTTACCTTTCCTTGAAAGGTTTACCTCAAACGTTTGGGCCTAACGGCCCCTTCTTTAAAAACATTTATCAGGTATAAAACATAACCGAGTTATACCAAAACAGTTAATCATTTATCCTTTATCAGGTATAAGACATAAGATAATTATATCAAAACATTTAATTATTTATCCTTTATCAGGTATAAGACATAACAGAATTATACCAAAACAGTTAATCATTTATCCTACTAAGCATTGTCTATTGGAACCACGTTAGTTCCTCGGGCAACCGTCGCCACCCGAAACCTTTCATAGAGTAACCATCGTTACCCCGGGGAACCGTCATTCCGCGCTTCTAGTTGCACAACCACCTTTTCCCTTTTCACTAGACAATATCTGCTTAGATTAAAACTTTTTCAACCTTTTCCACATTATCAACCTTTTAAACCTTTTCATATTTTTCAAAACTCCATTTAAATAACTCTTGTATTTGGACTCATAACCATTTCAACACCAGTCCGTCACCCGTATATGGAAATAAGCGTTTCATAAATATAATGTTATGGGTCTTGCATAACAAGGCTAATAAGATCATATTTACCCGACACTTAGTCCTATACATAGGCTTAGACCAAACATTCACCTTTTTCATTTCTCAAAGCTTTATATAAAATTTTCATCCTTTATATTATCTGTTTATTATAACCTTCCCGAAAAGTAATAACAGGTAATAATAACTTTAAAACAGTTATAAGTATTATAACTTTTCTACGTATGTGTATCAACACAAAACATGTAAAGGCATCTCAAATACTTTTCAAGTAAACAGTTGAATATTTATCATTGCATGTATATCAGCCCGAAAACATTAAAACATTTAAAATATTTAAAAGTGGGCTCATAGAACTCACCTTATGTCTTTAACTCGTTACTCGAACGGAACTTCCGCAACGATTCCCGATTTAACCTAATTTGCGTATCGTATGGCGTTAACGTAAGGTTTCATATAATAAACACTCCCTATGTTTATTTCCGTCTCCTATTATCTTAATATTATATATTTATTAAGATTATCCTTTTAATAGGTCAAAATGACCAAAATGCCCTTATAGGCAATTATCCTTTTCTTTTAATGATAATATGAAGACGCGCATTCCTATAAGTAAACGCTCACTCCGGGATCGCCCAGGGAGGTATGTCATTTCCCAGTTGGGATTTATGCGACACCCTCGCTATGCCAGAAACCTCAGTGTACAGGCGTTTACCCTTCCGGTCCGCACGAACTTCTAATATCCGATTAGCTTGGTATTTTTAATACTTTAGCATTTATCCATTTTAACCTCATATATACTTATTATATATATAAATATGTTACAATACCAAAATTCAAGTCCCTAAACCCTCCGGATTATTTTATATTAAATATCCATATTCCGAAACCCTAATTTCCCATTTTTCTTGTTTCTATAGCAAAACTCATTTTTATTCAAAACCGTCTTAGGGTATTATCCATTATAACATTTTATAATATCCTTTAAAATGGCAAAGCTTAATTCAAAACCGTTTACTTGATTTGGGCAGAACAACGACATGAAAACCCTAATTTTTGACCCGTTTACAAAACCTTAACCAAACCTTTTCCAATTGTGAAATAAACTTAGGGCTTTCTTATATAACATCTTTTTAAGAGTACCTACAAAAATTCAGAGCCTAACTCCTACCCGATCACCCGATTTGAGCAAAATAACATTAAGAACCCTAATTTAAGCATAGTTTTAGAACTCGATCTTAGGCATGATATTAACTGAAATTGACATGGGGCTTTTGTAGAGCATACCTCGAAATGTAGGACTGCAGGAGATGGCCTCCAAATACTTCACCGCTTGTTCGAATTTCACAGAAGAAGGTTTGGGTTCGAAGAGAGGGTTTTTGAGGTGTTTAGATCGAAATTGGCGGGTTGATATGGATGATATGAGGTCCGTTTTATAGTAGTCGAGGTCGCCCAAGGTCCCTCCACGTTCGTAGGTGAGTAATCCGGCCGAAATAAAACGTTAGGGTGGCCAAACGTAGGCTGCAAGATCGAGCCAAGGCCAAAACGCGACTGGCACGGCTCGCGTATCGCGAGAGAGGGGAGGGAGTTCCTCGCGTACCGCGAGGTACTTTGGGCTTTTGGCAGAAATGGTCCCTGTAACTTTTATTTACATTTTAACCCCTAAACTTCAACCGTTCTATCATTTTATGCATCAAATCATTATAGGACATATTTATAAAGGTTTCTAAGGCTCGGGACACGCTCGATGATATACGTATACATACGTATATATTTTTATATATATTTATATATATTTATCATTATTTACACCTTAGGCCCCTCCAACTTTATAATACTTATTGTTTTATGTACCGAATCACTTTAGGATATTTTCATAATACTTTATAAGCCTCGGGGTACTTATAAAAGTTATAGATACGTACAATATCCGTAAGTATTCGTAACCTTAAATAAATTACACTTTTAGCCCTTTAACTTTTATCTTATGCATATTAGACTCTAATCTTTTGATGTAACTATCATTTTACGTCTTACAACCTTCCTAAACATGTTTTTAACATTCTCGAAGGTTCGGGTCACATATAACAATATATATACACATATATATTTGTATATTTACATAAATTACACTTTCTACCCTTCTATTTTCTTGTTAACTATTAAGCATGCATTTTCACATGTATAACTATCTAAGTACGTATTTCTACATATATATTCATCAAATGAATATTTCACATGTATCCATGCTATTCAACATACTTTTACACGTGTATTTAATATCACATAATCACGTAAAGGCATTTTCTCCCGGTTATCATTTATTTCTATCGTATTAACTTTTAAGCACGTATTTCATTCAAATAATATGCATATAAATTATCTTTGATATAAAACACATATTATTTCATTTCCTTTCCTCATGTTATCAATTAACACATATATCATTCACGTAATACTATCTTTTATCGATTTATTACCCGGTAATGGGTCAATATGCGTTTTAACACGGTTAACTATCTAACACATATATCATATGTATAAACACGTATAGCATTGAAATCCATTTCCATTTACCCATTTATCAACCCATAACTATATCAATATACGTTTTAGCTACTTAACACGTATAGCACACGTATATAATTTGGGTTATGAAATTTTGGGGTGTTACATTCTGCAAGCTTTTTCTCAGAAAAAATGTATTCCTCAGTTTTATTATTTAATTAACCTTTAGTGTCAAGAGTCAAAGCGTGTTCCTTTTTCAGTTCAGCTTTAACATCTTCCCACCTTTGTTTGAAATTTTTTGTATTTTCCTCGGCTAGCATGTATTTATCATAATACATCACTTTCTCATCAGAAAGTTCTTTTAATTGAGTAGCAGTTAAAGCACAAAGATCACAAGATTTAGGATCATACTGTATGTCAGGCGTTAATGCTTGATGTGCATCCCCAAGAAAAATCATCTCCGGGAAGGTAAGAATTTCCTTCACTCACCACATTTTCAGCTACAGAACTGCATAAGAAAGCAGATTCATCAGGAAAATGAGTACTCCAATCATATCCTTCACTAGTTTGAGAAACTAAAGCTTTAGTTCCCAAACTTGAAGCATTAGCATTTGTAGTAGAAGTAGAAGGATTAGAGTTACTCCCTGAATTCTTTGCACTTTGTGAAGCATATTTCTGATACAAACGAGAAGTTTCTTGCTTTTTAGCTTAATTGCACTCTTTGGCAAAATGACCATAATTTTGACAATTAAAGCATCTGACTTTAGCTTTATCAAATCCATGCTTTCCTTCAGGATTCAAATCTTTTCGTCCCGTTCGTTGCATAAACTTTTTCCCTCTTCGAACCAACATTGCCATGGACCAGTTGATATCCATTAATTCTAAATAATCAGCATCTATCTGTTCATAGTCTCCATCTGTCAACTCAACACTGGTTAACCTTCCCACAATCACACCATCATATGATGATACCATGGCAGAGAACAATGCCATAAAATCATTTGTTGTTTTTGAAGAAAATGGACTTTGACTTGAAACAAATGCAGATTGGCTTGAATGAACTAGATATGTAACTGCATCATATTGAGTATAAGATTCCATGGATGGTCCTCTAGACACATTTGAATACCCAGCTGAAGATTCTTCCACATAGAAAGCAGTAGGAGTTGGATTTGAACTTTTTTTCACCTTTGCATGAATAGTAGAAGCATTTTCTCCAAAATAGACATCCGGGTTTTGTACTTGTGTTGGTAATGTCTTAACCCTCATCATATCTAATTCTCTTACTTACAAATTCCTTGTCAATTCATCGTAAGATACATCATCAAAGCCTTTTTCATGAGTTAACAACAAAATGTAACCACTACTAGCAACAGGGCCTTCCTTGACACGCAAACGATGACACGCGCTACTTTTATGACGCGCAAAAATGCGTGTCATTAAAAATCTGTCGTAATTTGAAAAATTTAAGGGTAAATGACGCGTATTTTTGCGTGTCAAAAATTTTCTGTCATATAATAGAAAAAAAACACAGATTACACTTAAAAATGTGCGAAGCTTCCGTCGTTTTATAAAATTTATCCCGCCAAACTAGCACCCAAAATTTCACTCCCGCTCACACATTGATTTTCTTGTAACTTTTCCCCAAAATTTTGCCCTAATCCCCACAAATATACTCACTCTGTCAAAAATTTTTCCCTAATCCCCACAAATATACTCCCTCTGTTGAATTTTTTCCCTAAACTTCCGTGTCGTCGCTCTCCATCGCTCTCCATCACTCTCCATCAAAGCTCGGTTCCGACCATCTCTCTCCATCAAGAAGCTTTATGACATAGGGTTTCACTCACGCAGCGAACCGTGGTCATCATAATCTCCAATCCCATCTACGATTCTCCATCTCAACTGGTCTTCATCATCTCCAGTCCTCTAACCCTAATTTGCCTCCACTCTAGGTAATTCATTCATTATTCACTCCCTCACCTTTCATCACACTGTAGTTGGTAGTTTATACGAGGTTTAAGTGTTATAGGTTAACTTATTGATGTCGACTGAACTGAATGCAGGATTTTGGGTTCTTCAAAATTGATTAGGGCTCCAAGTGAAATCTACGAACAATAACGCATCATATGGTTTTTCTACCACTTCTTCGATATCCAGAGAGCCCATATGATTACACTTACAGGAGGCATCTTTCACATATCGTAAACCCTAACTATTTCATCTTTTGTTCGAATCTATTTTTCTTCTTCTGAAATTCTATTGTTAAAGAAAATCAACCAAAAACAGCTGAATATCACTGATATCTTCACCTCAGATATGTGCCCTAATTTGGTTCCTTTATTCAATAAATTTTCTACTATACCTGAAGATGAACTTTATAATTATTATTGTACAATTCTGGATTTACAAACTAGAACTGCAGTTGGGGGTCTTCTAGATGCTACTATTGGCAATGCAACAGAATTGATAATATCAATATATGCAATGAAACGTGGTATGGTACGTGTTGTATAGTTGTCATTCCTGGGTTCAATTTTGTCAAGCATGTTGCTTGTTCTTGGATGTGCATTTTTCTGTGGAGGAATTCTTCATCCTAAAAAACAAGTGTTTAAGAAGGTCAGTTTAGTACTTGTTACATGTTGATAAGTGCTGTTTTTTTATTCAAAACATGAAATTTAAGTTTATATCTTTGTTACATGTGGATAAATCTTTGTTCAGTTAACTAATCAAAAGCGCTCGTATACCCCAATCAGTGAGGTTGGTGACCGTCTTGTTAGCTACAGACCAAGTATTTACACCTGTAAAATATATTTTTTGTTTAGTGATGAAAGGTTGATTAAATAGCTAACTGTCATATTGAACATGGGTGAATAGTTTGTTTTGCTTAAATAATAAATGTGATTATGAGACTGCTGAGTTTTAGCATTCATTGCATACATGGTTAAAAATGTGAGTATATTGAATGTTTTTTGTTTTTGTGTGTGTGCTGGGGATGTATTCTTGAACCTGCATGGGACAATAATTGCAGTTGCTTCACCTCGATCTAGTTAGATAACAATTTGACAATAACATGTCTTCCATTTATGCAGGTTGGATTTACACTTGATATATCTGCAGACCTATCGTCACTATTTACATGTAAATATAACACAGGTACCTACCATTGACTAGTTTCCAACTTCCAGATTTCATATGAATTGAATTCTTCAACCGATTTCAGAAAGATTTGTGACAGATTAGCAACAACAGAAAAAATATGGTGATAAATATGAATCAAACTCCATATCAATTTTGATTTCAAAGACTTATAAGTTTGATGTCACAAGTAAAAATCAAAATTGGTTTTGAATGATAGTGTTATTTCTGAAATCTGATGGTAAAGCAAAAAAATTAGAAGAAAACACTTTATATGCATGATCATCATTAGTAATGTCTAACTGATTCTGTTTGTTTGTGAAGTCAAAGTTTGATGAAGTCAAGGTTTGTTGAAGCTGAAATCATATTACTTCAATTTTCATTAGTCTAATTTGTTTATTGCAGTTTGCTTAATTAACAGTTCAATGCAACCTCAACAGTCGCTTCAATGCAACCTTCACTTACAAACTGATTTGATATATCCATGGATGGTGAGACGCTGGATAGAATACCTCGGATGTGAAGAAGCTATTAAGTAAACTCATGCTAAGTTTGTAATGTTTATTATATATATGAAATCCGTTATTTTGTTATAACTCTATTTTATTTTGTATTATGAGATTAATTGTCATTTAATGTGGAAATTAGTGATTTTAGAAAAATATTTTTTTTATTGAAAATTAAAATTCTTGACGTGCAAAAATACGTGTCATAAAAAGATTTATGATGGGAGCTTCCTTGACACGCATTTTGCGCGTCAAGAAGCTTCTTGACATGGCCTTCCTTGATGCGCAAATGCTCGTCATCTAACCCCTTTCTTGACACGCATTGCGTGTCAAGAAGACATTTTTTGTAGTAGTGAACCTTCCCACTTAGCAGGTAATGAATCCAGCAATTTTTCTTTCAATTCATTGGCTTCTTTCTTTACTCCAACTATCTCAAGTTCGCTCACCAAGTGTGAAAGCCTTGAAACCAAATCATTGATAGTTTCATTTTGAACATGACAAAAATTGCCATATTCTCTCAACAAGACCTTCTTTTTGCTCTTTGTGTATTGCGCATTACCTTCACATCTATTACATAAAGCATCCCACAAAGCTTTACAAGTTGTATGCATCTTGAATTGATGTAAAATATCTTTAGGTAATGCCATAGACAACGTAGCATATGCCTTCCTTTCTAATTTGAAAGCTTCTTTTTCTGTTTCATTCATCTTACTGAGCAGTTTGTCTTCACCATTAATCTTTGGCATGAGATATCCATCTAACATTGGTGTCCAAACACTTACATCAGTTACTCCAATGTACGATTCGCATCGTGTTTTCTAATTATGAAAATCTTCAAACTTCATCAATTTAGAAACCTTGTTCGTGGTTCCAATTTCATTATCGTAATTGAGCAAAGCTTGAACAGACGTTGACATTGCATCGAACGCTTAAAATAGATCCATTACAAAAATTTGTTAAAACTGACTCAGTGTACCAAACAATTGATCTCCGTACCAATGAACCTCACCGGACCAACATCGTACCAGGTATCTTAAGCGTACCAAGAACCAGACCAAACCAAACCAAACGACGTACCAACGAACAGTAACGTACCACTATGGTACATCGTAACTGCTGCGGACAAGTCTAATAACCATCACGTACCACCGTTAAAGATGTTCTTCCGTACCAACAAACAGCGTACCAAACTATCTATGAAGATGTTCCTACGTACCAATGGATCATCAGGCGTACCAGCATGTTCATCCGACGTACCACGACATTCATCCAACGTACCAACGGCGTACCAACGTGAAATCGACTGAAATTTGAAATTTTGATGAATTGACTCAAAAACACCCAAAGTAGATCAGAAACGGAGCTCTGATACCACTTGTAAGTACATGGAACAGATCGGCCTACTGGATGCGAAGTCAAACGAGTAATCCGAATCAACACACAAGGTAAATAACTCTTCTTATATTAGAAACAAGCAGTGTATAATAAGGACTCAGAAGGCTCTCACCAGAAACACACAATTAATGTCTCAGTTCTCACAGTTCTAAACTAAACAAAGAGACTCGACCTATTTATACTAAATCTGGTCGGCGTACCATTTAACTCAACGTACCAATTGGTACGTTGCGGCGTACCAACTGATGCGCCTCATGGTACGCTGGAGCATTCATTTACAAAATCAACCATATGAACAACAAACACCTAGACCTAGCATTAGACAACAAAACTTGTTCTAACACCAGACCCACCTTCACTCAAATTTTTAGAGAGTGGAGGTGTGAACGCACCTTCTCGCCAGGAGGCTCAATCTTTGGGTTTTCAAAATCAAGGAGTGGGTTGACATGTTCAAGACTCAACAAGCTAGGAACTAGCATTGTTGGTTCAGATGGCACCCCTTAAGGGATCTCAGATAGAATTAAAAGAGGAATTGACTCTTTTGGGTCAGTGGACTGCATAAAGCACACGGTTTCCTCTTTATCTTTGAAAATCAGCGCCTTTAGATTGGTCTGTGTTAGCGCAAATGAGACTTCTTTTTCACCACTTCTCAGGGTGATACGATCAGCTTCCAGATCAATCAGTGCCTTGGCAGAAGTCAAAAACGGATATCCGAGAATGATAGGATGAAATTTATTAACAGGAACCTTAAGCACGATAAAATCTGTAGGAAATTTAGATCCTCATTATCAACTATTACATCTTTGATAACTCCCTTGGAGTTGATGTATGATTGGTCATCTAGTTGAATACTAAGACTTATTGGCTGCAATAGACCTAGCTCGAGCTCTTAATACGTGGGATAAGGCATAATGCTTATGCTAGAGCCTAAGTCTGGCAATGCATCTACGGTGGATGAAGATCCAAACCCGCAGGGGATAATGAAACTTCCCGGATCCTTTTGCTTTTCCGGTAGTTCTAAAGTAGTTTTGGTCTAAGTGGCCAAAGGTGATTTCTTGCGATTTGAAGAAATATTCTCGAGAAAGGAGTTGATTAAAATATAACCTTCGCGGGAAGGTGAGATGTCTTCTCCATTAGCGTCGCGTTCAAGGATGAGATCGAAGAATTGTTGTGTAACACCCTAAAATTTCATTACTTAAGTTATATACGTGTGCTATATCTGTTAAGTAGCTAAAATGCATAATATATATATATATATATATATATATATACATATATATATACGTAGAATAGAGAAACGTCACGATTCGCTTACGAATATTTGACACGACATTCGAGGAAACATCAAGAGGAGAACTTTATAGAATATGATAGGTAACGAAATATAAAGATCGTGGGCGCAGACGGATCGGAAATCCGAGTTATAACGAAGCGGGAAAACGTCAAATAGTGATTTAGGCCCAGTTTGTAATAAACTGTAATTAAGCACGAACGTCACTAAAATAATACCGAGGCGAAAGTAGAATATCAGGTATTGCTAAATACTTGATTTACAATCGTTATAAAATATATTTGTGATATTCGGCATGAAAAACGGTGAAATCGGTAACCGCTGTTGTTACGCGATATTAGCCGAAATCAATTCGGTCAGCCGTTCAAAATGATTTTATCGACTCATCAAAGTATAAATAATTATTATAATACTTATTAAGTATTTTAGTCGAGAAGACGTATTCGGTCTGTGAAACGGCCATGACCGCAACACCGTTTGAACACACGCTCTCTACCGTGCATTTTGGTCATATGACCTTTAAAATGAATGAACTTAATAATTGAACATTATTAAGATAATAAAGTGTTAAAATAAACATAGGAAGTGTTTATTATATTAAACCTTGCGTTAACGCCGTACTTTACGCGATTAGGTTTAATTGGAAGGCATAGCGGATGTTTTGTCTGAATTAATGCTTAAGAGAATAAGGTGAGTTCGATGAGCCCACTTTTAAATGTTTTAATGATTTTGGGCTGATATACATGCAATGATATATATTCAACTGTTTACTTGAAAAGTATTTTAGTTAAATGCTTTTACGTGTTTTGTGTTAATACACATACGTGGCATGTTTTAATGCCTATAACTGTTTTAAAGTGTTATTACCTGTTATAAACTCTTTTCAGGAAGGTTATAATGAATGGGTAATATAAAAGTTAAACTTTTGAAGCTAAGTTAAAAAAGGAGGAAAATAAGTACTGAAGAATTGAACTGTCTTCAGAAGGATTATAATAAATGATTATTATAAAGAGAATATCTTTTAAAAGATTTTGAGGAAGTTTTTAAAGAAGGTTTTAATCTAAGCAAAGATTGTCGTGGAATTGTACAATTCAAGCAGTGGATATAAAGCCACTAGAGTAGCGACGGTCGTTACTCAGGAGGTCGGGAGGCGACGGCCAACCGAATGGACTAAGCTTAGTCCCAGTTAGACAATGCTTAGTAAAAAGAGGTTTTGCTTATAATGTTTCGTATTTTTCACAGAGGATAGGTCCCGGAGGCCCAAGGTATTTTAGAGTATTAAATAATTTTTTAATACTGATGAGTTAAACGTTTTGGTATAATTCTGTTATGTTTTATGCATGTTAAATGTTTATGGGGAAAGGGCTGTTAGGCCCAAATGTTTGAGGTATATATTAGAGTATTAAATGATTTTAATACTGAAGGTTTAAATGTTTTGGTATAATCCTGTTAGGTTTTATACCTATTAAATGTTTATAAGAAAAAGGGCCGTTAGGCCCAAATGTTTGAAGTAATCTTTCACGGTAAAGGTAAAAGTTTTAAATACTTAGAACTCACCAGCGTAAGATGACCTTTCCAAAAATGTATGTATGTATGTATGTCAGGTAGTGGTGATGTTTAAAGTAGCAAGGGAAGGGCTCTAGCGAGGGCTAAATAGATGGGCAAGCTATCAGGAAAGGACTCGGTAGTAGACTGGCAATACACATAGATAAGATCTAGTGGTTAGATTATGTCGTATCTTACTTACTATTGTACTTGGCTTATATATAAATAAAAAGTTTTTAATTTCCGCTCCTTAGTTATCTCTGTTGTACCATGTGTTCATGAGTAAATCCGAAACGTGACCCCTCCTGGAGCCATGACTGGGAGTGGGCGTCACATGTTGATACTTCCGCTCTTCTTCTATATCCTCCTTGTGATCTTCATAATATTCCTCCAACTGCTTCTTTTGAAGTGCACGAGTGTGGTCTCTCAGTTGGGCATGCTTCTTCTCAAGTGAGTCTTTTTCTAAATTGACGATGGTAATCATGTTGACACTGGCTTTAGGGTTCACTTCACTGTGTCTCTAGGCAATTCATCCTTATTTACTTTCAGACAAAAGACTTGCTATATGCCCTAAGCGTCTCTCCATATTTTGGATACTAACTTGCTGATTTTTTATTTCAGTGTCGTGTTTACTGTCAGCATTCACTAGACTTTGGACCAACTTTTTCAATTTGTCCAATTTGGATGGCTCACCTTGGTTGTAGTGAGGTGGTCGATAAGGTTGATTGGATTTATTAAAATTGGAATTTGAGTTTCGACAGGAGCTACTGGATTGATTCCTATTATCTGAGTTGAAAGGTTGACGATTAGATTGGTCTAACGAGCGACCATAAAAGTTATGAGTTGATTCAACCTGCTCAGTTAACGTAGATGCGAAAACTGGACACTTATCCAAGGTATGAGCACTACCACAGGCATCACACCTATTGGATTTAGTGGTTGGACGATTCACTTGGCTCGTGAGAGCTTCGATCTTTGCATTTAATGCAATGACATCGTCTATAGCATGAACTCCACGTTGTTTGGAATTAGAGATTTGGTGACCTCTTGAAGGTTTCCAGTCGTAGCTTGTGGCTGCTAGACTCTCGATTAACGTGATGGAATCAGTGGGAGTTTTGCTGAGAATTGACCCTCCAGATGAGGAATCAACATGCATACGGGTGGGACTGCTCAATCCGTTGTAAAAGTACTGAACTTGGAGCAACACATCCATGTTGTGATGAGGACATTTGCGTAGTAACCCCTTATATCTCTCCCAGGCTTCATGCAAACCTTCCCCCTCGTCTTGGGAAAATGTGGTGATGTTATTTCGAAGACGAGTAGTTTTTGAGAGAGGGAAGTATTTAACTAAGAACTTCTCAGCCAACTGATCCCATGTAGTGATGGAACATGCTGGTAAGGTCTTAAGCCAAGTTTTGGCACTTCCTGCCAGAGTGAATGGAAATAAACGAAGCAAGACTGCATCGTTAGTAATATCGAGCTTGAATGTGTCACATATTTCGAGAAACGTGTCAATGTGCGTGTGTGGACACTCATCTGCTTACCCGTGGAACTGCAAAGTGTTCTGAAACATCTGGATGACTCCAGGCTTGATCTCGAACTTGCGTTGAATGGTGGGTCTTGTGATGCTTGATTTCCCTCCTTCGAGTGTTGGCTTCACGTAATCAGCGATCGTATGCTGCACTGCATCCCCCATCTTTCTTGTTTGGTGTATGATACGTTCAGGATCTTCGAATGCTTGAATAGGAAGTGGGCGATTCGCACGAGTGGAAATAGCAGCATAATTTTTTTTTTTGGATTTTAAGATTTTTTGGTTTTTCTGAAATTTTGAACGAAGAAATACAAAACCGAAATGAAAGACTACTTAAGCTAACTAATCTATCTAGGTCCAGAATGAGGACTGCTTCCACGGTAACGGCGCCAAAAAGCCTTTGATGCACACGCGATATATAAATAATATATGCAAATATGACCTTTATATTTATAAGACGTAAATCATCTTATAACTACGCATGCACATATAGGAAAGCGGACCTATCGTATGGTAGCATTAAGAACAACTCAGGGTCGACCTAAGGGAGCAACGGTGTAATCATACTAAACCTAATTATTATCATTAGGATTCTGTCACATTCCTAATAACTATTAGAAAGCAATTATGAACGCAAATAGTAGCAATAATGAAATAGATATGAAATCAGAATAAAGAAACAAATATCATCTAAGACTAATCACTATTCATGCATTACCTAGACCTGACATTGGCATTTGTATATTAACTGTCTAATAGAAACAAAGTCTCTAGACAATGAATCTGCAATTATAACCACAACCATAACGAAGTATCCACGAATTAATGACCTAGCTATAAGGCACCAAACACATGATCTAAGACCTAGGACCATAGACCAATCCTATTCTGATTAACCATGATGGACCAATAAGTTATAACCCAATTACATACCATAACATACGCATTACATCTAGTCACTTCACTATCCCTTTTACCCAAGACATGGAAGCTAAGATTCATGACCAAACATGAAGACATACTTCAATCAAGATAGACTATTGAACATGCATAATCACCATTTCCTATCTAGGCTCGCTAGAGTTGCTAAACACATATTGAAATCGCTAGATAACATCTAAGAAATAACATCAATTTAATAAGCATAGTACATTTGTCCTACCAACCAAATAAAAAACTACTAGGAAAGGATCTAACACATCATTCAACAACACATCTTTAATATGCAAGAGGAATCATAAATACTATACTCAAATCATTATGTAAACATTGTCAATGTCAAATCATAGGTAAAACACTAAATAGATCACATTGTCTTAAACGATATCAAGTGAGTTAGCCCCTCATAGCTAAACTAATGAAAACAACAATATCAAATGAAAAACATCATTGTAAATGCAAACCGAAGTCGATCGATGGCCAAATCTTCATATACTTTGATTGCACGAACGATTGGACACCTCCTTGATCTTCTAAGGCTTAGAATCTCGAACTTGATCTTCTGGAATCTCTCTGTAACCATGAGTAACAGGTGTCAACTCTCTAACCTCTTTAAATATTGAAATGATTGGGTATTTATAGTTTTCATTTAGGGTCTCGGAAACAGGGCGTAACGGCTCGTGACGGGGTAACGGGCCGTGAGCGCCTGATGTGTTGCAAACACATCCTAAATTAAGAGTCTTTTATTTTATAATTTGAGTCCATTTGAGTCAGTTTCCATTGGTTTTAGCTGTTTTTAGTTAAGTTTGAGTCTTTGTGTCCTTTTTATTATTTTTATTTGAGTTTTGTAGGTTTTTAATAAAGTCCCGAGCCAAATTGAAAGTTGAGAAGAAAAGAAGAAGAA
>JBCNJP010000027.1:49560503-49592829 GCA_039602395.1 Deinandra increscens subsp. villosa | reverse complement strand
ACCTATGCAAAGAAATCTCAACAGACCCTTAAATGAAAGATTCATTCTCTATCCCAGATTTTCAACAAAATTAATCCTTCAAACATTAAACTGGGAAACAATACCAAGAGGGATCAAAACAAGCAAAGTAGTATCTCAAAAGGGAATATCTCCTAGGGGACTATCAATTTCCGGACTTCCAGACTCCAATGGATATTTTCTCCCATCCACAGGAAGGCAAACCTCTTTGCATCATTATATCTCTCTTCAAATGGAAGCGAGATTCAAAGCCTTCAAAACTCCTGCTCACAACAGAGACCAATATAGATGCACGTGTACAGACATCTGTACCTGTCTTAAACTCTCTGTATAAATTTCGTGATTAAATAAATTCTTATTCTCTTGATCAGAAGTTGTGCTGAATTTCTCCTCAAAAATCAAAAATATCCAAAATATCCGAGCAATAGATAAAAAAAATGGCTCTGATAAATACGGTAATTAATTCGCTAATTATTCTCATAGAAGCCAACGGTAATTTTTGTTACCGTTCAGAATAAAAGCGTCTGTTCGAATTAATTATAGCCGTTACAGGAGATCCTTGAAAAATGGAACGGCATGTGGAGATACCTATAAAAGAACATCAAATCCTCTCATCCAAATCCCACTGTTCAAAACACAAACCTGAGAAATCACAAATGGCATCCTCATCTGCAACCCCTGCGATGAACACCCGATCCAAAGGAAAAATCCCTAAAAACTCCTCTGCTCAAAATCTAGATTCTTCATCCTCCGACTCACCACCCAGACGAAATTTCACCATAGACACCCTCAACCAACCTTGCGATCTGAACCCATCTTCATACTCATCAAACCTCCAATTGATCATAGAAGCTCTGAAAAACTCCTCTCAACTTTCCATAGCCTTAACCATCAACGAACCATGCCCAAAATCAGCCATTCTAAATTTCTGGACAACCGTCAAAATGAAAGATGAAGACATGAAAGGAAAGGTGAACACAGATACCAACATCACACTCCAACTATCTGATCTAAGAAAGATCTTCCCACTACCAGAAAACTTCTCATCCTTCTCTCCCAATCCAGAAGATCTAGCCCTAATAGAACTAATCATTGAAATTACCGGAGGCAAGTTTGAAGAAAAAGGTCAAATCTCAAATCTCAGAACAAGTCAGCTAAAGCCCGCCTGGAGATTCACTACTGACTTACTCAACCACACCATGACATCGAAGAAGGGCTCCATGGATCAAATCAACAAAAATGTTCTCGCCATTCTTTACGGTCTATGCTTCATTAAAGAAATTGACATGGCCCTATTAATCTGGAAAGACATGGAGAAAAGAGTCAAAGAAAAGTCAAAAGGCAAGAAGCTAGAATTTGTGCCCTACGTCAGATTTCTGGCACAAATGATTAAAGACAAAGTAAGAGAAAAGGAAAATGAAGAAATGCATACAACCGAAGTGTATCACATCAAAGGCATCTACAGACCAGGTACACATATAGAATTTTTCAATTTTCCATGGGGTAGGACAGTGAAATTAGACTACAACAACCCAGTTCTTCATAAATATCTCATCAAAGCCAATAAGTTCAAGTCAAGCCCTGATCAGTCACCCACCTCAACCAACACCACAACATCACCATCAGAAGAGATAGCTGACCACAACCCTTCCTCTCATCCACAACAACAAAACTCACCACATCAGGATACCCCACCATATTCCCCACATACACCACATGAGCCAACCTTCTCAGCCCAACACTCTCCAAATAAAACCAAAAGCCAACAGTCATCACCACAAGCATCCCTCCAAGAAGCGTTTGCTCAATTCCAAACCCAAGCAACCAACTCACCCCACCTTGACATTCCCATAATAACCACACATCACAATATCTTCCTGGACTCAGTAAGTGAAGATGACGATGTAACAACAAGTGGAGACTCTAGGAGTCAAGGAAACTTGGAAAAGAGCAACACTTATGTGTTCAGTGCAAGTTTACAAGAAGGAATCTCTAAAAACACAGGAGGTAAATCCAACTTTGGATGAACCAATGAATGTGGAAGACATGTACACACTCAGCATAGCTGAGTTAACAAGCACTGGTAAAAATCTCAATGAGAAATCAACCAGACCAACAGAGAGGCATGTGTTGTCCTCTAGCATATTACCCCCTGATGCTGCCTCAAAATCTGATTTTGAGAACTTCTCAAAACTTCTCACTAATATGCTCAATGACTGCATTAATGAGCAAAAACAACAAAATACAGAACTACACCAGAATTTCTACAGTAGTTCTGTACAAATCAAAGAACTGTCAAATCAGACAGAAAGCAACAGTCAGCAAATAGCTGAACTTCAAGAAGAGCTGAATGTGATGAAGAAAAACAGTAAACAACAATTCAATCAGATCTCTAACCAGCTGAGAGCTTTACAAGAAAAGGACTGGCAGCTAAAAGGAGGAAAACAAGAATGTTTACAAAATCAGATAAAGGAACTAAACAAGATGGCTCAAAAGGCACTACAATTTTATGAAGCCAAAGGAGAAGAGCTGCTGGACAAGATCAAATCAGATTTTAACCTTCTACACGAGGAAATAAAGGAAGAAAACTCAAATCCGATAAAGATAAATTCCGATCAGATTCTCCTAGAGAAAAGAATAAAGAATTTATCCACACAAGTAAAAGAAGCCAACCCACCCAAGAAAGCATCAGAAAAGAAGGCCACAGCTCCTCCAGTCATCAATCTTAATGACTCACCTCCCAGCTCAAAGCGAAAGGAAACTCCTGATGAAGTCAAACCCTCTCCCAAAAAGAAGAAAAATGATCAATGCAAACCCAGCACAACTCCTGATCATTCAATGCCACCACCACCACCAATACCACCCACACAAAAACCCAGTCAGCCAGTGGGTCCACCCTCATCAGGTACCTCCATCAAGACTCAAGCTGCAGGATCATCAAAAACCACCAAGGAATCGGTGAAAGGCAAGGAGAAAACCACAAATCCAGGGGGAGATCTCAATGCTCCTGAAATGTCAATAGCCTCTCAATCTCTATTTGAAGACAACTATGGAAAAACAAAAAGGATTGACGAGGAACTATGGCACGAAAAGAGGTGATGTGAAGACATATTCCTCAAGGAAAGCGATCAACCTCCTCAAATGAGCCCAATGAGCGAAAAGATCTTTGAGGAGAAAATCAACAATGTGCCATTTGAAAGGAACTGGATCCACTCAGAAGCCACCATCCTGGAGATTGATGAAGTCAAGGAAAGACAACAAAAGGCAAATCCTTTCACCTACTACTTCAACTCCTACAGGATCACTACCACTGCAAACAATCGTAAACCCTACACATTCACCGATGCAGATCTTGTTCAACTCAGTGAAATGCACATTATGACCCTCCTTAAAAGCTTCATAGAAAATGGTTCAACAAGTCTCAAAAGCAGAAAAGCAATACATCAACTCAGAGAGGCGGGAAAGAAGATATACAATAGATTTGATCTGGTTGACTATGAGCTAGCAACATACACAAATCTGAGAAAACTTGCCATCCAAACTGCAAATGAAGAACTTCCCTCGGAATTAAGGTGGACAGGATCCAAAGCAATTCCAAGTACTGGCGAAATAGGAATCTGCTTCAGAAATCATAAAAAACAGAAGAGGTTCTTCAGGATCAGCCAGTGTCATGCCTACTCCGATACTTCTCTTGATTTCATCGCATTCCTACTAAACGAAAACAAAGAGACTGAACCTGGGACTATAAGAAGAAAGGAACTCATGCTCAAAACCATAGAAGATCTGAAGATACACAGAATGCTACAAAAGGAATTGCACAAAGCCCGTTGGAGTCCCTTTCCCAAGAAACTACGTGTAAAAGAAGACTCTGTAACTGGATTTCTTAACTAAAAACTGTATTCACAGTTCCATGCATCCTGATGTTCTTTCAAAATTCATAGTTTAATATTACTCTTTTTTTTATTCATTTTCTTCAAATACTTAGGGGGAGATTGTTAGAACATATTGTAATTGTAACACAAAACAGTCAAGTATTAGAAGAAAAGATATGAAACATCCTTAGAAGAGAAAGGAAACAAAAGTCTGTATGAATTATAGATTTCTGCATGATTTCTGTATTCATACAGAACTACTCCAGAAATTCTGAAGTAGTTCTGTACAGACTAAAATCTACAGAAATCCTCATTTCTGTAGATAGCTTATAATGGGAAGCATCAAAAGTCTTCAAAGAAGAGTCCAGAAGGAGTTATGGATTATCAGAAGATAAATATTACGAGAAGAACTATTTCTATCTTTGTGTGGAGAACAAGCAAAACGAATGTCAACTTGGCATTAATCAAGAAGGCAGTTGAAGACAGTTGAAAAATAGATCAATTGAATATGTTCAATTTATCTCTATATACTCTGACACACTCCAACATCAACCATCCTCAACCACCTTATCCAATTACAACTTGCTACATCTGCCTATAAATAGCATGCTGACTTCACCAAAGAAAGCAAGATATCAAGCATACAAATCAATATCTTCTCAAAGAAATTTCAACACTACTCCCATAGATAAGTTATTTTTGTTGATACATAGTCATTATATAAACTCGTGTAAACCATTATTTACATTTGAGATATACAGAATAACCCTTTTTATGAATTGCTCTCTTCCAATTTGATTTACTTTCCGCAACTTGTTAATCTTGTTTAAATCAAATTGTGCCAATATTGTTAAAGAGCCCTTCAAGGGACACAACAATGTTAATATTCATCATAAATACTGTTTGGATGATCACAAGTAAAGCATGTGTGCGGAAATGGCAAACGACACTTAACGCGCATGTGTCACCAATAGTGTCGGGGAGATCAATACAATGAAAATAGAGTGTCTAGTATTGCCAGATACTTGATCATTGATGTTCTGACCATTAAAAATGATAACCATAAGGATCGGTGCGAGAAACGATGAAATATGTGAACCGTTTGGTTACTTGTTATTAAGCGAGATCAATCATTTGATTATTATAAGTGGTTTTAATGACTCAGATGAATTATAAAAGCTTTCCTGAGTATTTACAGAGAACTCCATCGATAGAAATATATTTGGTTAATGAAACGGCAAAGAACGCACTCGCATTGGATGCGCGCTTTATACCGCGGGTTTAAGAATATAATCATGGAATTATATATAACTGACGTTTTAGGCATTCAGAGAATATTTATGAGCCTTTTTATAATATTCCATTCATTCGGGATTTATTGTGAACCATTTATGTAATTTTCAGTATCTAACGTGTTCGGAGATCACGATATAATACTAATTTATTTGAAAAAGTGTACTACACATGGATAATTAACTACTGTACTCTCTACCTATTTTTTTAGTACACCAATACATATACACACGATTGGGGAAAAACAAATCAGAGAAAGAAAAGAAGAGAGCCTCATGGCTCCCCCCTTTCCCGTCCGACGAAGAAGCGGCGAACCGTCGGTCTCCGACCATGGCGGGCGACGATGACCTCCCTCCAAACCTCTCGTTCTCTCACTCGTTGCTCTCTCTTCCTGTCCGACTCCCTCTCTCTTCCGTACGTAACCAGGGGCGGCGACAACCACTAGAGGCGACTAGGGTTCCGCCCTAGCTAACAGCGTCTCCGATGAGTCCAATCTCACGCAACCACCACAATCAGACCTCTCTCTCTTTCTCTATCTGATTCGAAGCCGACGACCTCCTTGGGTCGTGATTTCAGTTCCGCCAACAGCAACAACCGTACGTGGCGGCTAAATTACCATAGCCAGCGGCGTCGCCGCCGCTGTTATGGATTCCGACGACCCCCCCCCCCCCCCCATTTTGTGGTTCCAGCCTCCAATCGGTAAGAGATGATGATGGGTTTAAGTTTTGCTCTCATTTACATCTTGAATTAGATTTCCATACACCCAATTGTGACATGCATGTTCCCATCTTGTTTATATAACAGACTTGGGGGTTTAAAGGTTGTTATGATAATTGTTGGTAGATGATGACGACATGTGTTGATGTGGGTGTCCGGGATCGAGGCTGTGGCAGTGGTGAACCGCCGCACAGCCACAATTTAGTGGTGGTGGTTAGTGTTTGCTGGTTTTGGATGATGGATAATGATGGGTCAATATTGTAGAACTTGATTTTGATGATTTAGAGTTGTTTTAGTGTTGGTCAACAAAAGTCAACCGAGTCAAACCCGAGCAAAATCTGGTCAACGTTTTTATATGGTCAAACGAGGTCGAATCAGGAAACTGAGCACAGATTATTAATCATGGCGAAATTCTAAGCGGAATGGACTACTTATTCATCAAAATCGGGCATGTTTCACATTTTACGGATAACCCGGTTCGAGTCGCGTACCGACCGAAAGGTATACCGTGTTTTGTTATATCATTAACATATTAATGACCTTGTACACAATAAAAACCTATTTTGAAAGAACGCCTAACATCACAAAGGCTAACAGATTATTTAAAATGATATATACATATATAGATTTGGTAATAGTGGATATTACAAATCTTAAAACTTGGGGTACAAGTCTCTAAAACACATATTGTTAGTTATGGATATGACGGGTGTGGACAAAAGCCAATTATATGAATAAAACGGTTAAGATTGGGACTCTGAAAATTAGCAAAATAATACCCGACACTCGGTTTGGACAAAATATATAATATTAATATTAATAAGTTTTCACTCACCGGTTTAATACAAAATTTATGCTTTAGTCTTTCTAAAAATGTAAATGAGAAAACATTTACTTAAGGTTCCAAAGTTTAGAATATTATAGATGTTTAGTATTGCAGTATGCAACAATTCTAAAAACAGAATATTCGATTTCAATATAAACTTAAAGCGGTTCATGACACACACTTTTTCTATAATATAATTAAACATTAGTCAGGAATCGCAATGTCAAAATACTTAGTATTGCATTATGCAACATTAGTATTGCATTATGCAACAGTTAAAATACAGAATATTTAAGTTTAATAATATTTGAAGCTAGAACAATTTGTAAACAAAGATGCCAACAGGAATACACATAAATATATGAACACCATAACAAGCATTGAATTTATAAAACATAAAACCCAGAATTTCAGTTAAAACATGACATGAGTATAACAAATATATTTTGTTATTATTATTGATTTAGGTTGATTATACCAGTAAAGGTCTGAATATCAAAGTAGATCATCACGTTAAAGTTGCCCAAATAAACCAGGTGAGTTCCGTTTTCCTAAACCCTGTTTTACATTTAAAACGGTTGTGGCCACAATGGGTTATTAGGCTGTTTAGTAATTGACACTAACGGTTGATTGCACTACTACATACAATTGGTGACATTAAGTGTGGAATGTGCAAAATACTACGTGAACTAGTATGCGATAAATCATTTGATGCATGTGTTGTACCCCGTAACTTGTATATATATTTTGCTGGTTGATAACTAGTCATTCCATAGCTACAAGTTTATGTTTAAGGTAGTGGCAATATCAAAATGTTGTGAATAACAGGATACGATTCACCAACAACTTCATAGTTGTTGATACCGGTGGTTTACAAATTTTGCAGGAAATCAGTAGAGATCCTCCAAGTACATGACTCTACAGGAAAAAGCAAACAAGTTCAAATAGTTATCAAGAACCTTCGGGCCCATTGACCTAGTATTCTTTTTAGATGCTAGAACAAGACTTTTATTTATTATTTTCTACAAGATTGTAAAACTTATTAGGCTGTCTGTAACTAAATTATCGGTTGTTTAAAACATATATTATCTGTTGCTTCCGCGTGTATCTGTTATTGACAGCATGTTTACCCCAACACCTCTCCCGCACGTGGAACGGTACGGGCGGGGTGTGACATCATTGATTCGACGTATCATGCGTTCCGCTCGGCCATTCTGAGAAGTCTGGAGGCATGAAAAACGAAAAACAAGGCCATTATCATTAGCGAAATTATGAAATTGTGGTTATCGAATTCACCGCCTAAATCACATTGGAAGGATTTATTGGTTTTTTTGGAATTGAGTATGAATGAGTTTGTGGAATTTAGTAAAGATGGCAAACGTCTCAGATTTATATTTCAAATGATACACCCAGACATAGTTAGAATAATTATCAATTAACACAAGATAATATTTATAACGAGATTTACTCAAAATTGGTGATGTACACAAATCACAATGAATAATATCAAAAGACGAATGTGTAATTGAAACAGAATCATGAAAAGGCAATCGTTTCTTTTTCGCAATTTGACACGAGTGACAAACTGAAGACAACGTGTCTTTATTACAAGAGATAAATTTATTCGTAGACAAAAAATCCGAAACATGTGAGCCCGGGTGGCCCAAACGATGGTGCCATAGATGTGGTGGATGAGAGACCAAGCAAGCAACAGCAGGAGAGGACGGTGGCGTGAAAGGGTAGAGGTCACCAGAGCTAGTATGGCGGGAAAGGAGCCTACTAGTCTTGAGATCCTTCAAAGAAAAACCAAGGGGGTCAAATTCAATAGAAACTTGGTTATCCTGAGAAAATTGGCATACTGAAATAAGGTTTTTTATTATGGACGGGGCAAAGAGAATGTTGTTGAGTTTGTAAGTTTGGGATGGTAAGTGAGGTAAAGCATTACCCGAGCCCCGTATTGGCAACTTGTCGCCATTCCTAACAAAAATATGACTAATATGAGATGATGATAAAGGGTATTGAATCATACCTGGATTAGCATCTAAATGAGTTGAGGCTCTCGTGTCCATGTATCAAGTCTGACTGGGCTGCTGCAATTGGACCCCTTGAACCGCATTACCAAGGTCAGTCGGGTTGAGCGCATCGTATCCCGGGTAGGAGGGGGTGGGGTGAGTCGTGAAGTGGGCTTGGGGTGGGTTGGGCCGAGGATAGTTAGGTGGCGGGGTATAGTGGGCCGGCGGGTATGGGGCTGCGGGTTGGGATGGGTAGGGTGTAGGGGGCGGCGGGTAGTTATAGTAAGGTGGTGGTGGGGGATAATTTTGGGGGTAATAAGTATTGTTGCGGTTTCGGTTATTACGACCACCGCCACGATGGTTATAGCCATGGCCTCTCCCACAAAACTAGTTGCGGTTTTGATTAGGGTAGTAATTAGGATTGGAGTAGGATTGGAGTAAGCCTGGTTAGGGGAGGAGTTATGTTGTTGGTTGGTGGGGGTTGTCAGGAGGAGCTATTGGTTATTTGGTGGATTATTGTGGTTTCTACCGGCGATGCGCTGAAGTTCAAGTTTAAGCATGTTTCTTGCTTCATCCCACGTAGGGGAGTTTTGATTGATGATAGTTTCCACAATATCATATTCAGACGGGTGACCTCGAACAAGTTGAAGGACCTTCCGGTTATCAACTGAGTGACCAACGTCGTTCAGCTGTTCAGCAAGGTCATGGATCTTTTGAAAATAAGCATCCATAGAGGGACAAGATGCTAATGTTAAAGTTGTAAATTCCTGCTCGAGAGCCTTTGTTATTTTGAAAAGTATCTTGAAGTTTGATCCATGCCTTACGGGCAGTAGTATTGTTGTCAATAACACGAACAAGAAACTCATCAGAGATTGTACCGTAAATCCATTAAAGGATGACAGCGTCCGTTTCTGCCCAGATGCGATACAACGGATCCGTTTCGACCGGAGGGTCGGTTTTGTCGATATGATCAGCAACCTTATACGCTTTAACCTGCAACTAAAACATCTTTACCCACGTGGAGTACGTAACCTTGGTGCCGTCGAGAACCTGAACCTTGAGATGTATATTGTGAACAGCGTAGCAGTTGGAGAGCTTGGTTTTGGCCTCCTCGAGTAGAGTAGCAACGGTAGCGTTACCCATGTTGTCAACGTTTAAGGAGGTGTCGGAGTGAACGGAAGGTGTAGGGGAGGTGGGCGGTGTCGGTTCTTCATCGGAGAGAGCCAGGCTGTAGCCGGTGGATGATGACGGCAGGGTTGGAAGAAAAAAACGGGATTAGGGTTTTAGGAATTAGGCTGTGATACCATATTGAATGTGAATATTCATTGTATTGATCACCAGAATAAAGGATACACGTCCCTATATATAGCTATACAAGTTTCATAATTAACCCTGATCTATACAAACTATAACATATGTCTATACACTAATATTTTATACGTTTTCCTAAAACGGGTTGACACTGCTGATTGTATTTCTCTTACTTATGGATTGACAAAAAAAAAGTATGGTAGCTATGGATTTATAAAGAATATGCTCACATATCATCCTGTGCTATCTCTATTTTAAATAGAATTTAAAGAAATCACTTAAAAATGCATTTTAACCTCCTCTTTTTTCTTTGAATCCTAATTCTCATGGATTTACAAAGAATATTCTCACATATCATCCTGTGTTATCCCTATTTTAAATAGATTTTCAAGAAATCACTTAAAAAATGCATTTTAATCTCCTCTTTTTTCTTTAAATCCTAATTCTAATAAGGAATTTTTCTTTTGGGTGGTTATTTCTTTTGAACTTTTAAGGTTTTTAATGTCTGGTGAATGTTCCATCATGTAAGATTAGTCCTAATCAATGTTATAGTTATAAAAAGAAGTTTGTAAATCAATTGATTTGAAGTTAAATTTTCGTTCGTCTAAGTAAGTTGTGGTTGCTCTTATTGGATTAGTTTTCTCTTTAAATTTATATATTTTGGTTACCTTTTCATATTACTGTATATTCAATATTCAATTCAGTTTGTATAAGGTTCATGTCTTTCAACTTTTATTGTTTATTAATGTCTTTTTGAAAGGTTGTTTTTATTTAATTCAGTTTCTACAATTTGTTTAGTCACTGAGTGTGCATATAACTTTGTATTTTCCTAATGTCTTTGAACCTTTAATGTTTATTATGTCTTTTATTCTAAACAGGTTGACTTTGATTTCATATGATTTTTAGTCTTATTTTTGAAACTTGAACTTGGTTGTGCATTTTTTTTGTTTTTCTTTCATATCGTTTATTGTCGTAAATACCTCGGTATATGTTTTGGTCCAATAACAGTTTCCATTTCTTTAAGTAATTTTTTTTAAAACAGAAAATTAATTGTTTAGAATTTAAAAGTACTCTCATAAAACACAACAAATTACAAAGAAATTGCAGGTAAGCGGGCAACAAGCTGCGCCGAAAGCCCTTTTTGAATAGCAAACCCAATTCTACTAAATACAAAGTTATGCGCCTTGGGGGATGTCGAATTGTTGTGCACGACCCGTTGAACCCGTCGTAGGAAATCAACCGCCTCCGGCGCAAGGAACCCAAAAGTATCAAAGGCAAAGGGGATAAACACGTGTTGATTTTCGAGACAGGCTCCCTCGTGTTTAGCGACTTTGCCAGCCTCGGCCTTTCAGCTGCTTGCCCTGCGACGATCCCATTGTCCCTAAGCTCCACAAGAGGGGACACGCCAGTAAGGTCAACACAAGCGTGTTTCCCCCTGCCCATCCAACCACCAGCACATCGGTCGGCCGCAAGGTAGACCTCCCTTCAATCGGATCCGTCAAAAAATTAACAGGAGCCTCCTTTTTAGCAGAGATACCAGTACGCTTCAGGACATCAAACAACACGTTTCTGACCCAGTCATGCTTGTATTTAAACCCCGGCAATTCCTTACAATGGACCGTATGCTCGCCAAAGGAGTCCAGACAGGCCTTGCGGCAGACGGGGCACGACTCATCATTAGGAATCATGAGCCTGTACTTAAGGATGGCCCGGTACTCGACAGCGGACATGCGCTGACCCAAACCATCGATGGGGATGACGGATAGGAAGTCTTGAGCATGTGGGGCACGAAGGCAAGCAAACACAGCCTTTTGGCGGGGGGATAGGGCAAAATTCAGTTCCAAACTCTGGGCAATTTTTATGTTCTTAAAGTAAATTACTAATGACCGTTTATTGTCGTAAATACCTCGGTATATGTTTTGTTCCAATAACAGTTTCCATTTCTTTAAGTAATTTTTTTTAAACAAAAAATTAATTGTTTAGAATTTAAAAGTACTTTCATAAAACCCAAACTTTTTTTCCTTACGTCCATATTTTTATGTTCTTAAAGTAAATATCTAATGACTTATCTGTGTCTTTTTGTTTAGTGCTTCGTTTTACTAGAATTTAAGATGTTACAAAGTTTCCTATATTTTTCTGATGTGTTGTTGATGTAGTGACCTATGTTTTGTTTTTTATTTAATTAATGATGTTCCTGTGATAACATTCCTATCGAGGTATGGTTATGCTTAGCTGGAGAAGGAGTCTGGTGGTTGACGATCTTGTTCAACACTATACTCAAAACTCATAGAATGCCTGATAAGTGGAGGAGCAGTGTGGTAGTACCACTCTCCAAGAACAAAGGAGATGCCCAATGTTGCGGTAACTACCGGGGGATTAAGCTTTTGAGTCACACCATGAAACTATGGGAAAGGGTGATCGAGACGAGATTAAGGCGCGAAACCCATATTTCATTAAACCAATTTGGTTTTATGTCGGGACGGTCTACTACGGAAGCTATTCACATTTTGAGAAGGTTGACAGAGAGGTACAAGGAAAAGAAGCGGGACTTGCATATGGTATTTATTGACCTGGAGAAGGCATACGATAGTGTGCCTCGCCATGTGATTTGGGCTTGTCTGGAGAGTAGAGGTGTTCTGTGGTAGTATATTGAGTTAATTAAGGATATGTATGGCGGGGCAAAAACAAGTGTGCGAGCTCCGGTGGGGGATTCAGACTTCTTCTCTGTCGACATTGGGCTTCACCAAGGTTCGGCGTTAAGCCCTTTTTTGTTCAAGATTGTTTTGGATGAGTTGTCCAAGCCAATTCAGGTGGACATCCCGTGGTGCATGCTTTTCGAAGATGATATTGTGTTGGTGGCGGAAGAAAAACATGATTTGCATATGAGGCTAGAGGAGTGGCATGTCGCCTTAGAGAAGAAAGGTTTACGTATCAGCCAGTCTAAGACCGAATACCTCAATTGTAACTTTAGCGGGAGTAACTCTGTGGATGATGTCGACTTGACTATTGGAGGTGTTTCAGTAGTGCAGATGAATAAGTTCAGGTACTTGGGCTCATTTGTCCAAAGTGACGGGGATATACAGCGACGTTAACCACCGCGTACAGGCAGGATGGTATAAGTGGAGGTGTTGGGCTATACATTGTGAGGCATGAACATTAGACTTGGGCTTACATTGGATTGGGCCAGTTATGATTACGATTTGGGCTTGATGGGCCGGTTCTCTTTGGTGGGTTTACGATTATGATTAGGGCTTTTATAGGGTAGTATAAATACCCATGTATTGATGTTCAAGACCAGTTGTTGTTTACGATTTTCAGTCTCCATTGTGTATTTACGATCGTGAACTCCACTCAATAGAAGATTGATTGTTCTCCATTCAAGATTTGATTGTGTTGCTTTGTTCTTCATCATTAGATCAAGTCTTTTTCATCATCTTCTTATCGAATCTCTCACAAACAAGGTTTCCGCACTTGTTTGTGTTTAAGATATCGTAAACGATTGTTGTTTCGGGACCAACAATTGGTATTGAGCTAAGAATCATCTGATTCGAGGTTCCACGATATTAGATTCGAGTGTGTGGCTGAAAAAGTGGAGGTTTTTCTGAGTTTTCTGGGCTGTTCTTGGTGTTTACGAGATCTGCTGGTGTTTACGATCAGTGTTCTTCATTAGTGTTGTGTTTACGATTGAGAAAAAGGTGTTTACAACTTCAAGATTCGATCTTTGGACCTTTACAATTGAGATTACGATCGGAATTGGTGTTTACAAGTTTAAGATTGAGTTTTTAGGAGTTTACGATCGTGTTTACGACCCGGAGGTGTTTACGACTGAGATTACGATCGGAACTGAGTTCACGACCGTGTTTACGACCCGGAGTAGTTCACGATTGGAGATTACGATCGGAATCGTGTTCTCGATCAGCCAGGCTGTCAAAATCGTAAACTACTGTTTACGATCGGAAACTGGTTTGCAGCAAAAAGTCACCATTTCACACTTTCACGGAAACGGACATAACTTTTGACTCGTTTGGAGTTAGAAGCTCAAATTTTAACAAGACGTTCGTGACAACGAGCCCCAGAATTACCCCCGACAACGTCCAGGGGAGCTCGTTTGGACCCCCTAAATTCCACTCCGAAGGTCTCCGTTTTCGCGTTTTAAGTTTTTGACACTATTCCTTGAATAGTACTTTTGCCGATTTCACCAGATTTTCAGAAGCTGCATATCTAAAGAAAGAAAATGAGTTCAGTGGTTGAATAAAAGAATGTGGTTGAGAACAAGGATGCTTTCGCAGCTGAAGTAGACAAAACTAATATATGCCCCAATCCTACTTGTGCTCGATTAATTCCTGGCTTAAGACAACTCTGGAAAAATGCTGAAATCGAACTTTTTGATATGCAATGTTCTAGGAGTTCATTTAAAGGCAGGTGGGAAAAGAGTGAAGAGAAAGTAAAAGCCCAAAAACTAGACATTGAGAAATATCAAAAGGTAGCAACAGAGAAGACTATTTTATATGATCGGGCTAGGATTGAGATATCTGAGCTGACACAGAAATTAACTGAACTGAAGCAAAAATATGATGAGCTGCAGGTCAAGTATGATTGCAATCAAGAAAGAAATTAGCGAATGCTCGATGCAGGAAAGCCTTTGCCACATGCTGTTGTGACCGGTCAAGTTGGGAAAGACACATCTGGATTTGGGTCAGAGAAAACTGATAAATCCTTGGCTGTAAACAGCATTATTCCTCCGCCAGTTCCCAGAGACATTATAGGAACACTTCTTAGTGAGGATCAAGTTGAACGAACCAAGTCTGATTGTAAAGAAGTTGCTCCTCCTATTGATAGTGTCTTGGTTGGAACTACACCATTGACTCAAGAAGAAATTGATAATGAGGCAAACATGACTTATGGTGAAGGGAGAGTAGAGGATATATTAGACAATGATGCTGAGTGCCAGAAATACAACAGGTGTCATAACTCTAAGTCTGATGATGCTGGGATAGAGTTGAAACCATACCCTAAAATTGAAACCCATATACTTTAAAGTAATTAATAAAGTCAAAAGGGAAAAGGTGATCTTGAGGACACGGCCTGAGGGGAAGATCTTTATGACATCTGGATCAATGTTTGACCAAGAACCAGATGTTGGATATGACTTACCATCCTTCTCCTCCAAGTTCAAGGAATAACTGATGGAGTAATAAGTGAAGCTAAAGTTGAGAGGCCAAAGATCATCATCAAGCATCCGAGTATGAAACCAACAGTTGGAGTGAAGAATGAAAAACTCAAGGGAGTAGCTGTGTCTCCCATTTCTTCAGTTGGATCATGCAGTTGCCGTTGTAATTAAAATAATGGGGCTTCAACGTCAAAGAATCAAGGAAGCACAAAGACAGTAAAGACAGGTTCAACACAGGCTTCTAGGAACCAGCAGAAAGTCAAATTTGAAGCTGCACACAAAGCAAAGAAGCAGACACAAGGGAAACCTGCCCCATATCAGACACCAAAGACAAATGGGTACACATCTGACTTCTATCTAATGAAGCAGACTTGCTTTAATTGTGGCAATGCTGGTCATATTGCTAGAAACTGTCTTTATCGCCCTTATGAACCCTATTATCCGAAAACTCAAAAGGTTTCATCTCAGGAGTCTGTGAAGTCTAAGCCGATGATGGTGCAAAAACCTAAGGCAATGAAGACTGTTACTCCTAAGGTTAAACCCTCTGATCAACATTGGGGCGCTGCCAAAGCTGAAAGAAAATCTATAAATCAAAACAACAGCTTTCCAAGTTACAAAAATTTCCAAAAACATGTGAAGAAACTGTTTTCAAAACAACCAAAGTCTGAAAAAACCAAAGTTACCCCTCCCAAGGTAACTAAAACTGTTTTGAAAAATGATTCTATTATGAAGAAGGTTGAAATACCTAAAGTCACAACTCCAAAGGTGACTAAAACGAAAACTGTTTTAAAAAATGAATCTAAAACGAAGAAGGTTGAAATACCTAAAGTCACAACTCCAAAAGTGACTAAAACAAATGTTAAACCACCTGGAACTTGGAAACCAAATATCAAGGCAACTCCATCCCAAATTCCTGATTTCTCAAAGGGGATGTTCTTACAAGAAGTATCTTTTATTGATTCCTCAGGTGTACCCAGAAAAACAATGGCCTGGGTACCATTGGCTAACTAATCTCTCACTATGTGCAGGAACAGTCAAGGAGGATTATCACTAACATTTTTTATTAATTTGTTTGTTGATAAGTGATTGTTCCAGGCACAGTTTAGGAGACGTATCTTCATGTCATGACAAGCAATTTTTATGAAGGAAATGTTTCCTTGAGAGGTAAAAGGTCAAATTCAGAATGAAAGGTACTGTTCTTAACTTGGTTGTTTGTTTGATGAAGCGGTAAAGGGTGTTTGTGTCAAACCAAATTCCTTAAAATTTTCGGTTGGTGCTTGGTTGTTCAATTAAAAAAAAAAGAATGAGGTATGCATGCTATAAAACCCATTTTTCTAAAAAAATTTTCAAATCTATACTTTGAAGGTTAGCTTGGCTAGATGTGTGTGAAGTTATTTGCTCTGCTTTTGTGTCTACCACAAAATAAAAATTAATGTTCACAAAAGTTCTGATATTAAAAATTAAAAAGTAAGGGGAAGAAATGTAAAGATGAAGAAAAAGTTGACCCCTCAAAAATAGTGTGCTTTTCAATTTATAATAGTTTCTTTGTGTCTGTTTCTAAGAAAGCTAGGGGAAGTGAAATATGTCTGGATTGGAGATGACTGACACGTGTAAAGCAGAAGTGAAAAGCAAGCTCCAAGGTGATATGCTCGGTAGGCTCGACCTAATTTTATGACCACCAATGTAAGTGCAATGAACTTAAAATATATATATGTTTAGTTTCCTATCTCAGTTTGCATGGTTTAAAAAACTGAGTCCCAGCAAAAACGGGTTGAGAGTGGTAATTATACCTAGTATTCACTCTCTCACACGCCATGTTTCTACTGTTATGACTACACCACATAATGAAAAGAAAAGAAAAAGAAAAGAAAAAGAAATGAAAAAGAAATGAAAAGAAAAGAAAAAGAAATGAAAAAGAAATGAAAAAGAAAAGAAAATAAAATAATCATTCAGTTTGGTCTTCATTGCATGCTTATGCGGCCGACCTGATCACCGACTGATGATTAATAAAATAAGTGGTAGTCATAACGGTGTTGCATGGTTCCTCAAGTTGGGGGTTTGTGAATCCTCAATAAACTCTGAGGTTGGGTAGGTTTTGCTATGTACAATTGGGTGTGGGGACGATTAAACATGCTGGTAATTAGTAATCTATTAAGCATGATGCATTTGGTTGGGTTTAAACGGGTCTGAGTTTAAAGCGGACAAACATACTGGCAATCACCTGGACTAGTCGAGTAACTGAAGCTAAAAAGGGTTCCTCAGTCAGATTCATACGGTTTGATCCCTTGTAAACTTTCTCATGTTTGATTTTGGTAAGTATTTGTTTATTTTTATCTTTCGTGTGTGAGTCTTTAAGTTCTTTTTGGTTGTGTTTACTTCTTGGCCAGGTTAATTTGAGAAGTCAAAATGTATTTTCATGAGTTTTGTTGCATGACAGAATGCCCCCTACAGATCTTGACAAATCTTTAGGGGAAGGAGAGGGGATAATAAGTATTATCGGAAGGGAACTCGAGGATGATATTTATTATCTAATTAAAAGACTTCCATAATACATAGTATCTGAAGGAAACTAGAAGATAATATGTATTATCTCAGGGGAAGTCCTTAGCTGAGGGGAAGTTATCAGCTAAGGGAAAGTCTTTGAGAGAGGATAATAAGTATTATCCGAAGGGAACTCGAGGATGATACTTATTATCTAATGAAAAGACTTCCATAATACATAGTATCTGAAGGGAACTCGAAGATAATATGTATTATCTCAGGGGAAGTCCTTAGCTGAGGGGAAGTTATCAGCTAAGGGGAAGTCTTTAGAGGTCTTGGGTTCAGGGGAAGTTTTATAGAAAACCCGTAATCTATATTAGGGTTTTTTGGTTAAAATTATGTTAATTTGAATCAACTGAACAGATGATAATTACCTTCTAATCCAAAGAACAGTCATCAAATGTCTGGTGGAGTATATTTTTTCAAATGTTTGTCAGACAGGTTGATGATAGAAAGATGTTGCTGATGCTGCTGCTGCTCAAAGTTAAAGACCCAGCCAGACAAGACTTCCATCTAGAAAAGCAACTGTTCAGGGGAAATTTTTGGTGTCTTTACAAGTTTTCAAAAGCTTCAAAAGAGCTTCAAAGAAGATGTTCACATGTTTAGGGGAAGCTGAAGATTTCAAGTCGATCTTTGATGAAGAAAATGATGCAGAGAGCAGTTAGAGATCATGAAGATCCAAGATCAACAATCAATTTCTTCACAGTTAGAGGTTTTCAAAATTTTACCCTCTAATTTTTGGAGATTCAAGACAGTTACCGAAGATTCAGCAAGAACTAGTTTTTTTTTAAAAGAACCAAGTCAATGAGAATCCTCCATCTTATTAACTTGTTCATTTCAAGAAAGTTCGAGTTGATGCTGATCAAGAGGAAGTCCCAAGTGCCCATCATGAAACCCATTGAAGATTTCTACGGAAAGAATCTTCATCATCATCTATGCCAGCCAGTCAAGAAGAAGATTTTCAAAGATTGAAGACATTTAATATCACAAGCCTAGGGGAAGATTGTAGAGGCTAGATTATGAGGCTTGTAATATTAAATAGTTTGGGCTGGGCTTAGAGGGTTTAATTAGATTAGTAGACTAGTTTTCTATTAGATATGGGCTTGGGATTGGGTTTAAGATCCAAAAGGGCCCAATTGTAAACCCATTGGGGTGCCTATATAAACCCCAATGGTTCTCCTCATTGAGGGTTGCTGGTTTACGATTTTGGTGCAGCCACAAACTGTTTACGATCGTAATCGTAAACTAGAGAGAGAAGATAGTTTACGATTTCTTATTTGTACCCGACAAGTTCAATCTAGTGTGCAAAGATCAGGTTTTTCACGTTTTAATCATCATTTTCTTCGATATGTTTAGGGGAAGCTGAAGATTTCAAGTCAATCTTTGATGAAGAAAATGATGCAGAGAGCAGTTAGAGATCATGAAGATCCAAGATCAACAAACAAGTTCTTCACAGTTAGAGGTTTTCAAAATTTTACCCTCTAATTCTAGTAGTGACACCTGCTGACACTGGTCCGACCATATTGCTGAGAGGATGATCTCTGTTGATTCTTGTGGCTTGAACATCTAGTACTGAAACAAAAACATGCAGGTTAGTATCATTAACATTATCATTCATACCTTGGGTTTCTGACTCCTTCTAATCATCATGAGTTCCTAAAGATTCTGGAACATCCACATTATCCTCCTTAGGAGCTGCTGCTGATACACTGTCACTAACATTTTCCACAGATGGCCTTACTTCAGGAGCTGGAGCAATGATGTCTTCTTCTTCTTCCAGACTATGAAACATATTTGAGAAGTTGAAACCTTCAAACAATGACCCATAAACCTGTTACCTTTATGATTTAAAATCGTAAACTCTTAAATTAACACAACATGTTTTGAAAATCTTATCAAACTTATTTGTTTTAAGATAAAATTGAACGAGTTGATTTGAAAAATGTGATTTGTTAAAATTATGGTTAAAAATCAAATTCCTTCTTTCAAAAGTTTAAATTTAAATGTTTTGAACTTAATGGTATAATGTGATAATCAATTAAACTTCAAGATGGTTTTGATAAACGTAATTGCTCATTGATATGATTAAGCCTGATGCATTTGTCTCGGTATCTCAGATGACTGAAGAAATGATTGATGAGGAAATTCACTTTGAAAGAGATCACTGCATACCTGCTTATCTTGATGACCCTCCAGAGAGACACATGTAGTTGTTCTACTCTCTTGTTGCTGGGATGAACGTGTGCAAAATCAATCATGCTCTCTAGGGCAAGTGTGCTGATTGATGAACAACTTGTGAGGGAATTTTGGGGAACTGCAAGGGCGAATCTCGATAAAACAAGGATCACAGCAACGGTTCAAAACCGCAGAATCGAGATCGTGGAAGAAGATATTCGCCAGGGGTTGAATATTAATGATAAAGCTGAAGACACAATGGAATATTCTAAGACTGCAGTGCTAGATGGTGCACGTCTTTTGGGGTATGAAGGAAACTTCTCACCAATTTTCAAGAAGCTTCTGTGTCACGCCCCGAGAAATGACTGAATGTGGGCATGTGACTGATTTGGCATCATGGTCATGGTTATGAATGATGACGTCTAATGAACATTTAATTTAACCATTTGTCTTTTGAAAATATAAGTTTCAAACATTTATTTAAACATCTAAAACCGTGGCAGCGGAAATAAAGCAGTGGTTACATGATAAGTTTTCCAAAGGACAAAGTCATGAGATTTATAAACATAACTACCCTAAGGCGTAATGCGTCTAAATCTCCAAAATGAAATGCATGAACACACAGCAGGCAGACCATGATATGACAAGCAGGATCAGAACAGAAAAACATGGAGTTGCAGTCTTTAATCACCTGAGAATTCAAGAATAAAAAGAGTCAACAGAATTGTTGGTGAGTTTCACAGGTTTAATGACACTGAACTGTTTGAAAATATGTTTGAAAATGTTTGGCTTGTCTTGATATTAGTTTGTTGACACTGTTGTTGTAAAGATCAAGCATGAACCTTGAATTCAAAACTAACTGTTTACCCACTCCTGATGTTCTTCCCCAAGAACACCGAATGACAAGAATAACAAATGTACCCCTTGACTATAACCATGGAGTCATGACTGGAGCGACCAAGTCAGAGTAGGGTCGTCAACCCAAATAGATCTATTCACAAGCTATCGTTTCGAATGAACTAATTGAATCCAATTAATAGTGGGACTTAGGCATATAACATGAATCAACATGAATACACAGATTGGGGAAATGAAAAGAACATGCAATCAGTACGTCTTACAGTTATCATAATATCAGACAAAATGAAGTTTGAAAGGCATTCATTGAATTCTCCCCCAAGATTGGAAAACAGAAATGAAAAAGGGGCCGTGAAGACTCACCTGTTTGAAGGTGGATGACAGATATGTTTGGTTGAACTTAGCCTAGCAAACGTCTACAAAGTAATGTTATGACGTATTAGGGTTTGGCTATCTTGAGTTAGTGAAAACGTCACTCAATGTTCAAGGTTAAGTCTCGACTGTTGTTACCCGATGGTAATGATGGAAATCCTAGGGCATTATTTATTGTTAAATAAATAATATTGAAGTTGATGGAGTTTATTATTTATTTGAATAAATAATGATTACATATTTACGTTTGAAAAATAATTATTGAATAATATGGATTATTTTTCGTTAAACGTTAGGAAAAATCATAAATATTTAGTTTGCTAAATATTTGTAAGGTTTTGGACCTTTTAAATATAATCCTTCTTTTTAATGTTTCCAAAAATATATGAAGTTATATTTTGGTAAAATTAAGAGTATGGTTTGTCCGGTAGTTAACCGGTTTCGCCGGTTTGACCGTTATGACTTCCTTACGACGTTTTAGGTTTTCCTAACACTTAGGATTTGTTAGTATACTTGTGTTAATGTGTTTTAGGGTCTTGAGTTGCCAATTCAATCGATGGAAGTTTAACTTGTAAAATCCGACGTTTTCGAGTAACCGAAAGTTACAGTTTTTGTCCGATTTGTTTATAAAACATGTTTTTCCAACTTTGAACTTTATAAACCATTTTTATATGTCAAAATAAGCATGTTTCATGTTCTGGACCACATCCAATTCTCATCCGAAAATAAGTTATAATTTTTACCGAAAAGTCGTAGTTACGATATTTAACCGCTTTGTTTTCAAGCACTTAACTTTTCAAATCATTTTATATGTTTGGAAGGACATCCTTGGCAGCCCTAATAGTACATTACAAGTCCTAAGTGGTCACACATTTGTTACAAGGTTTTAACTTAATTTATCACGAAAATAAATGATATTTTGTCACCGAAAATTCCATATATACATTTCCTTGAAGTTTTATGTTTTAGATCCTTGGTCAACACTTTTATAAGTTTAAAATCATCCTTAGATAACTTTGGTTCTAGTTTTGGAATCAAAACTATAAGTGTCTAAAAGGTTGGAAAAATTGTATATTTTCTTAAGGTGACAACATTTTATGACACGCAGAATTGTGTGTCATCTCTGATCAGCTTTTGTAAAATGTATATTTTTCATAAAAATCCGATTTCCATCATTTTGTTCTTACATTTTACACCAAGTTAAGTGTTCCAAACTATTTTTAACTCCCATGAACTAGTAGTTGTCTAATTTGGTCATCAAAGTGGCATTTTTAACAAATCATACAAGTTATATATATATATTTTGGTCAAATAATCTCTTTAACATAAACTAGTTTCCATCACAAGCACATAACCATACTAACATACATGTTTGCTAGCAAGTCATACAACAACCAAATCAAGACTTATTCATGAACATGACATGTGACATTTAAATATGAAATATTTATAGAATTTAAACAAAGGAAGTAAGTTTCCTCACTTAGAGTTTTCCGGATCGGTAATGACGATAATGAGTTGTTGAACTAAGCTTCCGGTTTAGCTCCAAACCCAACCTTGATCTTGAATGTGAAAGAAATGGTGATGAAAGATCAAGAGTTTGTCATGGATTTTGACAAGAAAAACAAAGGGTTAGTTTTGTTGTTCTTGAAAGTTTAGAAAGAAATAATGAAAGAAAGATGATGAAATAGAAGTTGTTGATGGTTTACCTTGATCAAAGAATGTGATTAGAAGTTAGAATGCAAGGTGGTTGATGGTGGAAAGTGGTGGTTGGCGGTGGTGTTTAGAGAGCCGAGAGAGAGAGAAGAGAGAGATTAGAGAGAAGTGTGTGTTTCTCTTGAATGTTGTAAGTGAGAAATGAGAGGTTAAGTGTTATAAAGGGTAGTTACGTGGTGACTTGGGTTTGGTTCAAATGAACCGAAAATGAAGGTGGTTCGGTGGTGGCTAGAACCGAAAACAAGAAGAAAAAGAGAGAGGTTAAGAGGGGCTTGAACCACATATGCTTCTCTTGTGATTATGGGTTTGAAATTTGAATCAATGTGTGGTTGTGGGGTGTATGGAATCCGGCCAAGAGAGAGGGGAACAAGGAGGACAAGGTGGTGGCTAAGGGAACAAACATGTTGGGTGTGTAAGAGGTTACAAGTATTACCCAATGGATCTTGGGTTTGTAGTGTACTCTCCCAACATCCTTGTTTAATATCAAGATGGCATAAACTAATCAAAGGTTTAAGTTGGTTTGGTTACATGTACATTTAGTTAGAGGATTGGTTAGGGAATTTTGATTGAGTTTGTACATGGGCCGGTTTGTTTAAAAAAAACAAGAAGAAAGAAAAGAGGGGAGCCGTAGGCTCGAACCCGGGAAAAGAAGAAGAAAGGAAACGGGCTTCGGCCCGAAAAAAGAAAAGTGGGCTCGGGTGCGGTCTCGGCCCAAAAGGAAAAGAGAGGGAGTAATGGGCTTCGGCCCAAACCGAGAAGGAAGAAGGATGGGCCGGCGGGCCGGGCTAACGGGCCGAGGAAGGGAAACGGGCCGAGGGAAAGAAAAAGATAAAGAGATTGGGCCGTAGGCCCATTAGGCTTTCTGGGCCGAACCGGGTCTCGAGTCGGGTCGGGTTGAGTCCGGTTTGGTCCTACGAGTCCAATGAAACTTCGTTTGAGCGAAAACGATGTCCAGAATGAAAAATGGATTTTTGACGTGAAACGAGTAAACGTAACAATAAAAATATTGTTTTGTCGCGGACGTTTTTCGGATAATTGGAATGTCACTTGTCATGCTTTGGCTTTTATTGTTTTAGTGCACATACGACGTACTCCAAGTTTGAATTAAAATGTTTGCTCGACGTGAGCGGGTTTTGTTTGGAATGTTCACGAAATTTGTTTGACGGAAATAGATAGTTTGAAGGAAAAATAAATTGTTTGAAGTTGAAATGGTTTTAGAATTAAAACCAAATTATTGTTTGACTAAAATGGTCGTTTGAATAAACGACGTGTTTGAAATACGTTTGTCATTACGTAATGGTTAGAAAAATATAAAATAGTCATTTTATATTTAGATTACACAAAATCATGTTTATGAATTTCTTGTTATTGAAGTTCCATTTTGAACAGTGGCGGAACTTTGGTTGATTTCCATTACGGGTGAATGTTGTCGGACCTAGATTGTCTATGTTTGCACGTTAAGTCATCTAATTTAAACAAATTAGCCTAATGCACATAGGATCACAGTTAATTGCACATAATTAATATATTAAAGTATACCTGGAAAGTACGAGTTGTCACATACTCCCCCGGTTAGAGAAATTTCGTCCCGAAATTTAGTCTTGACCACCAGGGTTGTCAGCATTGGCAAATAGATGCGGATACTTCTCACGCATTTGATCTTCCCGTTCCCATGTATATTCTGGACCTCGGCGTGAGTTCCAACGAATTTTTACGATGGGAATACGGCTTCTCTTCAGTCGTTTGATTGCACGATCACATACTTCAGCAGGAGTCTCGATGAAATGTAAACGATCGTCAATCTCGATTTCATCCAAGGGGATGACTACAGTTTCGTCAGACAAGCACTTTTTCAAGTTACAGACATGAAACACATCATGAACTTTGCTAAGTTCGGGAGGTAGCTGAAGACGGTATGCTACTGGTCCAATCTCCTCGGTGATTTCAAAAGGACCAATGTAGCGAGGGTTAAGCTTTCCACGTTTTCCAAAATGAATAACACCTTTCCAAGGTGCTACCTTTAGCATGACACGATCTCCTTTGAAGAACTTCAATGGTTTGCGTCGATTATCAGCGTAGCTCTTCTGTCGATCACGGGCAGCTTTCAAACGGTTATGAATCTGGGTGACTTTCTCGGAAGTTTCATGTACTAGCTCGGGACCTGTAAGTTGGCTGTCACCAACTTCAGTCCAACAAAGTGGTGAACGGCATTTCCTTCCGTACAAAGCTTCGAAGGGGGCGGCTTGAATACTAGTATGATAGCTATTGTTATACGAAAACTCAGCTAGTGGTAGATGTTCGTCCCAACTGTTACCAAAATCAATGATACAAGCACGAAGCATGTCTTCGAGAGTCTGGATAGTTCTTTCACTTTGGCCATCAGTTAGGGGGTGATAGGCTGTACTCATATCAAGGCGAGTACCCAAAGCTTTCTGAAGGGTTTGCCAAAATCGGGCGGTGAAACGGCTATCTCGATCTGAGATAATAGAAATAGGTACTTGTAGGTCCGGAAATCTCCCAAACACACGATATCTAATCAAACACGAGTGCGGAATCCTCGTATAAGATCGATTCAAGAAGAATAGTAGTAGAAGAGACTAGATCTATGAGAAAGATGAAGTCTTGAATGAATAATCACTACTATTGAAGCTGATCGTAAACAAGAAGCACAAAGAAATCGTAAACTGCCTTTGAAATATGTTGAAAAGCTTAAGTTACAATCATAATCAAGTGGGTTTATATACTACCCACCATACAATCGTAAACTATAAGGAAGCCCACATGGCCCAATCATAAACTTAAAATAAGCCCACTAACTAGTAAATAACAAGCCCAAAACAAAGATAAACTAGCCCACCAACTAATGTTCATGCCTCAATAAATATAGCCCAACAATCTTCCCCTAGGCATGAATCATTAGATCACTTACGGAAGCAGCAGATCAAATCTGAATGAGCTTTGAACGTTGTTGAACCACCATCCCTTCTCTACGATCCGCTTTGCAGTTCCATCAAAGATACCAACCCTTATAGCATTCTCCATGTCGTTTTCATCTCCAAGTATGGGTTGGGTGGCTAGGAGCTTGATGTCTCGCTCTCCAAATCTTAGCAAGTCCACCGGATCATAGAATCGGAATTGCCTCATCGGCTTGCAGAGCACCACCACTTCATGAGTTGTCGGATCGTAACACCAGCAATCAAAATTTCTGACCAGTGTCCCATCTTCAATCTCGTCCAACATGTTAATGACTCTTGTACGCTTAGTGGGTGGCCTCCTAGCTTCACCAATGGGCTGCCCTGTCACTGGGTCAGTCCCTGTCTCTATCCATCTGACTGCTTTCAACTCAAAATCTGCAAAGTTGTTTTCTTGATGGCTCAGCAGGTTGTCGCGGATAAGATTTCCTTCAGGTCCATCCCATCTGTTTATGAAGGGAGCTCTCAAAAGGCTTCTGATCTCAGGCTCAGTCCAGGAGTGGAATTGACCACGAGATTGATAGTACTCCACAGGACTGTAGCCGTCACGGATCACGGCAAATAGTTTCTTCTCGTTGTCATAATGCCAACACAAGATGGTCTCACGACTCCCACGTTTGTCAATTGAGCTCTCACCCACATCAATGGTGTATTGAGTGGGGGCTGGTCCCTGGAAGAACTCCCTGAACCAGTTTTCGTGGCATCTTGGTGCCTTGGAGATGATTCTGCCACAGCGGGCGTAATCAGGCATATCAAAGTTCTCATCTCCTTCATCTGTCTCCATAGCATCTGCAGCCTGCATCCCCTGTGACGAACCTTGACCTGGGGCACCTGAGGAGTTTGACCCTACAACATCCTTCAATTCATTGAACTTCTTCCTCAGGTCCACCAGCATGTTGTACAGATATTTCATTCTGTCTTTGTCCGCCACCTCCTTCTCTCTCATATACTTGTTTTCTGCTTGAAGAGCCTTGATTTCATTCTCTCTAATTCTGTTTTGAGAGATCAGGAAGTTGATCTGAGGATCAGCACTTATCCTCATATTTATTGGAAGCTCCGCTGCTTGAAATGGCCTGAAGCTAGGAGTAGCTGTAGGCAGAGTTATTACAGGTGCAGCGCTCACTTTCACTGGGCTTGGAACAACGAATGTATGATCAACCTCTATGAATTGACTTTCTTCCCGAACAGGGCTATGTTCGGTTAGAAGAGGTGTTTCAGTCTGAGCAGCAGCAGGTTGATCTTGTACATCTTCTGTAGCAGTTTCTTCTTGTGCACTGGGACCCTCAGAACTGGGCCCAGCCGGATGTACTAACAAGATGCTTGAGCTGGTCTTTGAAAGCTTGAATCTGATGCTTCTTGGATCTGACCTCTTTCTAGGTGAAGGTTCACGTGCTGGAATTGGTTCTTCAAGAACATCTTCAGCATCCAGATTCAGCTCAGGAGGGGTTGTATCACTGCCTGATGATCCGATCATGTCATCCCTTGACCTTTTAAGGTTAAGAGGCCCCAGATTCCCATAGATATCATCATCAGTAATCTCCTGGCCAGCGAGGATATCATCCATTACATTCTCTTCATCGGAGGGTATGACTGCATCTTCTTCTTGAACATTAACAGCCGGAGTTGCTGTTAAGTCTTGGTCTTCTGCAACGGATGCATTAACATTTGGCACTGCAGCTTCTGAGTCTGAATCATCCATTACTTGTTCCCTTGCAACCTCTGGGAACGCACCCCTCTTTGCCCACTCCAGTCTACCTTCAAAAGATTGCTTACCCGGTCTATCTTGGGTTTGCAAGCCAAAAACTCCGATGTCCATTACCTTCACATCCAGTTTCTCAACCCTCTCCTCAATCATTGGATACTTCTTCATCACCACCATTTGGACGAACCTCGGTGTCATTAGAAACTGTTCTCTGGCACTTAGTGCAGCATTGCCTATCCAATCAATCAGCATCATCTTTGAAAAGTTAAAGTCCCAATCTAAGGCCAATGCTACGAAGGCAGTTCCATGAAGTTGGTTTAACTGATCGAAGCTCGTTCTCTTGCCAAGGAAAGATTTCTGCATATAATGCGCCAGACACCTCCAGTAGTGCGGCAGAAGCTTCTTAAAGATCGGCGGAAATTTTCCTTCATACCCCATTGATTGCGCACCTGCCAGAACTACCTCCTTCGGATACTTGATAGGATGAGAAGCATCATCAGTAATGTTCAGCCCTTGCCTTATATCTTCTTCCTCAATAACAATTTGTCTGTTCTGGACTGTTGCTGTAATCCTCGTCTTGTCGGAATTTGCCCTAGCAGTACCCCAAAATTCCCTGACCAGCATCTCATCAATGAGTACATTCGTCCTCAGTGCATGGTTGATTTTACATGTGTTCATCCCGGCCACCAGAGAGTAGAATAGCTCCATATGTTTTTCAGGCAGGTCTTCCAGATAAGCAGGCATACAGTGATCCTGTTCATATTTTATGTCTTCGATAAGCATTTCTTCTGCCATCTGAGAAAGACAAGACATATGCATCAGATATATTCAACAATGCTATTGTATTTGGAAACAGCTTGAAGTTCAATTGATTATTACATTTAATTTTTAAGTTCAGAAAATCTCAATTTAAACTTTCAAGAAAAATATTTGATTTTTGAATCACACGTTAACAAAATTCATAAAATTTTAACTTGCACATGTTTACGTTTGTAGAGATTAAAAAAAAATTAAGTGTACAAGTCCTTCTAAGAGATTACGATCCAATAAGATGAGTTTACGATATTTAAATCGAGTTTACGATCGGTTAAATTCCGGCCCAATCGCAAACACAAAGTCCAATCGTAAACCTTCAAAAACACCCGAAGCCCAATCGTAAACCCCTTCGTCGTAAACGAGGATCGTAATCGTGAATCGTAATCATGGAACGTAAACTGCGATCGTAAACGACGATCGTAATCTCCCAAACGTCGTCATCTTCTTCACGATAATCGTAAACCCGCATATCCGCCATAGCCAAGCCTGTAACAACTTCGTAATCTCGTTAAACACCTTAAATATGCAAACCAGACAACCAACACTACCTTTTATGAGTTGTAGACGAACAATCGACTTCTAATCACAAAGATTTCACACAGAATCACGAGAAAGTGTATGTCGGTCTCGAACACACAAACCCCGAGAATACACCCACGATTTCAGACGAAATGAAGGGGGTTTTGGTGCGATTGTGGTCGGAAAACGATTTCAAGGGAGATAGTGAACTCGGATTGCTCGGTGAACGGCCGAAGGTGATGGGATGGGTTTTCCGGTGAGATGTCCGACGGTGGTTAGGGTTTTTGAAGAGGAGTCGTCAACAGGAGAAAGAAGAGTGGATCGTAAATGAGAAAATTGGGTCGTAAATGAGGTTTTGTTTAAAAATAATTTCACTTTTGGCCCCTCAAGATTCAAAAACACTTTAAAAGCATCCCAAACCTCTATTAAGTGTTAATTCTCATAAAAATGTTTAACTTTGGTAGAAACTGAGAATTTAACGAAGCTTCCCTTCAGACTTAGCCCCGAGTATCCGATCATGATCATAAAATAAAACTTTAAATATTTAAAGACTAAAAAACAAATTGAAAAAGCACAAACTTAAGATAATCTAAATACGAGACACAAACATACTTACCTTGAGATTGATATTTTTCATGGATCAAACCAGACAAATCATTAACTGAAGAACCCTTTTCAGCTTCCGTTACTCGACGCTCTAGACGAATGCTTAAAAAATTGAAATCACATAAACTCACATCCAGTTAAAAAATTTTAAAGTGCTTAAGTTGTGGTACATAATTACCGTCATGTTTAACCGTCCCCACACCCAATTGTTCATAGCAAAACCTACCCAACCTCAGAGTTTATTGAGGATTCACAAACCCCCAACTTGAGGAACCATGCAACACTGCTTTGACAACCACTTATTTCTTATTTTCATGAATTATCGGTTGGTGATCAGGTCGGCCGTATAAGCACGCAGAGAAGACCAACAGAATAATTTTCTTTTCTTTTTCTTTTTCACAATTTTCATATATATATTTTTTTGAATTCTTTTCCTTTTTCTTTTTCTGTGGTGTTGTCATTTACAGTATAAACATGGCGTGTGAGAGAGTGAATACTAGGTAAATACCACTCTCAACCCATTTTTGCCGGGTCTCAGTTTTTTAAACTATGTAAACTAGGATGGAAAACTAAACATATATAAGAGTTAAGTTTACTGCACTTACAATGGATGATCATTGTTTTTGATTTAGCTTACCGAACATCATCTTTGAGACGTCTTTCACTTCTGCCTTACACGTGTCAGTCTCCGATCGTCATGGAAATTTATATCACTTCCTACCAACTCAAGGCAAAACAAAAGACATCATAAAAACCTCAAACAGGTATTTTTCTTTTTGAATTTTCTGAGACAATTATATTTCTTCCCCTGTTTTTATGAGGCTTTTGAAAACAAACACTATATTTTATTTTTATTTTTTAAATTTTCTATTTATATATATATATATATATATATATATTTTTATTTTTTATTTTCTTAAAAACAAGTATTGACAAATAAAAGTTGATCAGATCATTCCTCGAAGGCAATCATCCTAAGGCCTTCGACACACATTTCAAAATTTGGTCGCGGTAGGGGTTTTGTGAAAATGTCCGACACATTTTGATCGGAGCTTACCTTTTGAAGCTGAATTAGCTCCCGATCATAGCAATCTCGAATGAAATGTACCTTTATGTCTATATGCTTGGTTTTAGAATGTTGGACAGGGTTTTTCACAATTTCCAAAGCAGCAGCATTGTCGCAAAAGATAGGAGTGTTAACGAATTCCATACCGTAGTCTGTGAGCTGGTTTTGGATCCATACTACCTGTGAAGTACCGGCAGATGCTGCCACGTACTCTGCTTCGGCAGTTGATTTAGATACGGTATGTTGCTTCTTGCTCTGCCAGGAAATGAGTCGATCGCCCAGATATTGACATCCTCCAGTGGTTGACTTTCGATCCAAGTCACTGCCTCCATAGTCACTGTCAGTATATGCATACAATTGAAAGTCAGTGTTCTTTGGGTACCAAAGACCAAGCCTAGGCCTGCCCTTCAGATACCTAAAAATACGTTTAACAGCATTTAGATGAGAAAGTTTAGGGTTAGCCTGATAGCGAGCACACAAGCAAACTGCATGCATAATATCTGGCCGACTTGCTGTTAAGTACATCAGCGAACCAATCATTGATCGATACGTGAATTCGCTCACTGACTCCCCGTCTGCATCTGCTGACAAAAGAGGTCGGGATGCCATTGGAGTTGAAATTGGCTTTGAGTCTTGCATCTTGAATTTTTCTAGAATCTCATTCACATATTTGGCTTGGTGAATAAGAATCCCAGATTCATCTTGTTTTACTTGCAAGGCTAGGAAGAAACTCATCTCCCCCTGATCGCTCATTTCAAACTTTTTCTTCATAATCTCCTCAAATTCGGTGCACAATTCCTCGTTTGTTGAACCGTAGATGATGTCATCTACATACACTTGCACCATGATTATGTCCTCATCCACCCTCTTCCTAAACAAAGTTTGGTCAACAACTCCTCTTGTATATCTGAAAATGCGTGAGCATCGGATCGTCTACTCGATCTAGCTAATCGGACATCGAAACGTAATTAACCGATTGATTTATTGATCAAAACGAACAATTACAATCAGTAACACTCAGATACAGACTCAGAGAATACACACTCAGAAACACACACTTAAGATTTGCTCACACGCTCAGAACCATCTATTACAAAGACCAATCGTATATTTATACCCAGCTGGCCGAGCTTCGGCCGAACCTCAGGTTCGGCCAGTCCGAACTTCAAGTTCGGACCTAGTTCGGCCAGACCTAGAATGACTTGATCTTGTACATTGCTTGATACTTCACACGACGCACATCTCAGGTATCAACAAACTCCCCCTCGTCGTGTGCAGTATCTCTTCAATATCATCAACTTTGTATCTTTAACCAAGCTCCCCCTCAAGTGTAGAATCCGTTCGTTCAAGGAAATGAATCTTCAAACAAACTCCTCCTCAACTCGATCGTAGCTTGATCTTGAATACTTGATAATATTGTAGTGTATCTCTGATCTTTTATCAACATCTTCAGAAGACTTGAAGTTGTGATGTCTTTCACATAGCAACCTGCTCAAACATTTAAATAATCTTGGCGCAAAACGTCTCTTCGAGACTCCAAGATATGATATTGAAAATGATTTGTATCACATGTTGATCAGATCGAAAATAAAGCAGAAACAAAATCTTTTTGACTTTTTGAAACTTATACTAAAACACACCCAAAATCTTTTTGATCTTTTCTGAAATGAAATGAAATTGCAATACAGAATCAAACACTATTTTTGGTATGAGAAAGATCACTATATGGGATCATATTGAACATAACGCATTGAACTACACTTC
>JBCNJP010000027.1:49538577-49560003 GCA_039602395.1 Deinandra increscens subsp. villosa | reverse complement strand
AAGAGACACTCTAGAAGCTTTTTAAACATTCTCATAGTGATTCCAAGATTTGGACTCCATCCGACTCGTACTCATCTTCAAACATTACCACCTCATCCTCGGACTCGAAATCTTCATCAAAAAGTTCCCTCTGAGGTGCTTGATTATGAAAAGGTAGAGTTGCGATGTTAGGTTTTGTCGACTTTTGGCCTTCTCTTCTAATAAATGCTGGAGGAAGATATTTGAGAATTTTTTAAGTTTTCTTTTATTAAAAAATTGGCTAACCGTCAAGGCCGTCAAAACCGCTAAGGACCGCCAAGGACTGATGTTGACCGTCGTTGACCAACTGACCGTTAAACCATTAATCGTAGACGGTGGGGGACCGTCAAGTGATTAATCGCTGATTAATCACCGATTAATCACGATTTCTGCAACATTAGAAAATATTATGTTTCATTGGCTACATGTCAGTTATATTTTTTGATTAATAAACTGTTCACCGTTCCAAACTCATAAAATAGTGATAAAATTTCCTTGGGCTTACAACTTTTTATTAGTAGCATGAAGACTGTTGATTTGTTTACACCAACTCAGCAACCATGTCAAGTTTCCAATTTACTTAAAATAAAACACAAAGTAAACTTTGCTTTCAAGAGGCAAATGTTTCTTCATGGAAATGGTATTTAAAAAATTAAAAACTATCCTTAACAGCTGTTCAACAAAAAAAAATCTACAAAATAAGATGTGTTATAAATATAACTAGAAGGTGGACCCGCCCGCACGTTGCGGCGGGCCACACTTCTTAACAATTTTTTTTATGTATAACATCAAATTAAAAAGTACCATTACATGAATGCACCTAAAGTGTTTTAACGTTTAAAACATAACAAAACCTTGGCATACATCTATTATCTAGCCTATTCTCTATTATCTAGCCTATCCTATCGGGATTACTATCTTAAAAGTTTCCTTTCAATACTCGCGGTCTCCCATGGAGAAAAAATGCACACTTTTGTCTAGTTTTTGCTCCTGCAAACTTACCCAGCCTTTGCGACATTAAGCAAAGTTCCATCCAGCCAAGTTGTTTTACCTATGACATATGTATACTTCCTGCAGTTTCAAAAGAAAAGCTCTTAGAGTCTTAGACTAAGTAAGCAAGGAAACATTTCAAGATAAACTGATCAGTGTTAAATCTACTTAATTTAACAAATCTAAAATAAGATGCACAAAATCAGAAAATCATATTTAACAATACTTCAGCTAAAATAAGCATGGGTCGTTGATAACGGGGCTAAAGAGAACCTGAAGATTGTTATGGACACATGCTTTTATTAAGAGATGATCTAAACAATATGCTAAATACAGTGATACCAAAATAACGTTTAAAATAGGCAAGTCCAATGATACACTATAACATACAAAGCACGAATGAGATTAGAGAAAAAAATAAAAAGAAAAATTATCACGACTAATTGTTTTCATACCTAGAACTATTCATTCTTCCACGGCTGCTCTTGTAGCATTTAAGGCATCACTGACCCTGTCTTTTCTTACTCCAACTTCTGCCTCACTTGCACCACCAACCTGAATGAAAATAAACATGTGTAGTCACTAGTCACACACAAAAAAAGGTAGAAGAACACGTAATTTAAGCTTGAACATGTAAAAGTGGCCACTCACTTATATTTATTTCAATTGGATCCAATATATTTGAATTTGATTATTTATAATACATTGCTAAATTTCATTAAAAAACAACGGTTACAACTCAACATGAAGTACAAGGGAGGCGGGCAACAAGCTGCGCCGCCACCCCTTTCTGAATAGCAAAGCCTAACCGAGTGAAGACTACATTCAAACCCCCAGGGCTCGCCACATTCCCATTCATGACCTTCTAGACGCGGGTCAAAGTATCCACAGCTTCCGGGGCAAGGTAACCGAAGGTGTCAAACGCAAAAGGCACGAACACATGTTGATTCGCCAGACACGCTTGCTCATGTTTGCGCACTTTCCCGGCAGCAGCATACGTGGCCGCCTGACCTGCCCGGAAACCTGACTCCTTGAACCCCACGAGAGGGGAAACACCAGTAAGGTCGACACAAGCATGCTTCCCGTGCTTCCACCCAAAGACAAGGACGTCCGCTGGTCGAAGGGAGGAACGCCCGTCCATTGGGTCCGACAAAAAGTTAACCGGGGCCTCCTTCTTTGCAGATATCCCGGCTCTTCTGAAAATGTCAAATAAGACGTCCCGGACCAGATCATGCCGGTATTTGAAACCGGGCAACTCTTTGCAATGGACCGCGTGTTCCCCATAAGCATCCAGGCATGCCTTGCGGCAGACTGGACACCTCTCATCCCTCGGGTATAGGGGGATCATAAGCCGATATTTAAGAATCGCCCGGTATTCGACTGGCGACATGTGCTGCCCCAGCCCATCAATAGGGAGGGCGAGGAGGAAATCTTGAGCATGTGGTTGGCGGAGGCATTCCCACACCGCTTTATCCCTGGCTGACATCCCGAAGGCAGCTTCCATTTCTCCCACGGCTTTACCGAAAAGGACATTCGCCAAAACATGTTGGGCTTTGGATGGGGCGGTGTCCTTGTTAGAGAAACCGCTAAGATCAAAGCCCGGAATAAGGGCACGGAGGCCAGCCAACGCGCCTGTGTATGCCGAGTCCATGGGGCACACCCCACACTCCCGAAGGATGTGGTCCTGGAGCTCCCAAGATTGGGCCCTCGAGGCCACGAAAGCGTAAGAGGAGGCCTCGGCAGCCGAGTAGACCCCAAGCCCACCCAGCTTGATGGGCAAGGAGGCAATCCGCCATTGGAGGTCCCCAAAGAAAGGCCCACCGCTTACGACAATATCTTCAATGGTCGCGCGAAGGTCGTTGTCAAAAGCCACTGCAGCCCGAGCCACATGAACGGGAGAGCAGGTTCTGAGGCCAAAGGAAAGTTTGGCGATACCCATACACGACCGGAGCAGGAGGAGGGCACATTGGGGATCACCCAACTTGGGGAGAAGGCGCATAAGATCAGCAGCAGTATTGGCCCTCCTCAAAGCCAACCCTTGGATAAACCCCTCATCGATGCTGACCGCACCGCCTAAGAGCTTCACCCCTAAGGGCGGTCTGCTGATGCCAACGGGGAAAAGCCCCGGCAGAGTCTTCCTACCATCGCAACTCGGCCAGAAAAGCTCGGTCTTCTTGATGTTAAGGTCCAGCCCTAAAGGAGGACCCATAACCTTAATGATTTCGAGGGCCCTGGAAACCTCTTCAACATCCCCAATGATCGTGCCATCATCGAGGTACCAAGCTTGTAGAAGGAGGCGGCAAGAGTCCCGGATGTGGTGGGCAAGGGGGTGAAGAACAAGGGCAAACAGGAGTGGCCCCAACGGGTCACCCTGCTGAACCCCCGTAGTGGCCCAAATATGATCGTCCCCCAAGTACAAACGAGCCGGCTGCCCGTATAGGAAGTCCACCCAGGGCGAGATCGCCGGGCACCTCAGCCGAACCTCCCGTAGTAAGGACGAGCGGTCGACAAGGTTAAAGGCGTTAGAGAAGTCCACGGTGAGCATGGCAAGGGACCCATCGGTGTGTCGAGCATCCAGGAGACGGTTGACACTATGCAAAATAGCCTCAGCCCCGCTGGGGACACCAACCCCGAACTGGAAGTCTTGGAGATATTGGGTCATGTCCTTAGCAACCCCTCTCATAGCGATTTTCGAAACCAGACGGCGCCAAATAGTGCCCACCGCAATAGGCCGAATCCCATTGTCAGGCTTTAAAAGCGGTGTGAGGGGCGCCGAGGCAACGAATTTCGCAAGACTAGCAGGGCACCTCCCCCCCCAGCCACAGGTTAACGACTGAAGCCAAAGCGCCCAAAAGGTCATTGGTAGTGGCAGACCCTTCCCCGCAGAGACTGTCCAAAAGGTGTTGAGCCCTCAGCCCATCCCTGCCACAAGAAGTCCCTTTAGGAAACGATTTAACGCCGTCAAGGACCCAATCAGCGGTGACGACAAGCGCGGGCTCGGCGAAGGGGTCAATAGGCATGGAGGGCCCCGGACGAGACGGGTGCTTGGCCACCAAAGCGCGAATAGTGTCGGCGTTATACGGCGCGACCCCAGAAGAGGATAGCACCTTCACAGCAGCCGTAAAATGGCCATCCGCGACCTTCCGGAGACACCGTTTGACATTAGGGGCGGCCTGGTCTCCCTTATCTTTATCTTTACTAGCCACAGGTCCGCCCCCAGAGGAGTCAAGGAGACGACTAACCAACTTCTCCACCCCATCTTCCCCCGCCCAGGTGGCTAAGGAAGTCATGATGGAACGACACTGCAGAGCCTTCCGATTCCCGGAGCGACATTCCTGCCGACTCTGGGGTTTAAACACCTGCAACGTGCACCGCGGGAGGAGAAGAAGGCGCACCCAGGCGGCCACCGAATCAGGGTGGCCCACCACCGCGAGGAGAGCATTTTTAAGGGCTTGGGAGAAAGCCATGCGGCAGCTGTGCGGGATGCTCTTAACGGTAGTGCAACGAACCCTGAAAACACGATCAAGAAGTGCCACATCCGACAAGAAGGAGGACGTGGGGGAGCCCAAATCGACAGGAGATTGGGGCGCCGAGATCCCAACGATATGGGTACCCCCACCCCCAGAGGGAGCATCGCACCAGACGATGCCATCAGGGTGGTGGCATCCGCGACTCAGGGCATGAATCCTCATACACCTCCCACACAACCACACCCCTTGACATTTTAAGGCCCCGTCGAAGGCCAGAAACATATCGAGGTCGGAAGCCAAGGCCTCACGCACAGACATCCGACGATCATCAGAGGAAAGGTGAAGGGTTTTGAGGTGGGCGACGAGACGGGAGAAACCCTTGGCTCCGACGTCCCCATCGGGGCAGCAGTGAAGGGAGCGGAGTGGGCAGCGGGCACCGCCCGAGCCAAGGGCCGACACGGAACCCATAAAGGAGAGACGGAATAAGGAAAAAGAAAAGAAAAGGAAAGGCAAAAGAAACCGGGACCCCACAACCGAGCAGGAGCGGGAAACGACACAACGAGGTGCTAAGGTAGCACCCACCGGTATGCCAACCGGAGGTTGGCAAAACCGGGAGACGCTAGACGGAATCTACATCCCGGGTCCACGGCGGACCGGTGGCGGACCAGAGGGTGGCAGACCCGAGGACGTGGCCGGACGCCGGATCAGAGGTGGCGGCGCACCGCCGGCGGATCAGGCAGTCGGCGGACCAGGGAAGGCGGCGGACCAACGAAGGCGGTGGACCAGCGAAGGCGGCGGACCAGACGGCGGCGGACCAGCGAACCGGCGGACCAGCAGCGGAGGAGAAAAACCCGGCGGACCAGAGAGGGAGCGGACCAGTTCAAACTGGTCCGGCGACCCGTTGGGGAGGTCAGGCGGGGGCGGCGATCTGGTCCGGCGGCCAAGCAGCAGGCGGCGAACAGGGGGTAGGAGAAGGGGCGGAGGAGGGCGGAGGGAGGGAGGAGGAGGAGGGGCTGGCGAGAGAGGAAGGAAGGGAGGAGATCTGGTCCGGCGGCCAAGCAGCAGGCGGCGAACAGGGAGTAGGAGAAGGGGCGGAGGAGGGCGGAGGGAGGGAGGAGGAGGAGGGGCCGGCGAGAGAGGAAGGAAGGGAGGAGCGGCGGAAGGGAGGAGGGGAGGGGCGGGGCGGGAGGGAGGAGCGACGAGAGGGCTAACGGAGGGCCGGCGAACAGGGAGTAGGAGAAGGGGCGGAGGAGGGCGGAGATAAAATGTTTACTTAAATGTTTACAACCTCTGAAGGGTGCTCACGTGGAGCTTTAAGAAGCATAAGTCTTTATGACTTGATTATATGCACAGATTAATATGGTTGCTATAGGATCTAAATAATCCACATTCTAGCCACATCTATCAAATTTATAAGGAAAATATGAGCATAAATCACTTATTCAAAATGGATAGATAATGCAATTGGAAAGCTTGAGGGAAAACCTGCACCGAGAGATCAGGTACATTTCGACCTTCTGGTTCGTGGAATGTTTGATGAGAATCTTTATATTAGAATCTCATAGTTTAGAAGAAGGACAAACAATACCACGTGATTAATGTAAAAAGTTCAGGTATTATAAATACAAAACTACAAAAGTACGGTGACAGTAATTAAAAGAATATGAAAATAATACGACAATGTACCTTGTCCTCAATCGAAGGGCAATACCGAGGCCCCTTGGCTTCCACCAGTCCTCCATAAGTAGGAGTTTCATGCAAGTTGTCTTTTATTAGCTGATGAGTGGCTTGTATTGTACGGGTGAGATAGCAACACACTTGCTCCGGTTTAATGTGGTACATAAAACCTAAGTAAGATAGAACTCAAAACATACAGAAAACCCCAATGATCAAACATGAATAACGAAATAAAGGGGAATGGACATACCAAAAACAAAAGACGGCTGCATCGCGATCTCAAGAGACAACCCGCAAAAAAGAAAAGCAATAACTAAACATAAATAAACGAAACAAAAACAAAAGACGATCAAAGAACATAAGGAGGGAAAGGCGGATACCCGAAGATGACCGAGAAGGAAGAACCATAGCAGTACCTAATGTTAAAAATTAGAATATCAGCTGATGAACTGCTAATGAGCTGTCTATGAATACAATATAAACAAACACACATATTGAACATCAACTGAGAATAGAATTGGTGATGTTGGTATCTTATTAAGCCTTTTGTAACAGTAAGTTTGTAAGTAGACTCCAAGGAAATATACATGTAGATAGATATTTGATTTAAACCTCTTTAATAACTTCCATATTTACAGATGGATAAATAAAGGAAAAAAAAACATGGTTAAAACGTAATGGGTCAAACGGGTTGAAACTGACCCAAGTGTATTTAAATATTCTCGACCTATTGCATATATTTATTCCAAAAAATAATATAAAGACATCAAGGAATTTCATTGTTAGACCCCACATAAATATGCCTATGTAGATAGCATCATTACAGTCTATTAGATAATACGTCTACTGTTATTCTCTCATGAACACATAAATTAAAGAAGACTAAAAGAGAGGCCAGGCAAGCAAACAATAATTAAAACAGCCACCAAACAAATAATCTCATCCAACTTGCTAGAAGCTATCTGCAGATTGTATCACTTTCGATATCTATTACAGGTGAATTATCTTTTGTGGATTCACTTATACCTTCTAATTTTATTCTTTCACCTTTTACACCGACCAGAATCATATACATAGCTTCTGTTCAGTATTAAAACATATAATTATATACAACAACAAAAAAGTAGAGAAAAGCCAAAAAGATTTGCTTTCAAGTGTAGTTGTAGTTTTAAAAGGTCTTTATAACCAAACAGGCCATACAGTTGATAAGAAGCATAAAAAATATCTTAAGCATATCCTTTTGATTTCTATAAAAGCCTTTCTCAAATGTTTTAAGAGAGTCTTGTTTAATTTTTAACAATTAGCCTGTAATTAATTATATTCCCAATCTTACACAGTTAAGTGTAAGTATACAATTAAGTGTAAACATTATTTACACATCATATTTGGCATGTTTAATGTTTTCAAACCATATATAGCTTCCTAGCAAAAGTACCAAACATTCCTTTAACAAATCACAATATTGCCTCTCATGAATTAGTAAGCTCTCTGTCAATCCATAAAGACACATTACAGTCAACTACACTAAGAATGTATTTTCTTTTCCTTTTATCCATAAGTATCCCTGAACTATACCACAATAACATAGTTAGGACGCAATTAAAGAGAAGTCAAACAAAGTAAGCTTACAAAAGGCAATACGGCAACAAAAACGGAAAGCAACAATGTTTAAACTTGCATACAAAGAGCATACAATATACATCAGCCATAATACACATGGACAGAGGAGTATAAGCATCTAAAAAGCGAGACTTCCACACATATAGACCAAAAAACGACGGGCTCTAAAAGGTAAGATTTCCTTTTAATTGCAGCATAAATAAGCAAACATATTCTAAGAATAGGTAACAATTGATGTTCAGTTCACCCTCACTCTAAGAATATGAGATACAGATTTATATTGTCTCAAAAGTTTATCAATGAGCAGGAAATATGAATGCTAACATTCTTTAAATAAAGGCATTTAAAGTAACATGAAGCAGGAAAAAACGAAATCTATTAAGAACACACTGTAACAAAATATGATACCTCAAAAGACGTTGGGTCCTTCCAAACACCTTCAACTACACAGCATCAAAAAAGCATAAACCTTCATTAGGTCTAGCGTCATATAATTTACAAAAAAAATACACCTGAATTCCTTTGAGTCGTATCGTCAAATTTTTTTTTTACAAACCCTAATTCGTTACCGTGGCGCGAGATTAGATTATTCATCGCAGCAGAAGAGGCGAACACGAAAGCTAAGACGGGAAGGACATATTCAATGACAGAAGAGTTCTCCAGCCATGGTTGAAACCTAGGTTATTAGAGAGACGATGAGTCGGTGTAAAGGGATGTATGCGAGGCCGGCAATGAGAGAAACGTAGAGATATCGAAACCGATCGTGTGCCAGAAGTTGTGACGGTGGTCAGAGAGAGGAAGGGTTGAAGAAGATTGCTTTTCATCGCCTCTCTCTTTAATCTGCAACTGATAGAATTGAGTGTTGAGAGAGATGGGGAGAAGGTTGCGTGTAAGATAAAAAGTTTGATTGAGATTTGAAAAATGTGCAGCAGGCAAAGTCTGTGTGCCGTTCTATAAAAAAAAAGAGAGAGAAAAAGTGTGTGTTACTTTGTTGTTGTAATCTTAGTGGTTGTCAATATAATTATAATTCTCTGAGTGGCCAAAACCAAACAGTAACTCTAGACTCAAAATTAGTTGCTTTTTATATAATATATATAATATATTACAATAACAACGACAACCGTACCCAGTAAATCCCACAAATAGCATTGAGATACTATTAGCAGGGTCTGGGGAGGGTTAGATGTAGGCAAACCTTACCCCTACCACAATGGATAGAGAGACTGCTTTCAGAGAGACCCCTAGCTCCGAAACACAAGAAAACTAAACATCGGATCCCGAGAAGGGTGCGGAGGGAAAGCAAAATATATATATCATAAAAAATAATAAATAAATAAATAAATAAAAATAAAAACTAATATACATACAGGAATCTAAAAGTAATAAAAACTAATAGTAAACATAAAAAAATAGATACATAGATAAACAGAAAGATATAAAATTAATATGAATACAAGTACAATTAAATTGAACAGAAAAATAAAATCAAAATAAAGCAAATAAATATGTAGATAAATAGATACTTGACGAGATTTTTTTTTAAAATAGTAAAATAAATAAATAAAATAAAAATATATATAAAAGTAAAAAAGTAGAAAAATTTTAAAAAAAAAGTAAAAAGTAAAATTAAAATTAGAATAATAATATGAATAAAATAAAATAAAGGAACAGAAATTCTCTACTATTCCTTAGCCTTAATCCTATGTCTCCACGAAACCCTATCATCGACTATATCCTCAGAGAGGTGCAAATCAATCAGATCAAGCCTAATACGCTCATCCCAAGTCATTTTCGGTCTACCTCTCCCTCTCCGCCCCTCAACAAAGATGCTATCAACCGAGCGAACTGGCGTCGACGCAAGCCTTCTCCTCACATGCCCAAACCATCTCAATCTCCCTCCCGTATCTTCTCTCTGATATTCACCACCGTGAATCTTTCCCTGAAGACCTCATTTTGAATTCGGTCCAATCAAGTGTGACCGCCCATCCACCTTAGCGTCCTCATCTCAGCCACTTCTAGCATACGCACCTGAGTCTTCTTGATAGCCTAACATTCAGATCCATAAAGCATTGTCGGTCTGACAACAACCTTATAGAATTTTCCTTTCAGCCTAGCTGGGAACCTCCTGTCGCAAAGTACACCCTTTGCCACTCGCCAACGACACCAACCCACTCTGATGCGGTTGGCCACATCCTTATCAATACCCCTATCATTTTGGACAAATGAGCCTGAGTACTTAAACTTATTAACGGGCGGAAGTGCATGGCCATCAATAGTAATCTAGACATTCTCCACGTTGCTCAAAATACTGAAGTCACAGTGTAGGTACTTTGTCTTTGAACGACTAATCCTCGGGCCTTTATATTCCAAAGCAGCTCTCCACTCCTCCAACTTTTCGCTCAAGCGTAGTTTACTTTCGGCGACCAACACAATATCATTAGCGAAAAGCATGCACCATGGGACAGCCTCCTGCGAATTAGAGAAAAGGGCTCAATGCAGACCCCTAATGGAGGCCCACCCCCACAGGAAAAGAATCAGTATCACCCACATGCGAACGAACGCGAGTAAGCGTACTAGCGTACATATCCTTGATTATGTCTATGTACTTTCCGGGGACCACTCTACACTCGAGACTATCCCAAATCAGCTGTCGTGGTACGCTATCATACGCCTTTTCCAGGTCAATGAACACCATATGCACATCACGCCTCTTCTCCCGATACTTTCCCATCAATTGCCTTAGGATGTGTATCGCCTCTATAGTGGACCGCCCTGGCATGAAACCAAATTGGTTCACCGTGACTTGTGTTTCCCGTCTAATTCTAGACTCGATAACTCTTTCCCATAACTGTCATGGTGTGGCTTAGCAACTTAATACCCCTGTAGTTCTCACAACACTGGCCATCTCCTTTGTTCTTGTATAGCAGCACTACGACACTAGCCCTCCACTGATCCGACATCTTTTTGGATTTGAAGATAGTGTTAAACAAGGTAGTGAGCCACTGAACACCCTCATCTCCCAAACATTTCCACACCTTGATGTGAATGTTATCTGGACCAACAGCCTTCACTCTTCCCATCTTCATAAATGCAGTCTTCACCTCCTCATGTGTGATAGCCTGACAGTAACAGTTTAATTGTTGTTGTTGCGCAGTGTGTCATCCCGCCGTTGAAGAGACCGTTGAAGTAGTTTTGCCATCTCCATTTGATGTCATGCTCCTTGACCAGAACTCGTCCATCAACATCCTTTATAAACTTTACGATACCAAGATCTTGTCTCTTACGCTTTCTAGCTTTGGCAAGCTTGAACATAAAATTCTCCCCATCCTTTGACTCTAGCCGTTCATACATGTTATTAAAGGAAGTAGTCTTTGCCTCCGATACAGCCGACTTCGCCTCCCTCTTGGCCTTCTTTTAGTCCTCCCTTAATCTTGCGTGCTCCCTCTCGTCAGTGCAACCCTGAAGCGTCCTAAAACATCTTTGCTTGACCTTAATTTTTTCCTGCACCTCCCCATTCCACCACCAGGACACACGATGTCCGCTTGCCTTCCTAGAAGTAGTCCCTAAGGTGTCCTTAGCCACTTGGTTAATGGTGGCCGCCATATTTACCCACATCTGCTTTGCATCCCCAAAACCCGAGTCGAGGCCGACGAGATGACCTCCTCTCTAAACACTGAGATCTTATCACACTTCAAATTTCCTCACCGAATCCTTGGTCTACATTTCCTCGTCCCGCCGGTAAGCTTTTTCCTCAAACCAATATCAGAAACCAGCAAACGATGTTGGGTCACAACCGTCTCACCAAGAACAACCTTGTAATCCATCCATGATCGCCTATCCCCTTGCCTCATCAAGATATAGTCTATCTGCGATTTGCATCCCCCACTGCTAAACGTGATCAAATGTGAATCCCTATTCATAAAGAAAGAGTTTAAGATACCTAGGTCATGGGCTACTGCAAAGTCTAGATATCTCTACCAGCCGAATTCCTATCACCAAAACCGAAACCCCCATGGACGGGCATAAAACCATCACAATTCCTACTAATGTGGCCATTAAAATCACCACCTATAAAAACCTTATCCCCTCTACGTATGGCTCCTACAACACTATCTAAGTATTCCTAGAACCCTCTCCTCTCCACGTCACAAAGTCCTACCTGTGGTGCATAAGCGCATACCATCGCCATTACCTCCTCGCCTAGTACTAACCTCAATACCATAATCCTATCGTTGTGTCTAACCACGTCTATATAATTATCGCACAAAACTTTTGACACCATAACCTGTTGATACATGGTCCTTGATCGTCATGTGAAGTATCGAATATAAGACGGATTCACACAAGAATGCTGAGGTCCGAACTCAGGCCGAACCTGGAGTTCGGACATGGCCGAACGTGTGGCCGAACCTGAGGTTCAACTGGTCGTATTTCAGCCTTATAAATAGTTGCGTCTTGTGTTGTATTCAGCAACAGTCTAAGCTTTTGTGTCATACACTCTGATTGTACTCTGTGGTCTCTGTGGTTAATACAAAGCTTATTTGTATTTACTCTTTGTGTTCATCTTGTATTTCATTGATTTCATTATGACTAAGTAGAAGATCCATACGCTCACGCACTTTCAAGTGGTATCAGAGCATTTGGTTTGCTCTACTAGTTGGAAATCACTGTTTTTCTGAGTTTTGAGTTCAAATTCATGTTTTTAAGAAAATGAGTATCGTTTTTGAGTTCATTTGATCATCTCGAGAGTGCTTCTCATCATAAATTCATTCCTAATTCATTTCTATCGAGTTTACTTGAATTCCTGTCGAAAATTCCATCGAAAAACACTGAAAATCGAGAAAATGGCGTCGAGTGAAATCTGTCTCGTTTGAGGTTCGGACTCGTTCGGTCTAACCGCTCCGAACTCGAGGTTCGGACGGAGTTCGGTGAGCATTCGGGGTGTCTTTGAGTTCGGTGAGAGATCGGTCAACGTTCGGACAATGTTCGGTCTCTGTTACTCCGAAGGTCAGGTTCGGTGAGAGCTCAGCGAGTTTGCGTTTCGGACTAGGTTCGGACTAGGATCGGTGAACATTCGGAGGAGGTTCGGACGAGGTTCGGAGTGAACAATGTTCAGTTTTTCAAAAATGTCCGAACTCCAGGTTCAAGCTGATTTTCAAGCGTTCGCGGCTATTCAAAATTCGGTTCAAGCTACGATGCAAACAATGATGAATTATGATAATGAAATCGGAACAAGTCAGAAAGTTCCCAAATTGCTAAAATTGGAAGATTATCATAGTTGGGTTAAATAGGTTTGAAGCGTTTTTCGATACGAATGACATTGATATGTGGTTAGCGTTCACTGAGCAATATGTTTATCCTAAAGATGAAACTGGTGAACCTATTCTTCAAAGGAAAATGTCGTCTGAACAAAAGAAAGCTTATCAAGCTGAGAAAAAGGCGTATGGTACGTTAACGATGGCATTGCCTAAAGAGTTACTTCATCAATTTGCTGGTAACTACACATCAAAAAGTTTATGGGATGCATTGGAAAAACGATGTGAAGGCAATGATCAGTACAAGAAAAGTCGCCAAAAGGTTTTGAAGAAAGAGTTTGATAGTTTTAAGCATTATCAGAATGAAACAATTCCCAATCTAATTGCAAGATTCGCTCATCTGATGAGTGAAATGCGTTTGGTGAATCTTACTAAAGAAGAGGTTGATATGAAAGAAAAGATTTTGGAAGCATTGCCTGAAAAATGGGAAAATTATGTGATGATGATTACTCATGATAAAGATTTTTCTGGATTGTCTTTCAATGATTTGGTTCAAAGACTTCAGGCTCGGGATATGGAATTAATGGTGAATAAATCACTTCCTACACAAATTCAGAATCCTGCAGTGTATCATGGTGAAAATGACTCTACAATGAATGTTGGGAAGTCTCATATTCTTGGTTCTGCTCCTCCTACAACATTTCTAGCAGGTAAATCTGAAATTCCAAGTTATTCTTCTACTGGTTGTACTGTGTCATTTCCAAGTTCTTCGACTCAAAGTGCATTGTCTGTTCAAACTGTTGATGATTATAATGCATTGATGTCTGCATTAGTATCTTCATACTTTGGTGTTATCACTGGTTCTGTGAGTAATGCTGAGTTAGCAAATGAAGATTATGATCAGATTGATTATGATCATTTGGAGGAAATGGATCTCAATTGGCAATATGCTATGTTGGTTCGACGAACGAATAAATTTTTCAACAGAACTGGGAAGAAGAGATTGAATCAGGAGGGTAAGATTGGTTTGGATAAATCGAAGGTGAAATGTTATAAGTGTTCAAATTATGGTCACTTTGCTCGAGAATGTCTAAGTTCTACAGAAAGTAAATTGAAAACTGGTCAGCATGCACATTTAGTTTTTCATCCATCCGATAAAGCTGAAAAGGTTGATCAGCAATCTGCTACTCTTGTTCATGATTGGACCAATAATTTTCCACATTCAAGTGAATTTGCATGGAATGCAGATACTGAAGCTAAGAAGAATCATACTCCAATTTCCATTGCTTTAACGGTTCGTCATGATGATGATGATAGTCTTCTGACTGATTCTGATTCTTATTCAAGTGCATCTTTGGTACAAGAAGAATTATCTAAAGTTTCTACAAGTTCAAAGGTTGAAGAGTTTGAATGTTTCAAATGTAAGAAATTGCTCCAGGAGATTGCAAGTTTTGAACAGTGTTGTCTAATTTCAACTGAAGAGATTGTGGTGTTAAAGAAAGAGTTAGAGGATTTTCAAAAGAAATATTATGAGTTGGTTCATATTCATGAAGATGTTTTAAAGGAAAAAGCTCAATTGGCTGAAGATTGTGAGAAAGCCAAAGCTGAAGCATTAGATGCCGCTCAAGATTTTGAGAATTTCTTTGAGAAGAGTTATCCGGTTCAGCAAAAATATGAAGAGGCTACTGCTCTTATTGCAAAAACTGCTGTTAATGTTGAGAAACTTCAAAATAAGATTTCTATGCTTCAAGATGAGAATGTTTTGTACCGGGACAAGAATGAAGTCTTAACTAAAGATGTTGAAATCTATAAACAAAAGAGAGAAAGTGTTCTTCAAGAACTGTTTGCAGAGTGTGAGATCAGAAAGTTACAGACTTATGAATATGATGATCTCAATTCAAAGTTCATCAAGTCCCAACAAGAAGTGTTTGAAAGTCAACAGAAAATTAATGACTTGAAATTGGAGATTTTGGAGTTGAAACGACAAGTTAAGAATTGCAATTTGTCACCAACATTGCTTAACTTCTTATACAAGCAGGATCAGAGTTCAGAAGGTTCTAAGCAGGATGATGTTCACTTAGTACCTCAACCACTGGATTTAATTGAAGTTACTGCTGCTCAGAATGATTCAAAAGTTGAATTGCATGATTATTCCAAGTTTTCTACTTCATCCAAGAAGAACAAGTCCAAGTCTAAGAAGAAGGAGAAGCCTTTGGGTGATGCTCCTAAATTTGTTACTAAGTCTGTTTTGTTGGAGAATGAAAAAGTTTTTGATAAGGTTGCTTCAAGTTCTTCCTCCGCATCTGAAGAAGAAAGAGTTTTGATTGAAAAGAACAAGCTAAAGGATATTAAAGCCAAATTTACTCGTGCAGCTAAGGCAAGAGAAGTTTCAGGTTCTTCTTCCAATTCTTCAAAGGTCTCAGGTTCCAAACACAAAGGTTTAGGTTACAAAGTGTTGGAGGAACCAGTTCAAGCAAAGAAATCCGTGAAGGCTGAGAAGGTTCCTAAAGCAAAAGTTACACAGAAATTACCATCTCAGAAAGAATTTTCTTATTATTCTGGAGGTTCTTCATCTTCAAGGAGTCCATCTCCTAGGTATGATTCTTCTGACGGTTTCTTTGATAACTTTGATTCTGAAATTTCATCTGGTCTTCCAAAATCAAAACAATTTTCCAATGTGTTTAGAGAAAGACTTTGTTATGTATGTCGTCAACCAGGACATCTAGCTACTGATTGTCCGACGACTGCATATATCCACAAAACTGCAAAATATGTGGATAACAAAGGTCAGCTTTTTGATGAACCATGGTCTCCAAAGCTTATATCAACTCGTAAGTCGTCTTGGTCTAATCCAAGTACGTCGGTTGAATCTGATTCTGGTTCTGATCAAAAATTAAAAAGTTTACAAATCTGGAAGCCAAAAGTTGTTTCCAAGGCCAAAAAGGACTTTGTGGAAGACACCGGGCGACCCGACAATATTGACTCGGGTCGATCCCAGCACGACTAATGTTTTATTTGGTGTCAGGCAGGTGTTTCAGGAAGACCTTCGGTGATTAATAAATTGCTGATTATGAAACATCTGTTATAATTATATTGAATTTCAAAATCCCTTTTGTTTTCAAAAAGGCTAAACTGCTAGTATTCGTGTTGGTTGGTCAATTTTTCTTGTTTTTCACTTCGTCTCATTCTGAGGGGGAGTTTGCTTTTGCAAAAATACAAAAATAGTGTGTTGTTTTTCAAATCGTAAAAATGAAAATCCAAAAACATTGAAAAATGAGAAATTGTATCTGACATGTTTGGGAAATGATGGTACATTGGCTGACATTGTCTGACTCATGGATAAAGTAGATGAACAAGCCATAGGACCATTTGATCGATGTGTAAGGTAGGCTCGGCAAATCAGAAAGTATACAAATGTGATATACACTAAATCTGATGCTTGACCTAGTGGACAACATCTTGATGCATATCTCATGATATATCAAGAAAAAGATATGTGAAAAATAAAATGAGAAGTCACTGTGTATACATGTGTTCATTTTGCAAAGATTTAAACTTGTTTGATTTTCTTTATTTTATCAAGCGATCGGACTTTCTTTGCGTGTCGAAAGACCGACCTGATCGTTGTTCGTTTGACGTTCTGCTTTATTTTCTTTGGTGTTTCGTATAACTCATCGGACTTTCTCTGCGTGTACGGGAGTACCGACCTGATTGTTGTTGAGTTATACAATTTCAACTTGTTTTATTTTCTTATTTTGTTAAATCCGAGGCCTTATCTGCGTATCGAAAGATCGACCTTAAGGTAGACGATTTAACGTTCTTATTTCTTTTTGCATGAAACACAGTTGACTATATCATGGTTACAATCATTGTGTGATTAAAATCACAAATGAGATCACAGAATGTGATAAGAAAAGCATATCTGAGTATGTCTGATAGTGTGGGGTACACTGGTCAATGCAAATTTAATCAATACCTTAACATATCCAGATGTTATGAGTATGATTGTGCCAGAGTTTAAAGTTGGACAAATTATATCTGCAATCGGCATGGCTTATGTGCTACAATAATCGAAATTGAAATGTAGTTCAGCATGTTATGACCAATATGATCCCACGTTGTGATCTTTCTCACAAAAGACAAAAATAGTGTTTAATTCTGTAATGTCTTTATTTTTCTTATCAGAAAATACCAAAAAGATTTTAGGTGTGTTTTGATATAAAGTTACTAAAAGCCAAAAAGATTTTGTTTCTGATTTGTTTTCGATTGATCAACACAAAATACGAAATCATTTTCAAAACCAAAATATCTTGGAGTCTCAAAGAGACATTTTGCACCAAGATTATTTATGTTGGCAGGTTTCTAAGTGGGAAGAGTATATCACAACTTCAAGTCTTCTGAAGTTTGTTGATAAAAAGATTGTACACGATGCAATATCAAGTATTCAAGATTGAACTCATCGTCAAGATCGAGGAAGAGTTTGATTGAAGATACATGATACAAGTTTGAATAGAGAAGATGATACTGCACATGCCGAGGGGGAGTTTGTTGATACATGGTCCTTGATCGTCATGTGAAGTATCGAATACAAGACGGATTCACACAAGAATGCTGAGGTCCGAACTCAGGCCGAACCTGGAGTTCGGACATGGCCGAACGTGTGGCCGAACCTGAGGTTCGGCTGGTCGTATTTCAGCCTTATAAATAGTTGCGTCTTGTGTTGTATTCAGCAACAGTCTAAGCTTCCGTGTCATACACTCTGATTGTACTCTGTGGTTAATACAAAGCTTATTTGTATTTACTCTTTGTGTTCATCTTGTATTTCATTGATTTCATTACGACTAAGTAGAAGATCCATACGCTCACGCACTTTCATAACCCCCACCCAATTCTTAGCTCCGTTCGACCCTGAATACCACAACTTATACCCATTGCACTCAAGCGCACTACGTCCCTTCCACCTAGTTTCCTGCAGACACACTATATGGATCCTCAATTATAAAGGACATCCGCTAACTCCAATAACTTACCACTAAGGGTTCCTACATTCCAAGAAGCCAAGCGTAAACTATAAACCCCATCGCCCCTAAAACATGCACCCCTCGTCCTCGAACACGATCTCAAGGCACCAACATGACTACTATGATCTATGACAAAAGAAGTACACACCCAAAATACACCGGCACACAACACACTGAAAAAAAAATTAGAGTGAAAATAATAATCGTAATAATAATAATAATGATAATAAATAACAAAAACAACAACAATAACAACAACGACAACGACGACGACGACGACGACGATGACGACGACGACGACGACGACGACGACGACGACGAAGACGACGACGACAATCTCTGTCCACTTATTTCGATTCCATCATGCCACAATCTCTGTCCATGTCGCATCATCTCTGTAACTTCCGCTTCAATAAACATCTGTGAATTTTTATATTTTGATGAGTCATCCTACTTGCTTCAATCATGTCCACTTATTTCGATTCCATCATGCCACAATCTCTGTCCATGTCGCATCATCTCTGTAACTTCCGCTTCAATAAACACCCCTTCTCTCGAGTTCACTTTTACCTATCTTGTGAGAGAAAGAGCTTTTCCACCATTGTTGTTCCATCCTCCACCTCCGATCAAGTACACCTCTTCCCCTGTTTCAATTTTCCGGTCGGGCTATGACTAAGAGACGTATCCGTCATGAGTCAGCGGTAACTTTTGTTGGGGTCAAGGATTTCATCGACCAGAAATTCTTGTCACACCATGAGCAGGAGACATGCAATTTTACCAATGTTGATATTGCAGCCGTGAAAGCTGTTGATACCTGATATGTGCGTCGTGTGAAGTATCAAACAAAGTACAAGATCAAGTCAAATTAGGTCTGGCCGAACTAGGTCCGAACTCCGAACCTGAAGTTCGGACTGGCCAAACCTGAGGTTCGGCCGAAGTTCGGACCAGCGGGTATATATAGATGTTTGATCTTTGTAATTGTAGAGTTCTGAGTGTGCGAGATCTGTTAAGTATGTGTTTCTGAGTGTGTATTCTCTGAGTCTGTATCTGAGTGTTTACTGGTTGTAATTGTTCTTCATTGATCAATAAATCAATCGGTTAATTATGTTTCGATGTCCGATTAGCTAGATCGAGTAGATGATCCGATGCTCACGCATTTTCAAAAGCCTCCGGTCTCCTTCCCCCTTCTGCGATCATCCGGGCTTTTGACCCCAGTATGAGGTCTCATTCCTCATCCAAGACATGGGTTTCTTTTCCCTTCATTCCTTTCAGCATCGATCTTTCTTACCCCTTTACCGGCCTTGTCCCTGAGTTCTTAAAAGCCACCGGTCTCTCCTACGCCCAAACCCTTCATGTAGCCTGGCGCATTCTGGGTACCCTTGAGCACTTGAACCGTTCTTTCAGGTCCTTAATCAGTCTGCCTGAGTTGGCTCAGGCATATGAGTTGAAATCCCATGGATCCAATCGTTTCCTGTTCAAGTCCCTTTCCAAGGATCTGCAATTGGTGCCTTGTGCTACTCAACACGACGAATGTAGAGGCCGATTCTTTTTTGTGAAGCGTTCGATTATTTTCGGGGCGATCAACTCCCTCATAGGTGGATTGTGAAGGGTACGAAGACCTATCATAGTAGTTAGGATTTACATATTTATTTATCAAAATACTGAACTTGAATGTTTACTTTTGTAGTGCCTAGCTTGTTGGAAATCGGCCCCGCAGAAGAAGGAACTGAAGCTAATTTGGAGAAATTCCTGGGTATCCCTGAATCCGAGCGTGCATTTCGCTCTGTAACATCCATCTCCGACCCGTTTCAAGCTCACCGTCCGGATTGGAAGTCCATCAAAACTTTTCAAACATGGGATTAAACTTTTGGCTCCATTTTTCATAATCCAAAAATAAGTTTACGTTATTAAGATGGTTCAAATAATTAGGATTGTTTTCAAACAAATGAATAAATTTATTTTGCAATTAAACGCGCGTACGGGATTCATTTATCGATAAACAAAGGAAGTTCATACATTTATTAGCTTAAAAGTTCAAATGATGATTTTAAATGCTCATGATCATTTTCCAAGTTAACGGAATTAATCGTTTGATTTTTAGATAAACAATACGCGTAAAACGCAAATAAAATGATTTTCAGTTTTCGCGCAACTTTGGTATTAATCGGATGGTCCATGAATCTCGAAAATCATATTTTTCATGTTACATGATGTTTTTATATGATTATTATGGGTGATCGCAAAATTTGTGGACATTTCGAGTTAAAACGAGAAAATTATTGATTCGCGATATTTATGCATTTTCGATCGCGGATTGCGAGACTCGTAAAAGTTCAAAATCATATTTTTTTTTAATTTCAACATGGTCTTATGGGTCTAGTATAGTTGTGTTTCAAATTTGGAAAAAAAGAAAAAGAAAAGAATAAAACTATTGTTGCCTGCTGGATTCGAACCAGCGACTCTTGCTTTTTAAATTCAGCGACTTGACCATTGGGCCAACACTACTTTGGTGTTTTTATCCGGCTCGCTCAATATTAATCCTTTCCCATTCACCTGAATACCTGATCGCGAGTTCAATTTCAGGTGTTGATCTTGTTTTGGCCATAACTTTCTCGTTTCAAACCCGTTTTAGGCTCCATTCTTGCCTGTGGTTCCGTCTTAATGTCCTCTAACTTATTCTCCAAACAAATCCATAATTAACACGAATTTAATTGTCCATTGATTTGTTTCCATCTTTAAAAATCTTGACTTTCTCTCCAAGACTTGCCATTATGCTCATAAAACCCTAATTCGACCCTCCACTCTATAAATATCAGCTTTTATGATAATAATAAACCTCACACAACCTTCCTCAACCTTCAATCTTGTGCTAAGCCTCGTCGATCAAGTTTTCAAAAGTCAAATTTCTAACTGTTTGACTTTCCGAATTGACCAACTTCCTTCGACTTTCACACGTACGTTTCTTCATAGAATTTTCTTGTTTTCATATGTACTTTAATACCTTATTGCTGATTTAGATCAAAACTTAATTATATTAATAGTCAAACTTCTCATAAACGATAAAATTGGAGAAAAACGCATATAATTGTAATTACTCATTTACAATGCTTCTAACCTGTTCTAATAAGTCCGATAAGTATATTATGATGTTTCGAAACCATTAAAACTGATTTTTTTATCGCATATCTTTCTATTATAACGCTTTCGTAATAAATGGAACATACCAACACACTTCTAGGATGCTAATAAACATGTAGAAGCATATATAGTTGTCTAGTGCTAGGTCTTGTATTTATAATATTTTGTATAATCTGGTCTCAACGGACCAGGGGCGGACCAGATGGTACGCCCGGACCATCTGGTACGCTGGTTAGT
>JBCNJP010000027.1:49522777-49538077 GCA_039602395.1 Deinandra increscens subsp. villosa | reverse complement strand
AAAACATATAATAGTGTTTTCATAAGTCTAAATATGACCGTTGTGCAATATTGCAACTTTTGGGCTATTTATGTAATTATTTAAACTTAAGAGTACAATGTGTAATTTTACTAAAGATATGAAATTTCCAGATTTGTTATGATGTTTTAGTAATTATATAATGAACCTTAAATTCTGGGAAAAAAATTTCACCTTAGTGACTTTAGTGATTTGTCATAAAAAACCCCTAAGTTTGGGAAATTTCAGTTTTAACCCCAAACTTTGAATGATCTTCAAATTTACTATTTATGTTTCACAAAAGAGTCTTTTAGTAACATTAACCATCGAATACTTTTTTTTTACATAAATAGTTAATATTTTCCCCAAGTAATCGTTTAAACCATTATTTGATCATTTTGGTCTTTACGATTGTCGGCCATTCAAATCTCTAGGTTTTCGTCAGGGTTAGTTTTCTCCTCGTGCGTTGGTGCTCGTTCTTTATCACCAATTTAGCTATCAGGTGAGTATTCATAGCCCCGTTTTTGTTTTATATTTTAGGGTGTAACATGTACACTTATCGAACTTTCATACTATATATTTTTCTTTAACTCAAATGCGATTCTCGTTCGTTATTGTGTGTTTTGCTTGTATGTGAACTGTATGTCATATTGCATATTGCTCTTTCATTATATTTCATCATCATTCGCGTAACATTAACTATAAATAGCATGGGTTCCAATAATAGATCTATTGGGGTGACGTCCCACTTTACTTGACCGGTTTTGGCGTCGAGTAATTGGTAACCTAAACGTCAGGATTGGTTTATGCATCACTCTAGTATTTGCTCTATTTCATTACATGTTCTTTCATACTTATTCATATCCACGTAACGTTAGATCTCATGTTTTCACTTACTTTCTATACTAAACCTATGTTTACTCACCAACTCTAATAGTTGACTTTATATGTTGTACATGTTGCAGGAAATGATTGCAATGATGACACTTAGGGCTTGCTTATGGACCTAGAATGACCTTAAAATTTATATTTAGCATCACGATTTGTTTGTATTTCTTTAGTTTGTATTGTATGACATTATTTTTATATTAATAACGAATGGGATGTTTAAATTTGGTAACTATTTAGTTGTCATGAGCATCTGGACAATCATCATGCCCCAACGTTTCCACCATTGGTTGGGGTGTGACAGATTGTTATCAGAGCCTTGGTTATAGGGATTTAGGTTATTAGAAATGGATAACCTAGACTATACCTTAGGTGTCCCACATGACTAGATCATGTTAGAATGCCTTACTTTGCTATTTATTCATAGATGCTTGCTAGAGATGCCTTCTCGAACTCACAATATCCCTCACACACAACACACACTTATGCACTAATACTCGAGTCTTCCTAGCCTCGTTCCCTAGTAATGGTACCTTACGTGCCATATAAGAAATTGATTTCTCTTTTTTTTTTGTATTCTCGTTGGGGTTAGGTTTCTAGCAATAAGACATGTAGTAACTGGACGGGGGAAATGTCGTGATTTAGGGTCTCCATCAGGCAAGGGTTGCGTATAAATTCGAATCAACCGACGGACCTGGACGTCTGCCTGGGATGCCCTGATGAGAGTGTTTGAACCTATGAGGCCAAATCATGTCTGCTAGAAACCACCATATAACTCTAATTAGTCACGGTTGAAGTTTTCCAATCAGGAGACGATGACCATTCCATTGTGCTTTATCAAATCAACATGATTTCGTGTTTTGCGTGTTATTATCAATTCTTATGTTTTCAACGACCCTGATGTTTTGTGTTTTACAACCTCATGATTATCAACATGCATGTCTTACATAATCATTCCTCGTATTCCATCAACTCTTCAATTTCGTTACACATTTTTTCTCGTGACTTTCGTCATTGGACACCTACTTTCATGATTTACACATTCTCTCCCCTGCGTTTTTATTCAATTAATTTAACACTTTGAATGTCAGCATACTATTTACAAGGTTTCATTGATACCTACGTTTATTTGGTGCTTGATTTAAAATTTTAAGGTTGCATACAACCCTCTTGTGTTGTATTGCTTCATATGCTATATCACGCTTTACATTATACATTTACAGATCTATTTTACCAAGGTTACGATTTCATATCTTTTCCCTTTGCGTTTTATTGGCACCCTGAGTTCCATGACGTCAGAATCTTATTCTTGATTTGCAATACGCATCTTTTGATTTCTTCGTGCACCTCTCTCACGATTTTCATATCATTCGTCGTCACCACCACCAGTGTACCAACTCATTTTGAACCAACATTCCAAGGTTCCATAGAACTCACGTGTAGTCATGTGCGTATTCTTGGCCATGTTTTTCTCTCATATTCGCCAACTCATTTGGACCTAAAAAAACGTCTCACGGTTCTGGACTACAACCCTAACTAGTTGTACCAATGCCCAATGGGCACGCCTAATGTGGTGATTCATGAGGGTGTACATTGGGTCGGCCCATGCAAACTATGCGTCAGTCAAACTAGTCAACCAGGATGCGTTTGGTTGTGTTCCGAACCCACAACCTTAAACTTTAATTTGTAATACCTAGCCACTCGGATTTTCAAAACCACCAATTGGAAATGTTCGCTCCCGTAATCTCATCGATTTGAATATTGCATGCCTTTTGACAACGAAAAAAATTGCATCATGAATATGACTTTGTTCATTTCATTATTGCGACTTATGTTCAATTTACGGATTCGGCATTCAATACTCCATGTATGGTTTAGACACATGTTATCCAGTGATTGATTTATGCAATCTATGGATTTAACTTGTGTCATTCAACACCTAATATATGAATTTGGATGGTGCCGATCGATTTGCGATTTTAATTTGGGATATTCGATATTCAATTTGCGTTCGGTTTATATTCCATACATGTAATGGGGATTCGTGATGTCTGGATCATGTACTTCGACCCATGATATTCACGAGGTTTGAATCATGTCTTCGACTCATGATATTCAATGCATGAAATTTGACACATTTCATTTTGCTCGACTCTTTTGGTGTTGATCAGTATTGACTTTTTATTTGTGGGCTATTCAATAATCATAGAACTTTTCTCACTATCTCATGCTTCCGTTTGTGATTTCACTTTCTCATTCCCTAATCATTCATCAATTTCTTAGAGTTTGATCATTTATCACTTGTGTGCTCACAATCACATATTTTAATCACTAACTATTCTTGCAAAGCCCGAGGCCTATTTATATTATTACTGTCAATTGTGTGTGATGCTAGCTCCAACATACGATTGATTTTGGTCATAAATGCAAGTCTTGCGACTTTCACAAGGATGCTTCGGATTTTAGACTTCGCACCTAGTAACAGGTGAACTAGATGTGGGTCGCTACCCATCTGGCTCACCATAATCTGGTGCGTCCCCTTGATAAAAGTCTGTGGTCTCACGTTATCATGTGGAACGATTTCATTGATTTTGATTCTAAGTTTAGGTTCGTTATTTCCTCTAAATCGTACTTGTTACACTCACCCCTCACACTCTATAGTCTCGCTCTTAAAGTAGGGGAGATTACGGTTATTATTTCATGGTCAATATGTTTGGATCGTACATAATTTCAATAATGGTTCAAACCATGGTTTCAATTCTCAGAGTTTTTTTTGTGTCATTCGGTCTACATCAGGCTACCACAATTCTTGTTTCATTCACCAAGTTTTGTTTGTGTGTTGTATGGTATCGGCAGTTCTTCGTAGGCGACTAGTACACTTCTGGATATCAAAGATGTGGTGCGTTAGTTGCGGTACACCCTATATATAAACATCAATGGTGCTCCACAGGTGGGCTAGAAGTCGGACCTAGGACTGGTCGTGGTCGTTAGTTGTGTCAAAACCTATGTCAAACTCTCTTGTACCAATACTGGCTCGGCCTTTCGGGCTACTCGAAGTGGATATAACGTTATAGAGTCGGTAACCGAAAGCGTATTCTTAATTTTGGTGAAACCTTTATGTCATCATGATATCCTTCTCGTGGTGGTTCGACGTAGCTTTAGTTCTCGTAAAGTTTATTTTACTATGATCTTCTAGTCTCGTAAGTCTCTACTTATTTCGGGACGAAATTCCCTAAAGTAGGGGAGACGGTAACATCCGTCTCCGACCCGTTTCAAGCTCACCGTCCGGATTGGAAGTCCATCAAAACTTTTCAAACATGGGATTAAACTTTTGGCTCCGTTTTTCATAATCCAAAAATAAGTTTACGTTATTAAGATGGTTCAAATAATTAGGATTGTTTTCAAACAAATGAATAAATTTATTTCGTAATTAAACGCGCGTTCGGGATTCATTTATCGATAAACAAAGGAAGTTCATACATTTATTAGCTTACAAGTTCAAATGATGATTTTAAATGCTCATGATCATTTTCCAAGTTAACGAAATTAATCGTTTGATTTTTAGATAAACAATACGCGTAAAACGCAAATAAAATGATTTTTGGTTTTCGCGCAACTTTGGTATTAACCGGATGGTCCGTGAATCTCGAAAACCATATTTTTCATGTTACATGATGTTTTTATATGATTATTATGGGTGATCGCAAAATTTGAGGACATTTCGAGTTAAAACGAGAAAATTATTGATTCGCGATATTTATGTGTTTTTGGTCGCGAATCGAGAGACTCGTAAAAGTTCAAAATCGTATTTTTTTTTAATTTTAACATGGTCTTATCGGTCTAGTATAGTTGTGTTTCAAATTTGGGCTAAATCCGATAAGTAACGTATGCATACGAGTAAAAAGAAGAAAAAAAAATAATAAAGCTATTGTTGCCTCCTAAAATCGAACCTGCGACCCTTGCTTTTTAAATTCAGCGACTTGACCACTGGGCCAGCGCTACTTTTGTGTTTTTAGCTGGCTCGCTCAATATTAATCCTTTCCCATTCACCTAAATACCTGATCGCGATTTTAATTTCGGGTTGATCTTGTTTTGGCCATAACTTTCTCGTTTCAAACCCGTTTTAGGCTCCATTTTCGCCTGTGGGTCCGTCTTAATGTACTCTAACTTAATCTCCAAGCCAAATCCATAACTGACACGAATTTAGTTGTCCATTGTTTCGTTTCCATCTTTAAAAATCTTGACTTTCTCTCCAAGACTTGCCATTATGCTCATAAAACCCTAATTAGACCCTCCACTCTATAAATATCAGTTTTTATGATTCTAATAAACCTCACACAACCTTCTTCAACCTTCAATTTCGTGCTAAGCCTCCTCGATCAAGTTTTCAAAAGTCAAACTTCTCATAAGCGATAAAATTGGAGAAAAACGCATATAAATGTAATTACTCATTTACAATGCTTCTAACCTGTTCTAATAAGTCCCATAAGTGTATTATGATGTTTCCAAACCGTCAAAACTGAGTTTTATCAAAAACTTAGAAAATACGCGTTTTCACCCGTTAAAGTAAGGGTTTTATCGCATATTTTTCTATTCTAACGCTTTCGTAATAAGGAACATACCAACACATTTCTAGGATGCTAATAAACATATAATAGTGTTTTCCTAAGTCTAAATATGACCGTCGTGCAATATTGCAACTTTTGGGTTATTTATGTAATTATTCAAACTTAAGAGTACAATGTGTAATTTTACTTAAGATATGAAATTTCTAGATTTGTTATGATGTTTTAGTAATTATATAATGAACCTTAAATTCTGGGAAAAAAATTTCACTTTAGTGATTTGTCATAACAAACCCCTAAGTTTGGGAAATTTTAGTTTTAACCCCAAACTTTGAATGATCTTCAAACTTACTATTTATGTTCACAAAATTGACTTTTAGTAACATTAACCATCGAATAATTTTTTTTTGACATAAATAGTTAATATTTTCCCCAATTAATCGCTTTAACCGTTAAGGCTGAGCCAACCCCTGTGTCCCGGTTCACCACATCCAGGGCTTCCGGTACTAAGAGGAAAACCCAGGGTTCAAGTGCTGCCACCACTCACCATCCCCTGTCTGAGATGTCAACCTAGGATTTGGTGCATCATGCTGAAGTCGTTGCTCACCAGGTAATTTTTAGCTGTTTCTGCACTGCGCATAATTTTTTATAGTTATAAAACAAATGCTGATTCACGTTTACCTTGTTTCAGGCTAATCTCTGCCTCCTGGAACTGCTCGAAGCCACCGAGAGGCGCGCTGTGGAGTCTGTGGTCTTCAAATTTAGGGTTTCCCAGGCCCACAAGGAAGTAGTCAAGGCCAAAGCCATGCTTAACAAAGCCCACAAGCTGGTAGTTGAGAATGAGAAGAAGGCAGTGGAAGCTCGGCTCTTGCATGAGAAAGCCCTGGTTGACGCTGTGGAGACGGCTAGGAAGTCGACCCTGATCTCACTCCTGTAGACCAAGCTCAAGATGGCCAAGGAGGCGATGGTGCGGGTCATACCAACCCCAACTGGGGTGTGCAGCTATGGTTGAAGAAGTTGCGCAGCCTGGGAGGAACTGTGCCCCTAGGATGCGATTTTGCTGAGACCCAAGGTGCTAAGGTGGTGCCCCCCTTTGGAGCATATGGATCAGGGATTAAAGCGGAGCAGCCGGGGGCCGAGGATGCAGAGGTGTGGAAGGATGCAGAGCAGGAAGCGGTGAAGGAAGGAGGTGAAGGGGCTGAGGATGCAACAGCCACGGATATCGTTCAATAATCCATGGTCCTTTATTTCCTTCCTTGTTTTAATTGAAGCTTTTTTGATGTTTTGTTTGTAATGGATGCCGGAGGGTTTTTCCCGATCGTACAATGCTCCACCCATAGGCTTGATGCCTATGGTGTTTGACATGCCCTACCCTGGGGTATTCGGACAACTTGCTCCGACCTCATGGTGGTTTTAATAATATAATCACTATGCTTTAGTTACTTATCGATATGTTTTATGATTTTGACCTGCACAAATAAACATAAAGAAAATATACATGTTGCAGGAGGTAAGTCCTAACATATTTCATCCTGGGGTATACCCTGGATGGTTAAACTTTTTAAAGCAGGATCACACCATTTCTTCAATTGTTGCTTGTTTTATTTCCTGCGCGTATAGGAATACCGTAAATTATTAGTTAATCGATGGTGAATACCTAGGATTTGACATCAAATGCCATCCTAGGTCATAATTCTTGGGCAATCCCATCAATTTTTTAATTAGATCCAAAAACCTTTGAGTTAAACTTGTAAATACTGGGGTTGAACCTGAAACACTGGGGTCAAGCCCATAAATCCTGGGGTCAAGCCCATAAATCCTAGGGTCAAGCTCGGTGCCGATCCGGCGAACTGGGGTAAGTCCCGTTGCCGTACTAGCGAATTCTAGGGTCTACCCTAGTGTCATACCGACGATCTAGGGGTTTGCCTCGGGTGTCTTAAGTTGATATGTAAATATCAAAAACCTTAAGAAACTTGCATATGTCCATAAATCATGAGGTTGTCGCCCATGCTGTTAACACAGGTCGATCTCATAATCCTGAGTCATACCCAGCCATCGTGCGCAACTGGCAAGGCGTCAAAGCCTAACTCGTAAGGAAGACGTATTATTTTCAAACCTTAGTGGGGATTTTGTAATTACCCATAACGGAGGAGAGATAGCCAATCTCTATCTTAGGAGAAAAACATCCTCGGTTTGTGCATCCACAGGTTCAGTACCTGTCTTTATCTCAAATGTCTTCACCACAAATGTTAGCAAATTTTGAAAGAGTAATAAACAAGAATGAAAGGTAATAAGAAAACGAGTTAGTCAATTACCTTAAAAGGTTTACTAGTCAAAAAACATACCTGGGATCCGGCATCCTGGGACAATAGACTTACATGAAATAGGCCTTAAAGTGAATTGCATTTCAAGGCCTTGGAAGTAGTTCACCTTCCATGTTGGCAAGCCAATATGCTTCTTTACCGGCCTCGGATTCAATCAAATAAGGATCTTCCTATTTAGGGGCTAGTTTACCATCCCCAGGATTTGTAGTATTTTGAAATGTTTTTCTCAGGACCAAATCTCCCATCCTGAATCTTCGAATTCTTACATGTTTGTTATACGTCTTCGAGATTCTCTGTTGATATGCAGCCATCCTCCAAGCTGCTTGCTCTCGTAGTTCATCCACAGTGTCAAGGTCATCAGTCAGGGATTCATTGTTGGCATCCTGGGTCTGACTACTCCTGAATGTAAGGACCACCATTTCGGTTGGAATAACTGCTTCTGTACCAAAGACTAAAGAGAAAGGAGTTTGACCCGTGGCATTCTTGGAAGTTGTTCTATCTGCCTATAATGCCAAGGGTAAAGGGTAATTCCTCTGCCCATCTTCCCTTTTTCTCCTTCAGTCTCTTCTTCAAATTGTTGATAATAGTCTTATTACTAGACTCTTCTTGGCCGTTAGCCTGAGGATGCACAGATGTAGAAGTTATCATCTTTATCCCCCAACTCTCACAGAATCTAATAGTCCTTTTGCGTTTTGCCAATGAATTGTGACCCATTGTCACACACTATTTCAGCAAGTTTACCAATTCTTGTTAGGATGTTTCTTTTGATGAATGATATGACCTCCTTCTCTCTAACTTGGACATATGGTTCAGCTTCTATCCACTTTGAGAAGCAGTCAGTCATTGCTAGCATGAAAACTTTTCCTCCTTGGGCTCTAGGCAACTTTCCCATGATGTTGGCGTGGAATGTTGGCGTGTCTTTGGCATGCGTCACATTTTAGGGCGAAATCCTGGGAATCCTTCCTCAAGGTTGGCCAAAAGTATTTTGTTCTCAGGATTTTAGACATTAGAGACCTGCCCTCAGTGTGGTTCCCGCAATCGCCTTCATGGATATCCTTGAGTACTTCATGGGCCTCTTTCTTTTCCAAGCATCTTAGGTATGTACCTGCAATAAAAATTTTATATAGTTTGCCTTTGATAAGGACGTACCAGGCCACCTTAGTTCTGAATGCTCTGGCGTCCTTTTCTTCGGTTGGGATGGATCCAGTTTGTAAATAAAGTATATTAGGTTTGGTCCAGGATGTAGCATCTTCTAGAGAATTAGAATGTTGCTCATCATGGGTACTGGATACTAAGATCTTGCCCCCAGGATTAGCGTCCTCTAATCCCTCATCCTAGTTGATAGCAGGACTTAGTATATGGATTATGGGAATATGTGTGTCCTCCAGTGCCTTGAATGCTAAGCCCAAATTTGCCATTGCATCTACTTCAACATTCTCTTTTCTAGGTACTTGTTGTATATTGAAAGTTTGAAAATCCTGGGATATAGTCTTTACTATTTCCAGATACTTGGCTAACTTTTCTCCTTTCATTGCATAAGATCCATTATAGTGGTTAGTCAAAAGCAAGGAGTCGACGTATACCTTGATGTGTTGAATCCCAATTTGTAGAGCCAATTGCATCCCAACAGTCAGGACTTCGTATCCTGAGACTTTCTCTTCTTGTAAGTGCTGGAATTCTTAGTCGGCCTCTTTTTGTATATCATCACTGAAATCAGCTACAAAGTCTGCTAGAGCTTGGGATTTTATGGATGTTCTTGCTTCATAGACTAAGTCGTAGGCACTTAGTTTGACTGACCATTTTGCCATCCTTCCTGACAACTCCGGTTTTCTTAAAACAGACTTAATAGGATAGTTAATTTTTACATGTATAGTATGTGTTTGAAAATAATGTCTAAGTTTAGTAGAAGCCATAATTAAAGCTAGAATTAGTTTTTCTAAGTGAGAGTACCTGGATTCAGCATCAAGTAGACTTTTACTTACATAGTATACTGGGTGTTGCTGGCCTTCTGCATCCTTGGTCAGCACTGCACTTATCGTGTTTCTCAAAACTGAGAGGTATAAAGACAACGATTCTCCTGTTTCTGGCTTCATTAGGAGTGGTGCCGAGGATAGATACGTTTTCAGATCCTGGAAAGCTTTCTCATGCTGGGTCCTCCATTCAAAAATCTTATTCTTTCTTAGGATGTCATAGAATGCACATGCTTTAAAAATTGAATGCATTATTGTTATTCACTTGTCATTTGGACCAAATTGAAAGAAAGGTATGACCACTAGAGAAGGGTAACAATACCAAAGTTCATTATGAGTGGATTCATTTAAAATTACAAGACTACAAGTCTATGCGTAGATATAACTCGGTGATGTTTAGAATCACCATCACAATTAGTTATATGTTGTGAAAACATTATTGTTAAGGAGATGATGAAAATAATGAGCTCCTAATAAAAAATCACGATACTCATCTCGTTAGTAAAACCCCATTCCAAGAAGCAAATGTGGGCGTGTGACAACATATACAGACCAAAGTTAAAGTCATGGTTATGGTCATGGATGTGATAATAAGTGGAGAAATTACATATTATGGTGTTCAAATTGAAAACACAAAATGCTCACGATGTTATTCTAAATGCTCTAATTTATGATATAGCAAGCAATGAAAAGAATAACTAAACCAGAATTATGGTTGTTATTACTCACATAAGTTACATTAAACATGTTTAGATCATGGTTAAAGATCTATTTATTTATGATGATATGACACAACATGAAAAGGTCATAAGATTCAAGACTGATAAATCTTACATGACTCGTATGATTAGAGATATGATTACTTCTCAATTGATGTTATGAAAAAGAAAGTTATTTATGAGAAAAAAATGGATAAAATGATTTATAGTTATCACACCTCAAATATGCTCGCGAAGTAGCATTATTATGAAAATATATGAATGGATTTTATATTCATATGTGCAAGAAGAAAAAAATCATGAAACATGTTTTGTGTTGTTTCATTCCTTAAAATTGTTGATACATGGTCCTTGATCGTCATGTGAAGTATCGAATACAAGACGGATTCACACAAGGATGCTGAAGTCCGAACTTAGGCCGAACCTGGAGTTCGGACATGGCCGAACGTGTGGCCGAACCTGAGGTTCGGCCGGTCGTATTTCAGCTCTATAAATAGGTGGTTCATGTGTTGTATTTACAGGAGATTATAGTCTAAGCTTCGGTGTCATATATTCTCTGTGTACTCTGTGGTTCTCTGTGGTTAATACAAAGTTCATTTGTATTTACTCTTTGTGTTTCATCTCGTATTACATTGATTTCATTACGACTAAGTAGAAGATCCGCACGCTCACGCACTTTCAAGTGGTATCAGAGCATTTGGTTTGCTCTACTCGTCGGAAATCAGTGTTTCTAGGAGTTTTGAGTTCAAATTCACGTTTTTACAAAAATGTCAATCATTTTTGAGTTCGTTTGATCGTCTCAAGTGTGCTTTTCGTCAAAAATCTGTTTCTAGATCGTTTCTATCAAGTTTGCTTGAATTCCTGTCGAAAATTCCAGTTAAAAACGTTGAAAATCAAGAAAATGAGGTCGAGTGAAATCTGTCTCGTTTGAGGTTCGGACAAGTTCGGCATAACCGCTCCGAACTTGAGGTTCGGACGGAGTTCGATCTCTATATTGGTTCGGTGAGAGTTCGGTGAGGGATCGGTGTGTGTTCGGACTAAGTTTGGTGATCGGTTGGAGTTATTTGGTTTTTGTTCGTCCGAAGGTCAGGTTCGGAGAGAGTTCGGCGTTTTTAAGTTCGGATTAAGTTCGGAGGCAGCTCGGAGGAGGTTCGGACGAGGTTCGGAGTGAACAGTAACTAATTTTTTCGAAAATGTCCGATTTTCAAGCGTTCGCGGCTATTCAAAATTCGGTTCAAGCTACGATGCAAACAATGATGAATTATGATAATGAAATCGGAACAAGTCAGAAAGTTCCCAAATTGCTAAAATTGGAAGATTATCATAGTTGGGTTAAACGATTTGAAGCATTTGTCGATACAAATGACATTGATATGTGGTTAGCATTCACTGAGCAATATGTTTACCCTAAAGATGAAACTGGTGAACCTATTCTTCAAAGAAAAATGTCTTCTGAACAAAAGAAAGCTTATCAAGCTGAGAAAAAGGCATATGGTACGTTAACGATGGCATTGCCTAAGGAATTATTGCATCAATTTGCTGGTAACTACACATCAAAAAGTCTATGGGATGCGTTGGAAAAACGATGTGAAGGCAATGACCAATACAAGAAAAGTCGACAAAAGGTTTTGAAGAAAGAGTTTGATAGTTTTAAGCATTATCAGAATGAAACGATTCCCAATCTGATTGCAAGATTCGCTCATCTGATGAGTGAAATGCGTTTGGTGAATCTTACTAAAGAAGAGGTTGATATGAAAGAAAAGATCTTGGAAGCTTTGCATGAAAAATGGGAGAATTATGTGATGATGATTACTCATGATAAGGATTTTTCAGGATTGTCTTTCAATGATTTGGTTCAAAGAATTCAGGCTCGGGATATGGAATTAATGGTGAATAAATCACTTTCTACACAAATTCAGAATCCTGCAGTGTATCATGGTGAAAATGACTCTACAATGAAAGCTGGGAAGTCTAATATTCTTAGTTCTGCTCCTCCTACAGCATTTCTGGCAGGTAAATCTGAAATTCCAAGTTATTCCTCTGCTGGTTGTACTGTGTCAATTCCTAGTTCTTCGACTCAAAGTGCATTATCTGTTCAAACTATCGATGATTATAATGCGTTGATGTCTGCATTAGTGTCTTCATACTTTGGTGTTATTACTGGTTCTGTGAGTAATGCTGAGTTAGCAAATGAAGATTACGATCAGATTGATTATGATCATCTGGAGGAAATGGATCTAAATTGGCAATATGCTATGTTGGTTCGTCGAACAAAGAAGTTTTTCAATAGAACTGGTAAGAAGAGACTTAATCAGGAAGGAAAGATTGGATTGGACAAATCTAAGGTGAAATGTTATAAGTATTCGGTTTATGGTCACTTTGCTCGAGAATGTCCAAGTTCTACAGAAAGTAAATTGAAGACTGGTCAGCATGCACATTTAGTTTTTCATCTGTCCGATAAAGCTGCAAAGGTTGATCAGAAATCTGCTACTCTTGCTCATGATTGGACTGATATATTTATGCATCCAGATGGGTTTGCCTGGAATGCAGATTCAGAAGTTAAAAAGAATCATGCTCCCATTTCAATTGCTTTAACTGTTCAACATGTTGATGATGAAAGTTTTTTAACAGAATCTGATACTTCTTCAAGTATATCTTTGGTTCAAGAAGAATTACCTAAGTCTTCTGAGAATTCAAAAGATGATGAATTTAAATGTTATAAATGTGAGAAGTTGCTCAAGAAAATTGCAAGTTTCGAACAAGATTGTCAAATTTCAACTGAAGAAATTGTGGTGTTAAAGAAAGAGTTGGAAGATTTTCAAAAGAAATATTATGCGTTAGTTCATATTCATGAAGATGTTTTGAAGGAAAAGGCTCAATTGGCTGAAGAGTGTGAGAAAGCCAAAGCTGAAGCGTTAGACGCAGCTCAAGATTTTGAGAATCTGTTTGAGAAGAGTTATCCTGTTCAGCAAAAATATGAAGAAGCTACTGCTCTTATTGCTACAACTGCTGTTACTGTTGAAAAATTGCAAAATAAGATTTCTATGCTTCAAGATGAGAATGTTTTGTACCGGGACAAGAATGAAGTCTTAACTAAATATGTTGAGATCTATAAACAAAAGAGAGAAAGTGTTCTTCAAGAACTGTTTGCAGAATGTGAGATCAGGAAGTTACAGACGTATGAATATGATGATCTCAATGCAAAGTTCATCAAGTCACAACAAGAGGTGTTTAAAGGTCAACAGAAAATTAATGACTTGAAATTGGAGATTTTGGAGTTGAAAAGACAAGTTAAGAATTGCAATTTGTCACCGACATTGCTAAATTTCTTATACAAGCAAGATCAGAGTTCAGAGAAGTCTAAGGAAGAAGATATTCACTTGGTACCTCAACCAGTGGATTTGATTGAAGTTACTTCTGCTCAGATTAATCCACACAATGAATTGCATGACTATTCAAAGTTTGCTTCTCCACCCAAGAAGAACAAGTCTAAGTCTAAAAGGAAGGAGAAACCTTTGGGTGAAGCTCCAAAGTTTATTTCAAAGTCTGTATTGCTGGAAAATGAGAAAGTGTTTGATAAGGTTGCTTCGAGTTCTTCATCTGCAACCGAAGAAGAAAAAGTTTTGATTGAAAAGAACAAGCTGAAGGATATCAAAGGCAAATTTACTAGTGAAGCTAAGTCAAGAATTGTTTCAGGTTCTTCGTCCAATTCTTCAAAGTCTCAAGGATCTAAACACAAAGGTTTAGGTTACAAAGTGTTGGAAGAACCAGTTCAAGCAAAGAAATCAGCGAAGGCTGAGAAGGTTCCTAAAGCAAAAGTTACAAAGAAATCACCATCTCAGAAGGAATTTTCTTATTATTCTGGAAGATCTTCATCTTCAAGGAGTCCATCTCCTAGGTAAGATTCTTCTGATGGTTTCTTTGATAACTTTCATTCTGAACATTCATCTGATTCTCACAAATCAAAACATTTTTCACACAATTTTAGAGAAAGACTTTGTTATGTATGTCGTCAACCAGGACATCTAGCTGCTGATTGTCCGACGACTGCATATATCCACAAAACTGCAAAATATGTGGATAACACAGGTCAAATTTTTGATGAACCATGGTCCCCAAAGCTTAAGTCAACCCGTAAATCGTCTTGGTCTAAATCAAGTTCGTCGGTTGAATCTGATTCAGGTTCCGATAAAAAATTAAACCTTTTACAAATTTGGAAACCAAAAGTTGTTTCCAAGGCCAACAAAGACTTTGTGGAAGACACCGGGCGACCCGACGCTGTTGATTCGGGTCGATCCCAATGCAACTAATGTTTTATTTGGTGTCAAGCAGGTGTTTCAGGAAGACCTTTCGGTGATTGGAAAATTGCTGATTGTGAAATATCTGTTCTAATTAAATGCTAAACTGCGAGTATTTGTGTTGGTTGATCAATTTTTCTTGATTTTTCACTCCGTCTCATTCTGAGGGGGAGTTTTTTTTTGCAAAAAATACAAAAATAGTGTGTTGTTTTTTCAAATCGTAAAAATGAAAATCTATAAATAGAGTTGTCATTTTTAGGGGGAGAAATTTGAAAACGACAAAAACATTGAAAAATGAGAAATTGTATCCGACATGATTGGGAAATGATGGTACATTGGCTGACAGTGTCTGACTCATGGAGAAAGTAGATGAAAAAGCCATAAGATCATTTGATCGATGTGCAAGGTAGGCTCGGCAAGTCAGAAAGTATACAAATGTGATATACACTAAATCTAATGCTTGATCTAGTGGACAACATCTTGATGCATATCTCATGATATATCAAGAAAAGCATATGTGAACAATAAAATGAGAAGTC
>JBCNJP010000027.1:49470520-49522277 GCA_039602395.1 Deinandra increscens subsp. villosa | reverse complement strand
GAAACGAATTTCTGAGTCAAAGAATCCCAAGTAGTAATCGAACTAGGCGGGAGGGACTGAAGCCACGCCTTCGCTGCGTCGCGAAGGGAAAATGGGAAGAGTCTCAACTTAACTGCCTCCGATGTGACTCCATTAAGTTTGAACGTGTCGCAAACCTCAAGGAAATTTGAAATATGAGCCATCGGGTCATCGTTCGGAAACCCATCGAACTGAACAGAATTTAAGATCATGGAAATGGTCTGAGGTTGGATCTGGAAGTTGTTAGCTTCCACGGGTGGTCGTATGACACTGGGCTGCGCCCCCGCGATGTCGGGACGAGCGTAATCGGCGAGTGTACGTCTCGGTGGAAGTGCCATCGGAACTGGAACTACTAATGCCTCCAAACGTCGAAGTCTATGAAAAACCCTCTCAGGCTCGGACAACGGTGAAAAAAGGACTCCTCCGACGACGAATGCGCATAAACAGACGAAAAACGAAAAAGAAAACAGAAACAAAACATAAAGAAACTAGACTAAGCTAATAAACTAACTAATACGTAGGTAAACACAGAAATAGACAAACATACAAGAAACATGCAAATAACACAAGTAACAGAAAACAAGTAAATAGCTAAACTACTAGCTCTGATAGGTCTCGAAAGCTGACGCGTCCCCGGCAACGGCGCCAAAAACTTGATGTGTCAATTTGGATATATAAAAATGTGGTCAAGTTTTAAATATGGTAAATACTGAGTGACCAAACCACACACTAGGGCAAGCGTACCCGTCGTATGCAATATAGTATCAATAAGTACCGAGTATCAATCCACGGACGCGTAATCAGACTCCCGATAATGTATCATAACTAATATTTAACTGATGCAATTGGAATGATTGAATTAAGTAAACTAAGCAAGCAATAAGACTAACAGTAAACAAACAGCAGACAACGCAAACGACAGAAAAACAGAATGAGAGAGATATCACCTAGCCTAGAATCCACTAAACCCAAATAAGACCCCCGGCAAGACCTATCAACATGAAACTATCACCAAGTGAGAATAACCCAACCAAGGAGGACTATAGACACATCCCGAATGATCAGATAATTCTAAATGAAGCACAGATAGCATAATATGTGAATTTGCACAACGGTTTCACAGTTTCGGTCAAAACAAACAAAACACGCATAAATCGGGAAACACCAAGAGAGGTCTCTCTAAATGAATCCTAATACATGCAATGACTCTAATTCCGATTATCTAGGACCTAGAAATCACTAAACACGAATAAATAGGCTCAAATCTCGCGGTCACAAGTATTCTAACCTATCAAACAATGTCTAGCCAATAACTAGCAAATAAAATAACTCGGTCAAGTTCATTCCATAAGAATGCACACAAAATCAGCCAATAATCAATGATATATCATCATGTAGGAGGTCTCCGGATCATGCATTAACCCAAAAACCCATTTAAGTTCAAGGATCAACAATAAACTAACTAATAATGGTTGCAATTCCACAATCCCTATCAATTAGTCCACATAATACATCATTAACAGCAGCTAATTAAGCACACATAATCATCCCAAACAATCAAAACTAGAATCAAGAGCAAAAATCACATAATCATGTTGAAAAGTCAAACCGAAAGGTCAAAATGGGTAAAGCTTCATCTAAACTAGGTGATAAATGAGAAATTAGCCACAAATCATGTATCAAATCATGAAATCAGTCCAATCTAAGCAATACATGATCAAACAATCAACAACTAGGAAGAAGAAACCGATTTAGATGAAGAAATCTCCAACCGAAGCCTTCAAATCTTCAATCTAAGCTTCAAATTCTTCAATCCGGCCCTTGATTGCTCCAAAATGACCTCTAATCTCGAAGATCTCTCAAAAACGTGCTCTCTAGTCGAACTCCCCCAAACCCTAGGCTCAAAAATTGCTTAAATACACGTTTTAGAATTTTTACCCGACTGCCCAGTAGTCGCGGACTGCCAAAATTTTACTTCTGGGACTGGCAGCCGGCGACAGGCACTTTACTGTTTTCTGGGAACAAAACTCGCGGACTGCCATAATTTCAAACAAAGGAGTGGCCGTCCGCGACAAGCACTTTTCTTCTTTTCCAAGCAAAAACTCACGGACTGCCAGAAATTAATGTAAGAGAGTGGCAGTCCGCGACTCGGCTACTGTAGCAAAATTTCAAAAACTTCTATCTTTTGCTCCCGGGCTCCGATTCACGTTCCGTTTTCGCCCAAATCACCACAAATCAACCAATCACCACCAGATCACCTAAAATTCAACATATGAACAATTAAGTACCAAAATCTCATCAAAACTCGATAAAGAGCCGGTAAAAATGCGGGATTTGTAATTCCAAAAAATATATAAGATGCGTTGCATCAATACTCTTACTCAACTTTCTGGTGATCAAGCTACTAAGATTCAATCTTATCAGACTGATATGGAAAAGTTACTTGATGAGAAGAGGGAGTTGGTTAGAGTGAACAAGTTGCAAAATGCAAATTTGGATATTTAGAAAAGAAATGAAGATAAACTCGAGAAGGAATTGTTGGCTGGACTAGATGAGTTGAGATTGCAAAAGTATGAAACTAATAAAGTGGCAAAGAAGCTCATTGCAACAGAAAAGGAGTTGGGTGAAGCTTATCAAAGAATTTCTGAATTAAAGATTGAAGTCATTGATTCAAAACGTCTATTGAACAATGTTACTAATTCACAATCTTTTACAAGTTTCTTGGCAAAGGATGAGAATTTTGAAAGGATGTTCAACAAAACTGTGTCACCACCAGGAAGTCTCAAAGAAGGCGTTCATGATTTGAAAGACAAGGTTGAGACAGGTGATTATTCTGAATTTGTTAGTTCTAAATCGGGTGAAGGAAAGAAAGAGGAAAAGGGTAAGAGTACTGAAAATTCAGAAGCTAAAAAGGGTGTGTCTGCTTCTTCGTCTACAGGCAAGGAGAAATCAGCAAGTTCAAACACTGACATTGATGAAACAATTGTCAATGCTCCAAAAGATCTCAAGAAAGTTAAAGCTGAGTTTTCTAGGTTGGCAAAGAATGGGCATAAATCTACTGGAATGGGAGAGAAGGGTTCAGGAAAGAGTGTTGGTTTGGGATTTGAAGGAAAAGCTGCTCACGGTGGTAGTTCAGAAGTTCCAAAACCACAGCAACTGAAAAGAGTCAATGTGAAGCAAGTAAAGAAAGATGTATTCAAAGCTGAGAAGGTTTAACCTGAGAGATTCTACAAACTCAAGGGTTCGGAACAAATATTTTCTGACAAAGAATTCCCGCTACACTGCGTGGATGCTCAGAAAATTGCTGAAGTATTTGTGAAGACTGCTGATCCGAGGATCAAGAAGAATCAATCTGTCCAATATTCTTCTGGAGGATCAAATTCTATTCCAAAGATCCCGACATCTAAATGGGTTCATGATCATCGTCAACAGGTATATGATAATTTTTATGATCATTTTGGACATGAATATTTTTGTGAAGCAATGCAGGTTTCAAAACGAAGAAATGTACACAATCGTTTGTGTTACAATTGCCGACAAAAAGGGCATATGGCACAAGATTGTCATGTTACTGCTGCTTCTAGTTCACGAAAAGGAAAGGTTCCACATGTTGGTAAAGCTGCCAAACAACGATTCATTGATGAATATGGCAGAGTATTTGATGAATATTCACAACCTACATTTTTCAAAACTCAAGGAAGATTTATTCCTCGTTTTCAAAATGTTTCACATGTAGGTTGTTCGTCACAATCGACTGTGACCGGTTCGTCAAATACTGATTTACCAAAACAACAACACAGGAAACCTAAAGTGGTTTCGAAAGGCAGTCAAGATACTGGTCGACCAGAAGCGATTCGCTTCGGGTCATTTATAAACTGATGTGTTTGACCAGAGTGCAGGTACTTTTAGAAGACCTATCGGTGATTGAAAAGTTGCTGATGGAGGAGTATTCTGCTGATTTAAGTTAAATTTCATGTGATAACAATTTCAAAACTGAATTTTTTCTGAAAGCTAAACCTGACAGGTATCCATGTCGAAAGGTCAATTTTCTTTCTTTTTACATTCCGTATGCAGTTTAGGGGGAGAAAATTGACAAACCAAAAATAGCGTCTTTGTGTTTTTGTTTGTGTTAAAATGAAAATCCAAAAATAGAGTTTTCATTTTAAGGGGGAGAAAAAGGGAAAAATACAAAAACATTGAAAAATGAGAAATTGTATCGAACATGATTGGGAAATGATGGTACATTGGCTTACGTGTCTGACTCATGGATAAATTAGATGAAAAAGCCATAAGATCATTGTTCGATGTGCTTGGTAGGCTCGGCATTATATCAGAAAGTATTCAGATGTGATGAACACATTAAATAATAATGCTTGACCAAGTGGATAACATCTTGATGCATGTCTCATGATATCAAGGAAAAGATATGTGAAAAAGAAAATGAGAAGTCACTGTGTATACATGTGTTCTTTTTGCAAAGATTTAAACTTGTTTGATTTTCTTTATTTGTCAAACGATCGGACTTTCTTTGCGTATCGAAAGATCGACCTGATTGTTGTTCGTTTGACGTTCTGCTTTATTTTCTTTGGTGTTTCGTATAACTCATCGGACTTTCTCTGCGTGTACGGGAGTACCGACCTGATTTTTGTTGAGTTATACAATTTCAACTTGTTTTATTTTCTTATTTTGTTAAATCCGAGGCCTTATCTGCGTATCGAAAGATCGACCTTAAGGTAGACGATTTAACGTTCTTATTTCTTTTTGCATGGAACACAGTTGACTAAATCATGAATATACTAAATCATGAATACAATCATTATGTGATTAAATCACAAATGAAATCACAAAAATGTGATAAGCAAAAACATATCTGAGTATGTCTGATAGTGTGGGGTACACTGGTCAAAGCAAACTTAATCAATACATTAACATATCCAGATGTTATGAGTATGATTGTGCCTGAGTTTAATATGGACAAATTATACCGGTAATCGACATGACTTGTATGCTGAAGTAATTGAAATTGAAATGTAGTTCAGCATGTCATGTTCAATATGATCCAAAGTTGTGATCTTTCTCACAAAAGACAAAAATAGTGTCTGATTCAGTATTGCATTTATGTTTCATATCTGAAAAGTTCAAAAAGATTTTAGGTGTGTTTTAGCATAAACTTAGAAAAATCTAAAATATTTTCGGTGTGTTTTGATTTAAAGTTTCAAAAAGCCAAAAATATTTTGCTTCTTATTTGTTTTCGACCGATCGACATGTGATACGAAATCAAATTTTAAAATCTATCTTGGATTCTCGAAGAGAAGTTTTGCGTCAAGATTAAATTAATTTTCAAAAGAAAAAGGAAACCGCGTTTTTGTCTTCTGAAATTGTAGGTTATGGATATCAAAGACTCAAGCATGGTGAGAGGGGGAGTTTGAAGTATTCTTCACAAGTGGATCTTGAAGTTCAAAGTTGATTCAAGAGTGATTCAGCCATGCAAGCTCTATTTCTGACAAGATTTCAAGTCAAATATCGGATGCAGTAATGTTGAAGATTGAAGACTGAAGTTTAGTTAGAAAATAGATACACTACACGTTAAGGGGGAGTCTGTAGAAGCATATCCCTATGCTATGAGTGTCTCGTGTATTGTATTTATGTGAGCGGGTCTTTGTATGAAGTGTAATGACTATATCATTGGCACCGGACCAGATGGTCCGGCGGATCAAATGGTCCGGGCGTACCATTTGATACGCAGCCTATGTAGTCACTTACTATAAATAGGGTGTGTTAGAATGTGCAGGTTAACTAGTTGAACACTTCTGTCAATCTACACCTTTCTGTGTGTGTTTCTAGAGAGAGAAACTAGAGAGAGTTCATTGTAATCTCAAGTAATTCAATAACAAATCTCTTATTTACATCCATGTTAACTATCATTGATCAAAGCATGCAGTAGTAAGATCGTATCTCGTTTCTACACACATTAAACCAGAGGTTGCCACTAATCATTTTGTAACCATTTATTGTTGAATTTAGCCACTTTTGATTGTCTTTATTACATGGTTGTTTCTATTTCACTTTTTTCCTGTCTTTATTACATGGTTGTTTCTATTTCGTTTGCGACGTAACGCATCGCCAACCATGACAACAAGCCCGGGCTTCTAAAAAATATCATCGAATAGCATCCGCCGTGAAGCGCGGATAGCAACATCTAGTATAATTGTATAAAATAAAGACACTGAAGTACCCAATAAAAATAAAAACAATAACAATTAGTTTATTATATAAAGTATGACTATAACTTTTTTTTTTGAACGGCAGTATGACTATAACTATATTATAAAATTTTAATATCCAGATTTGTAGGTTTGTTTTGTTAATATATTTGTTAAATATTACTTCTAATACCAAGTTATATATCTAGAATTTTCTTTTTTTTACTTTTTGTATTAAATAAAAAATTTATAGTAAAATGATGGTTTCCAAGTGAGATTCAAATCATATAAAATACATGTATATATGATTATTTATGTATGATTATTTAGCCATTAAAAAGAGAGCATAAATCTATGTTAAAAAATATATTATAAATAAAAGCACACAAAAATGGATATTAAACCTTTTACATTGAGTGTGTATTTGAAGTTTAAAAAATTACCCTTCATTTTTATTAAATATTACTTAACTAGAAAAATGACCTACGCGTGTTTTGGCGAGGTAAATCATCTTTAGAAAGTATATAAAATAAATTTCATTATTTGAGCGTTGTGGCGGAAATGATAAGGGTATACAAAACAGTTGCATTGCTAAAACGCAACATAAAGAAAACACAAATACAATTTAGTGGCTCAGAATGGTTCTTAAAAGTTCTTAAAATCAAATGCAGTGGCGAAGCTTGAAAGCAAATCCCGAGAGGGCGGGGCTAAAAAATTCTATACCAAAGGGACGATACTCAATACATCTGAAGGGACGATACTCAATATATCTGAGGGGCCGATACTCGATACATATAAATTTTTGTACACAAAATCACAGAAATACGTACCTCTGTACGAAAACCAGAAGAGGTGCCCCCCCCCCCCCTCGACGTCCCTTCTTAGCTACGCTCTTAATCAAATGGTTCTCAATTTAACCTAACCCTAATGGTATTAATGAGGCGGAGGAAAATTGTTACAAATTTCAACCTTTGGTATATGTAAAAAAATCTTTTGGACTAAACCTAAAGATTTAGGCAAACCACAAGGAGAAAAACTGTTATTAACGCTTTTTTTTTACTATGAATTCATCATAACTACATAAGATTTAATTTCATAGCCTTTTAGTTGGGCGTTATGTTATTTACCATTAGCCAATCTAGAGGTGCAAAAATCGGTTCTAAACACGAATCGATTCGATTCAAGAATCGATTCTTGACCATATCGATTCTGGTCAAAATCGATTCTTGACCGAATCGATTCGATTCCCAAATCGATTCCTGGAAGAAATTCCTGAATTGGTAGGAATCGATTCGATTCCGAATTGAAATCGATTTCCTAGCCAGAATCGATTCCTACCAATTCGTTCGCATTTTTTTTTAACTTCATAAAAAACTAAAAAAAGAACACATTTTTATTGGATTCAAAGATTAAACATTACAATCATAACTTGTTCAAACTAAACCGACACAACGATAGATGTTTTTGAAAGGAAAATACAAATTATGATATTGATAAGTTGATAACTCGACTAAATGTTTATGGTCGAGTTTACTCCATTTCCGCCGCCGCCGTAGCTCGATCTTTTGCTTGTCGTAAGTCCGTTTGTTCTTCTTCATCGGAAAGTGGAATCGAATCCCCCGTTGCTACCTCGTCTTCGTGTACGGCCGTCTCCACTTCAATTTCACCTTCAAGATTAGAAACGTTTTGTACACGTTCCATTGCGTCTAGGTGATCCTTCAAGCAAATGCAAACCTCTAGCGACTCGGAAGTGAGCCCCGTCCTCCGGTTAGATAAAACCCTGCCACTATGAGAAATAATGGATTCCGAAGCTACCGTGGAAGCTTGGACACTTAATAGGTCTCGGGCCATGGCGGAAATAACGGGAAATTGTGTTTGATGCTCTTTCCACCAAGCCAAAATATCAAAGTTATCAAACTCATCGGTGTTTAGAAGTTCAAGAAAATTGGTCCCTTTGTATCTCCCAAATTCACTACTCGGGGTGCTACTTTTGGCCCGTTTACTACTCACGTTTCTTAACGTGTTCAAAAGATTTCGGCTTTTGCTTATTTTTGAACTAGTATTCGTTGGCAAACTCATTTCCTCATGTATGTTGCTTATATATCCATACTTTTGATAATAAACTTCATACAAGTTTTGAAAATGTGAGTTAAAACGTTCTTTTGTCATTTCGGCAAAATTAGCATCATCTTCATATATGTTCAAAGCATTTGTGATATCGTCAATTACAACTTCAACACCGGACGCATTGAAAAAAGGATTCAATTCAAGAGAACAAGTGAAGCAAGCCGGCAAATCCTTAAAAAAAAATTTATCTTGTCTTTCATAGGACCAAGCATATTTTCAAAATTCTCACCTTCAAACTCAAACTCATTTAGTTTACCACACATATAAAACAATTGGTGAAGTACCAAGTTACTCGTGGGATAGTAAACTCCCGACAAATATCTAGTGGCGGTTTTAAAAGTTTCAAGCAAATCGGTTAATTTTTTAATAATTTCCCAACCCGAAGTAGGAAATGTTTCAACGAGACCGTTTCGAGCAAGTTGGTCATGAAACGCTTCTAATGAAGGTTTTTGCCTAACCGCACAATCCAACATTTTCCATGTCGAGTTCCACCTAGTTGGAACATCCCAATTGGGTCCCAAATAGAGCGAACCCGTATCGCGACAAAAACGACGATATTCGGTATACCTTTTCTTTCCACTATGAAAAACATCTTTTAGCATTTGTCTAAAATCATCTTTTATCTTTTTAATACCTCCAACGTTTAATCCGTCTTGCACAACCAAGTTAATGATATGTGCGACACAACGAGTATGGAAAAAGACACCATGACAAATCGGTTGGTATTTTAGTTTTAGTTTTTGAACCGCACTTGTGTTGTTCGAAGTGTTACCAAAAGAGATTGAAAATACTTTTCCTTCAAGTTTAAAATATTGAATAACACTATCCAAAATGTAAAACAAGTTGTCACCGTCATGCGGATAGTCAAACTTTTCAAAAGCTATGGTTCGTTTCATCATTTGTCACGTATCGGGATTAACCCAATGTGCGGTAACGTAAACGTAAGAATCGGGTAAACCATGCGGAGCCGACGAAACATCGGTTGTTAAGTTAACTCCGGTATATAAATTTTCAAAACCCAAAACTAATTGTTTTTTTGCTTGCTTCCATCTTGTTACACAATCATTTCTAAGAGTTGTACGACTTACGTGATGATAACGTGGTTGAAGCGTTTGTTGAATCAAGCGTGCCAAGCGAGGGTTATCAAAGTGATCAAATGGTAAGCCTTCTTGAATCACAAAGTTTGCCATTTGTTCCCGAACCATCTCCGGATCGAAATTCCATATGCCTCCGTCGGGTCCAAGTTGAGTTTGATCCGAACTCGGGTTACTCTTCTTTGTTTTGCAATATTAGTTGATATGGTTTCGTAGTACCGCGTTGGCATCTCCCCGGAAAAACGTTCCACAATACCTACACCACACCTTTGTGAGACCGTTCTTCAATTCAACCAAATCATAATGTACACCGAACAAAGTCGGGACTCTTTTTTTTTACACCGAACTGTTATTAACGCTTTTTTTACTATGAATTCATCATAACTACATAAGATTTAAATTCATACCCTTTTAGTTGGGCATTATGTTATTTACCATTAGCCTTGGATACTATATATGGGTCTTCATCGGTTCAATTTCAGTCAATCTGGTTTACTTGACATCGGTTATTCGGTTTGAAGTTTTATTTAGTTATAACTAAAAACTAAACCAAACCTAACCTAATTCGATGATTTTCTGAATGAACAGAATAAACCAAATTGATTTTATTTGCTAAAAATATATTTTTTAAATAATTTGTATCTTTCACTTGTTTTATATAATCCACTAGTATTAGATAAGATTCTTTCTTGTAATCTACCATCTTGATATAGTTTCTTGCTTTTTAATAAATAACCACTTTAAAAAAAAGATAAATATTCATACCTGTATTACATATACTGTACATGTTTAAGTTTTTTTTTTTTTTTTTTTTTTTATCTTATAAAGAAATTTATGGATGTTTGATTGATCGATTAATACCGGTCTTTCGGTTATAATCAAACTCAAAGTTATGTAGAACGGGTAACCAAATCGAAAACCAATTTGGTTATTCTGTCACAATTAGAAATTGAACCGAATATGGGTTCAGTTTGATTTTTTTCGGTTTTAGTTCAGTATTTGGTTTAATCGGCTACAAACCTAATAATAAACACCCCTACGTACAGAGGAAGTTGCAGCAATGAGTAGAGAGCCGCTATCCCCCTCAAAGGCTGCCAACCAAACAACCAAAAGCTCTGTTGCTGGGGAAAATAAAGCAGGCACCTATCTCATGTCATGCTTCCTAGATCATACAATTATACATTTATACTTGCACAAGAAGCATGGTTTTATTAACATTTAACATGCATATACTTAAAGTAAACATAAGGATTAAGGACATGAATCATATTATTCTCAATGTCATCAATAAGTTCACAACATTACTAAATCATAAACATTATTTTCATCTACAATGACACAGGAACACCAATTACTAATTACCAATTAACCGATCGGTTAATCAAGAGATCATCAGCATAAACGAGTCAAGAAACGCGCAATCTCTTGGAGACACGACAGTTTATTATGTGTTTGTCTGATGCATATACACATGAGAGATTGCTTACCTTTAACAATTTACCAATGATTATGCCTGTAAATACTCCTTTGCATCCAGGTAAGATATCACTTTCTCAGCCATAACCTCAGGTGGAGAACACACCTCCCCTTCCATTTGTATTGTTATCTGCACACTCCAAATTATTATACTTTCACACTTTTTTCATTTACAGCTTTGTGACCACAAGAAGGCTCATTGACATTGGTACTAAAGATTTACAAAAAAATAAAATGTTAAAGTTAAGCATACCTCAGCGTTTAGGGGCGGCTCATATGGGTCATCTACCCCGGTAAAACCTGCAAAGATTCAAGATGAAAGTGTAGCTTTTAAAAGTTTAAATTATAGAGAAAAAAGAAAACAAAATACAAACTTGTTGTTAACTTGTTATATATATTTCAATGTTACAATACAGTTAAGCATTCTAATTATAATAAAAAAAACTACCTTCAATCTTTCCAGCGCGAGCAAGCTTGTATAAACCCTTTGGATCCCTGGCCTCACAAACATGTAAAGGCATATCCATGAAAACCTATCGATCACATTACATGCTAATGGTTATGAAATGCAAAAATCATTACAGAAAGTTGCTCATATATATAGGTAAAAAATCGACCTCGATGAAATCTCCATCAGGGAGTATGGATCGACAAGCATCGCGATCTTTTCTATAGGGAGATATCACACTAGCAATGCAGATAACTCCAGCATCCGAGAACAACTTTGCAACTTCTCCTAAGAAATCCATAAAGTAACATAACTATAATTTATATTACGATCAACACAGCAAAACCTGAACATTACGGAGAGGTATAGGAGTATTGAACCCACGAATTCTTCTTATATTCTCGGCACGATCTTCTGGTTTGAAAGTAAGATCACTGTTAAGACCATGCCTGACATTATCACCATCAAGGATGTATGTGAGCTTCCCTCGCGAATGCAAAGCTCGGGTTAATGCACACGCCAGTGTGCTTTTACCTGAAGTTGCATGTATATATATAGTTAAACCTTATGATTATTGGTTAATCAAATACATAAGGCACAAAGGGTGAGCCTTAGGCCTAGGCGCAAGGGCCTTTACTAACCAAAGCTGTCCATTTACTTACTTACTTATAAGGAGCTCACGAATTTGTTTTTGGTTACCTATCCACGAGGCCAATCATCCCAAATCGATCCCCAGATAAGCGTGCCTGGCGGAGCAATTCAGGATAGGCGACCTCGAAAGTGTTTTCACTCTGGTAACAAGAAACAATCCTCTGAGCTACACATATACTAAATTTAAAACTAACAAGACAGGATTAGTCCATTTATAAATCAACAACATCTAGAGCACCAAGATTCTTTCTGTGATGTTCAATTGTTCATAACTATTATAATCAACTAACCTGAACCGCTGAGGCCAGTAATCCAAATAACACAGCCTTTTTGCTGAAGCAACTCCTGTCTGTCAATTTTCTCTACGGAACATTTATGCCAAACAATATTCCCAAATCTCCTTCCCTTTTCGTGACAACGAACAGAACCTAATTTTCTAAAAAAAAGTTAATGAATATTCCAGATGATTAACTTTACGATTCACAACTGACACTATTTAATTAATTTATTACCGTTTGAATCATAGGAGCTTCCGTCCGAATGGATTTCACCACAGGTTTTTATGGCAGACATTCTCGAAGAGTTGATTCGTACCGATCTCGTCAAAGATGACGTCAGGTTCTGACGGAAATTGAGCGGCGTCGTTGGAAAGTTCTCGAACCCTACCTTCGTCGATTTGTATTCAATCGAGTTAATCCTCAGGAAAGAGTTGAACACTAGTGACAGATTTACTACCGAGATCATTTTGTTTTTCGTTTAGCGCGCGAAACGGTAAATTCAAATCGACAGGAATTTGCGAAATGAAATCAAATCAAATAGTAGATATACGACGTGCATTTGAATGTGTGAAAGAGCTGACATTAACAAACGAATGCAGAATCTGTGAGTGTAAATTTGTGAGACGGAAGAAATTAGGTTTTGAAGATGAAGATGAAGATGTTCATTGATTACTCCATATGTTCAATCAGAGGGAGTTTGTTGTGGCAGCTCATATCATATATGTAATATAATCTAAAAAATAATTTAAAAACAGAATATTTCATTTTGTTTTTATAAAATAATAATAACATGATGTTTGGAATTATTTTAAGGGGAGTCATTTGTCACTAGGACACTAGCTAGTTGATACATCACTAAATTATATTTATACATGATTACTACATTTAATTTTAATATTTACCGAATGTTATGGCACGATCGTTGATGTTGATGCGTGTGTCGTTTTGTATAATTTGTAATGTATCATTATATTTGTGTAAACATTTAAAGGAATAAGCGGTGTTAGATTAAAACAAGTAAACATATAAAACCGTTATAACGCTACGTAAAAACAACAAAAAAGATAAAAAATAATACGTAACAACCAAAGCGCTTAAACTATTGAGTATTGAACGTACAATATAATAAGGTTATGTTACACGTCTTTACTTAATACCACCAACTCATGGGGTAAATTTGTTGAGAATACAAATAAAAAAAAGAACAACCAAACTTATATTATAATCATTTTTAACCACTTAATCAATATTATATCCAAGTTTATTAATCAACAAGTTATATTGTATTTATTATATAACTTTATAAATCCCTCACCATTTGGTGGAGTGGATATACCCTTTTCTTCCAATGTGAAGGTTAAGGGTTCAAATCCCACTAGACACAAAAAATAAATGATGAATGGAAAATTATAGAGGTGGATCAGAGGTTTTACCACAGTAGGCCTTAGGACGGTGGGTTTCCTCTGGGATGGGTGTGCAACATAGAGGGTCTTGGTTACTCGTACGGCCTGTGGTCGCAGCGTGTCGTGGGTAACATCGTTTGCCATGATAAGACCCCCGAGTAACCGAGTATTTGCCGTTAAAAAAAACATATAACTTTATAAAGTTATAGACTTGTAGCCTAATGATAAAATGCAAATTTAACATTATAATATTTGTTTTCCTTAATTTTTAAGGTTTACCATAGTAATCTTCTTAATACAATATTCCTCTTTTCACTTATATATACCATAGTAATTTTCTTTAAAAATAGCAGATTTGATTTTTAATATTACCTTTTAAGAGTTTAAAAAATTTAAACTCTTTTTTATAAATTTCGCTATCATAATTATCTTTAAATAAAAATATAATAAATAATAGAAATCTAATTTATATAACAAATTTAATTTTGTATTTAACTAAATGCTTTCATTTTAAATAATTAAAAAAGAAAACTAATTTAAATAAAAATAAATTAAAAATAACTAAAAAGAAAAATAACAACCTGAAAACAACAAATAACTAAATTGAACATAACCAAAAATAAAAATAACAAACCTAAAAATTAAAAAAATATAAATAATAAAAAACACAACCTAAAATTCACATTTCTGTCTGTTTTTTTTTTCCTTCTATTTGACATTTGAGTTCAAGGATATTTGCCAAGAATTGAGGCTAGACGGTGTCTTGTAGTTGTATAAAATTTTGGATGTCACGGTCTAGTTGCTCTTGCCATAGCCTCCCGTTGTGCATCCACTGTGGCTTTAACCAAAAGTAGCATTATTCTTTGTTTTCGGATCAATGCTTTTTCTTTCATTTCCTTGTCCCTATTTGCTTAGAAATCCGCCATAATTTTCACCATTTTTATCGATCAGTCGCTAGATGAATCAGACGAAATTCCTTGGGTCTACTATCACACCGCGTCTTCCAGTGCATGAAGCTGTCAGGGTGTGGGGCCGACCCATATGCACTTCTCTGATGAGGTAGTTTCTTTCTTCAAAGTCTGCGCAACGCAAAAGTAGGCCCAAGAAAGTTCTGTGATAAAATAGACCATTCAAAAGTTGGTATTGAGCGGCCTTGCAACGCAGTTTGTAAGCAGCCGTCTTTCTGAAGGGAGCTCTCCATCGCAGAGATACTTAATAATGGAAGACATCCAATTATCTGCACGGTGTTGGATAGACTTAATCTCATGTACCACAATTGAGGGAGTTTGTAATTCTTCCACAGTGACAGCTTATAGCGGATCCTCGAAGGTGGACGCAAAATTACTCAGCAAGTCAGCCTTCTTGTTTTGTTTGTGCGGGACATGTATAACCTTTGATCTTTCAAAGGTCTTTAATAGCGACTTGGATAGCTCTCTATATTATGTCATTGCTCGGTCTTTGGCGTCGTACTCACCAATAATTTGTTCTGCCACTAACAATGAATCTATTAACATGCGCACATATATGGCCCCATGTTTGTCGTCAGGCGCAAACCAGCTAAAAAGGCTTCATACTCAGCTTCGTTGTTAGAGGTTTTGAATTTGACCTCCAAAGCGCGAACATGTTCACTGCCTTTCAGATCGATGAGTAGCAGACCCGCTAAGCGCCATCAGTGTGGACTCCCACATTACTGTTTCAGAAACTAAAGCCTTGATCATTACAGTCGAGGATGCTTCTTTGATTTTGGTGCCTTTGGGTTTTTCTGCTAGGAAATCGACAACGACTTGACGCTTGATAGTTGTGTGCGACTTGTATTGGAGATTGAATGCACTCAGCTCGATGGCTCATTTGACTAAACGCCCTGAAAGATCAGGTTTACTGAGTATGCTAGCAAAAGCAGGGTTGGAACCGATAATGGTGGCAGTGCCAGATCCCACAGATAGGATCTGATTCTGAGATAAGACATTGACGGAATTAACAGATTGAGACACGTTTGGGATTTGTGAATACGCATAAGTGTAATGATCAGTTATAAAAACATAATCGTCTTCATTGAAAGGGTTTGAATGATCGGAGTTTAAAGGGTTAGTGTTTTCGGTGATTGCTGGAACCGTAGAGTCAGTAAGCTGATCTCCGATGTCGTCAACCGGACGGGGAATCTGATCCTTGAGCATGGGTGGGATCAGAGGTGCTAGGGGATTTTGATCAGACATCAGAGAGAGAATTGATGGGAGTGAACTGAGAATTTACCCTAAAATGAAAAGAATGGCGCCAATATTTGAACCAAATCGAGAAAGGATAGTTTCTGGTGAAATGGATCAAACAGGATTCCATTCAAACTGTGGATCGGATCTCGAGTATGGGCTGGAAGTGATCGAAAAACGACTTTCACACTTAATAAACGCGTTAGGGCCAATGCAGGGCATGGAAGGGTGCCCTGCGGCAACCTTCCTGCGTAAGAATCAATGATCGGAGCTATGTGGAGAAAGTGTGTGTAGTTAATTGTGTGAAGTGAGCATGAGAAATGTACCTGATGTGTTTTAAGTATTTATACTTAGGGTTGAGTTAGTGTGACATTAGCTTACGAGCGCATGGAGGTGCGTAACACTTCTAGAAGGTGGTTATGCATCAAGGGCTAAGATTTGATGATCCATCTAGATGGTGTCTCTGTGCGCCACGTGGCCTAACAGATTTAGGCTATGTGTAGTCGTGAAGCCCCTCCATGGGGCATTCCCAACACGTGACAGTCCAGTCAGCAAGGGGGGTCCATAAGCAAAAATGGTGTAGTGGATGGAACTCCATAAAACCCACTTATTAAAAAAAATACAACCAATCAGATTAAAGGCTGCAAAATTAGACCAATCACAGCAAAAGGTCGGGGCGCTATGCATATGGCGCCTAAGGGGCATGGGACGCTATAACTCTGTGTGTGTGGTGGTTTCTAGGTGTCATGGGGCGTTATGGAGCCTTATAACGCCCCATTACACATAGCCTTATGATCCCCGCTTATGTGAATATTCTATAGGCCCTCATGTGATAAATGCAAGATCTTTCGTGTAAGATCTTAAGGGTATTTGAGCCCCCTTCTTTTTTCTTTTGACCCGTGCAGGATTTAAATAAATTAATTAAAATCTATCCTCTTCACTAGAAAAATGATTGTTTTCATATCTTGTTGTTTGTTTGATGATTACCTTAAAAAATATGTTGTGACCCTACTACATAAATAAAACCAAACACTCAACTACACAAATCATGTCATGCATATCAAAAAGCTATAACAAAATGACAAATGACCATTGTCCTATGTTAATCCACCTTCAAAAGTAACCATTTTCCTTTGAATTTGTTCTTTTTTAAAACTCAAATGCGTTTCTTATTTAGAATAGCTATTCAAACCATACATGAACCAACACCTGCAAACCCAATTAAAGGGTGTAAAGGGGCTAATTATTGACAAAATGACCCCTTAGTATCAAGGGTTAATATATGTATTGGTAAAATGAACTGTCTTCAAACAAAAGAATCAACAAGTGATCAAGGTTTGAGAGCAAGAGCCAAACCAAACATAGGGGTTCTGGACCAAGGCTCTGGTGTCCACCTCACTCGACATGGTGACAATCGATTTGGGAATGATCTCATGCTGCAGCAGCGCGCCCAGCTTACCGTGGGTGTTGAGCTTAGCTTTGACGGTTGTCAGATGGTCAACTGCGTAAGACCCTCCAACAGTGAAAGTGTTCTCATTTGTTGACAATCTTCTACAAATCTCACCTACAGCACCAGTCTTTTTTAATGTGTCAAGATGGTGGATATATGATGCCCTTATATAGTGTCTCCTTTATCACCCCTAATGTATTAATAATATCAGATGGTGGAAATAAATAGGGAAGCAGGCTTGTTAGCTCAGCGAGCTTAAAAGAGCTCGAGCCTGAGCTCAAGCGTATATTAGTTAGATCTAATTTAATAATATATATATATATATATATATATATATATTACATTATACATGTTTAAAAAATTAAATAATTAATAGTGTAATAAATGAGTCGAGCCGGCACAAGCCAGGCTTGAGCTTGAAAAGTTACTTATGAGCAGAGTTTGAGCTTTAGACGTGCATCTCGAAACGAGCAGAGCTTGTTCTCAAGCTCTCTTAAGTTAAATGAATCAAGCTCAAGCTCAGGCTCAACTCATTTACACTCCTAGACATATATATACTAATATATAAATATGTAATAATATAAAACTGCTTACAAGACTATTGAAGCAATAGAATCAGGGTTATGGACGCTAATACCAGCGGTGTATTTTGTAAAATTACCAGATGAGGTCTCGTAACCAGCCTCACCACCAATAACAAAAGTTGGAGTTCCTTTTGTAGCTGAAACATCGATTGTTGGTGTTTTTTATAGAGGCTAGAAGTTGTGAATGAAAAGCTTAATCAATTGCATTACAACCCTTAGAATATATACAGAATACAACGAGGAATACAACAACCTTTCTTATTAAACCTTACTTAATTAAGGTAAAGAATAATCTAGAATAAACTAAATATATAAAAAGATATGACAAAATATTATCCCTTAACACGCCCCCGCAAGATGGAGGCTCCGTCGGAGACACCAATCTTGGAACGAAACTGAAGAAATGGCACTCGGGGCAGCGGTTTCGTAAGTATACCAGCAAGTTGATCTTTAGAATTCACATAAAGAACTCGAAGCCTGCCAACAGTGACCTGTTCACGCACAAAGTGATAGTCAAGTGCAACATGTTTCATCCTAGAATGATATACCGGATTCGCACAAACATAAGTAGCTCCAGTGTTGTCACAAAAAAGTGTTGGTGTAGCCGAAGGCAAAACTCGTAGCTCAGTCAGAAGGTGTTGAACCCAGCGAATTTCAGCAGAAGCGTTGGCCAGGGCCTTATATTCTGCCTCGGTAGACGATCGTGATACTGACTTCTGACGAGCAGACTTCCATGAGATAATGTTAGGCCCAAGGTAAAGTAAATAAGCCGTTGTACAACGACCAGAGTCATTAACCCCACCCCAGTCCGAATCCGAAAAGGTCGTGAGATCGAGCTTGGCATGGCGATGAAGAAAGAGACCATGATGAATGGTACCCTTAAGGTAACGAAGGACACGTTTAAGAGATTGCCAGTGGTTTTGTTTCGGACAGTGCATGAACTGAGAGAGTTTATTAATGGCAAACGAGATATCAGGACGGGTGAAAGCAAGATACTGGAGCGAACCGACCAATCGACGATACGGAGTCTAGATCAACATAAGGAGAGGAATCAAAGGATGAAAGGGGGTCCGATGCACTGAGAGGAGTGACAACTTCCTTTGCACCATCCATTTGAAACTGGGACAAAACGTCATGAATATGACGATGCTGAGATAGGAACAGGCCCGTGGGTGTAGAGATAACCTCAATGCCCAGAAAGTGGTGAAGAGGACCGAGATCCTTAATGGAAAAACGTGCACCCAGTTTAGCAACAAAATCATCAACGAACGCAACGTTGCTGCCGGTAACCACAATGTCATCGACATAAACCATAAGGTAACAGGTATCGCCACCACGATGATAAAGAAAGAGGGATGAATCAGCTATGGACTTCATGAAGCCGAAACCAAGTAAGAAATTGGTTAACTCGATGTACCACGCCCTGGGTGCCTATTTAAGGCCATACAATGATTTACGAAGTTTGTAAAGATGATCAGGAAACTGTGAGTGAACATACCCAGGCGATTGTTGCATGTAAACTTCCTCATGTAGTGTGCCATGAAGGAAAGCATTATTTACGTCAAGTTGACGCAAATTCCACCCTTTCGACAGAGCCACCGATAAAATGGTGCGAATCGTCACCGGTTTGGTGACAGGACTGAAGGTCTCAAAATAATCGTGACCAAACTGCTGATGAAACCCTTTGGCAACAAGCCGAGCTTTATACTTATCAACAGAACCATTCGGATGACGTTTAACACGAAAAACCCACTTACAACCAATGGGTTTATGAGAGGAGGGCGGAACAAGCTCCCAAGTTTGGTTTTGTAAAAGAGCATTAAACTCATGATCCATGGCCTCGCGCCAAAGTGGATCCTTAAGGGCCTGAGCGGGCGTGGTTGGTTCCAAGGCAACAGGAAGGGGATGAACAGTGGTGGTGTTAACAAAGGCTTCATTAAAGTAGCGGGAATTTGGCTTACGTGTCCGCTTAGCAGAAGGAGGAGCCGGACTCACCGGAGTTGAAGAGTCACTGCCCGACGAGGAGGGAGAGCCAATTGGCTCGGTGGAAGACACGGCAGGGGTGTTGGGATTTGGCAGTGGTATTCGGGTCACCCGGTGACATATTTTAAAAATTACTTAACCGATAGATTAACAGTTTATAAAAGAGTTTACCGAATTAATTTATAATTAATTCTGTAACGCAGCAGGAAAAAATATATATATATATATATATATATATAACAAATTATATATATATTAAAACTAATTAATCAATTAACACAAATACCAGTACGCAACAGGATCCGATTACCGAACACGCAAACACAGAAATATAAATAAATAATCTAAACTAATAGCGAGTTTAGATATACCTTGGCGGTGTTGAACAAACGTTCGAGACACCGAGTTTCAACGAACGAGCGCTAGGTTGAAACGAAACGAACCACTTTCGGTCTCAAACGGTCGTCGCGTATCGCGATGATTCTCGTGGTCCGGTGTCGCGTACCGCTACGGGACGGCGTTTATGACACGTGGTCATTACGCATCGCGAGAGTACGTCTTGACAGACGTCTCGTCTCGCGAGACTACGAGATCAATCAGATTTAGATCTGATTGCAACCGGAGACGGCGCACGACGAAAAGCGTCGGACTCGCGTCGACGGGCGACGGTGACACGACGGCGTGCGATCCGCGGTGGTGGCGGCGGGTGACGGCGGTGACGACGGCGAACGGTGGCAGCGGCGGCGTCGGTGGCGGCGAGTTCCACGGTGATGATCGGCGGGTTTTGCGGCGGCGATTGGCGACGAACCGAGCAGCGGATCTGGACGTACGAGGCGGCGATCTCTAGACCGTAAGGCGGTCTACTGGCGTTGACTGACGGAACACCCTAACTAGCAACCACCACCAAGTTATGGTGGTGCGAAGATGGCCACCGGACGAGCGGTGGCGGCGATCGACATCGAAAACGGCGGCTGTCATTTTCTTTTCTTCTAGGATCCGAGAGTTCGAAAGAGGAGATTTCGATCTCCTCCTTTTCTTTTTAGCCGTCGACATTTAATTTGGTGATTAGGGTTAATCCCCTAATCATCTAATATTTATTAGATGACCAATAATTCGCGACGAGCCCCTCTCGAATATAAAGCCCATCTCGTACGCGAGCCCACGAGTTAACGTTAGTAAATATTTCACTAATGTATAGCTCAACCGTGAATTTAAATAAACCACTTTTATTTAAATATCTTTCACCCTTTATTATTAAGCCGGTAATAATAATATTATTGATTATTAATTATTTATAACTATTATAAATAATATATATAATCAAACGTTTTCGTTTCTTTTACCGGTTAACTCTTAAGCGGGTTTAGAGTTCGTTGCACCCGGTGTAACTCTTATGGGTCGTAACCGGGTCGGGTTCAAGATTTATCGGGTCAGGACACATAATATCCAACAGTCTCCCACTTGGACTGATCGCGACAAGATCTAAGAAACAGACAGAGGTGCTCTAGCTACACATGACTGTCCCAACCAGTTATGACACTTCAAGTCAACAACCAAGGCATATTTGTTGTCAGGCAACTGATATTAGACTTGTGGTAATTCGAAGTCATTGTATCCCTTCCGTATATGACATCAATTGAACGATGGACATGGATTCAATTCATTCTCATCTAATGTTCAATCATTATGTTTCTCGATATAGATTCGAAGTGGTCCAAAACAAACACACAGTAGGTTTGGGTAAGGCCTTACACTTTACACTTGGAATCAACGAGGGCGCCACGATGTCTTACTGTTGCATGATTAATGCAAGAGTACAGAATCCCATCTCGACTACATACAGCTCCCACTGAACTTCAGATCCATTCCCAAAAGTAGTCGTTATGACTGGCAGTTACGCGACAGCGTTAAGCTACAATCAAAGAATAGTCTTTGGTAAAGGGGAGGTCGCTCATGTATCTCAGGTCTAAGGATACTAATGAGTATACCATTAATCAAATCCATCTTATGATTGAATCCATGAAGATGGTTTGATGCGAGTTACGTCCAACGTCATTCCCCAATGAGGTCTGTGAGTCTGGATTGTCAACCATTGAGTCCAGAGTCAGAATAGTCTTACTTCAGATTCGTTCCCACGAGTCTGAACGACTACGGACAGTCTAGAATAGTATATCTATTCCTCAGATTCATTATGAAATGATATATGTGAATTTGTATTGTCAATGTCTTGAGTCCAAAGTCACAAGTAGTCACACTTCAGATTTGTGTCCACAATTCTGATCGACTGTGAGGAATAATATTCACTTATTCATGGATTTAAACGTATTAAAATCGAACACAGTTATAGAATTTAGCTTTTACGTCTAATCCTTTAGAGGAAGCCAGATGATAATGTATAACTGTTAGAGTTCGTACATCCAAATACTAGTTCAAAACATACATTTAGTGTATATTGGTCGAACGTCATTAGTATGAGGTTAATGAGTTTTAAAATTCATTGTTTTACCGACCAGGTTTTGAAATGTGCTATCATTTTGGTTATCCAATGTTTCATTGTTCCAGTATTTCTCTGAGTAGTGGAATTTCCTCAAAGTGTGCTGGTTTTGTGATCATAGTGATCCTTGGTATTCACCACAGTTACTGTGTGATCACAATGTCTTGTTTGGTTAAAACTCTAACCATGTCAAGAATCCTTCTGAACCTTTCAGACAAGCAGCAGTTTAATGTCACTTGAGTTGGCTAATTAATTTAGATTTAGTTTTGGAATCTGCCACAATGTAAAATCTTTATTATGAGCAAGAGGTGTCTTGGTCAATCATGAAAACTTGTAGTAGTGTATTTCTACATGGTGAATGTTAATACCAATGCAACTTAGTGTATTGTGTTCAACAATTCACGATATCAATGTAACTTGCGTACAATAATTTTGTTGGATATTATGTGTCCCGACCCGACAAATCTTGAACCCGACCCGGTTACGACCCGTAAGAATTACACCGGGTGCAACGAACTCTAAACCCGCTTACGAGTTAACCGGTAAAAGAAACGGAAACGTTTGATTATATATATTATTTATAATAGTTATAAATAATTAATAATCAATAATATTATTATTACCGGCTTAATAATAAAGGGTGAACGACATTTAAATAAAAGTATTTTTTTTAATATTTAAAATCACGGTCGAGTTATACGTTAGTGAAATGTTTACTAACATTAACTCGTGGGCTCGTGTACGAAAAATGGGCTTTACTATCGAGACGGGCCGAACATCTAATAAATATTAGATGATTAGGGATTAACCCTAATGACATATAACTCTCGACGGCCAAGAAAGAAAAGGAAAAAAAGGGAGACTTCGTCTCCTTTTGTTTTCGTCGGCCGAAACCCCAGAAGAAAACGGTGATGCCGTTTCCGCGCCGATCGTCGCCACCGCTTTGCTCCGGTGGTCATCTTCGAGCCACCGTATCTTGGTGCTCGTTGATAGTTAGGCCGTTCCATCAGTCAACGCCCGTAGACCGTCTTGCGGTCTACAGATCGCCGCCTCGTACGCCCAGATTCGCTGCTCGGTTCGTCGCCAATCGCCGCCGCAAAACCCGCCGATCACCACCGTGGAACTCGCCGCCGCTGACGCCGCCGCTGCCACCGTTCGCCGTCGTCACCGCCGTCACCCGCCGCCACCACCGCGGATCGCACGCCGTCGCGTCACCGTCGCCCGTCGACGTGAGTCCGACGCTTTTCGTCGTGCGCCGTCTCCGGTTGCAATCAGATCTGAATCTGATTGATCTCGTAGTCTCGCGAGACGGGACGTCTGTCAAGACGTACTCTCGCGATGCGTAATGACCACGAGTCATAATCGCCGTCCCGTAGCGGTACGCGACACCGGACCACGAGAATAATCGCGATACGCGACAACCGTCTGAGACCGAAAGTGGTTCGTTCCGTTTCAACCTAGCGCTCGTTCGTTGAAAGTCGGTGTCTCGAACGTTTGTTCAACACCGCCAAGGTATATCTAAACTCGCTATTAGTTTAGATTATTTATTTATATTTCTGTGTTTGCGTGTTCGGTAATCGGATCCTGTTACGTACTGGTATTTGTGTTAATTGATTAAATGAGTTTTAATATATATCGGTTACGTAATTTTTAAAATATGTCACCGGGTGACCCGAATACCACTGCCAAATCCCAACAGTGGTATCAGAGCCTTGATTACCACGCGCAAATCGGAACCGGTCGATTTTAAACTGGTGGATTCGCAAACTGGGGTTAAACGCCCGAAAGTTGCGAATCAGATTTTATTTGTATTGCATAATTAAATTGCATCTTGGTCAACTTTATTTTGACCAATTAAAATTGCAATATATTTTGATTGTATTTTATATGTATTCGGCCCGACCCTTGTTTGACTGTTGCGTGATTATTTTACTGTTATGGTTTGTCCCATGTTTTGGCCCATTGTTATAATAGTTTAGACTTTGGGTTGGCCCACATTTCTGGGTTCAAAATTGTAATTAGTTTTTTCCTTTTACGAAATCTTCTACTTTGGCAAAAGTTGTCATCAAGAAGACCCGAATATCCAATCGATGTCAAGAGGCGTCTCAAGGTCAGTGGGAGCTTACAGAACATGCACGCTACATGAAGATGCCTGCCTTGTGGTTGTTTTGTACTTTTGTCCCGTGACCCATTTGGTCTCGCTAAAAGGCTCTAGCAAGACCAAAACCCTAATGGCCGAATACATATTCGTTTTGCTTGTTTTGGTTGCTTGGTTTAATAGTCGTATTACACACCAACTGAAACACCGAAATCCTTTTAAAATGGTTTTAAAACTGATAATACAATCAATAGGTTACAAGTTCTAAAAGTCTTTACAACTTGACCTAAGTTTTAATGTAACCACCTTAATGAGTTTTCTTTTGGAATTTTCGAATTTTATAAAACTCAATCAAACTTAATAAGTCATTTATTAACTTTTGACTGGTTACATAACTCGCGACAACATAGTTGTATTTTTACATAATAGGTTATTTAAAATACGAGTCCCGAGTGATGATAGGGTTTATCGTTTGTGTCCAACGATCACCAATATTAAAATTAATTTTAATATCCCAATCTGGTAATAAAACAAACTGATAGTTCGTGCCATCCTATCTCAAGTCGAACTTGGAACGTATTAACTGGAGCATCAGTGTTGGAGTATTTCAACACCGCACTTGGTGTCGAGGGTACCTTCTGAGGCGATGACATTGGAGTATTTCAACACCGTGTCCGTCACATCGACCATTTAGGATTACTATCACTTTAGATGTATATGTTCGTAGTGTTGGAGTATTTCAACACCGCGCTACGGGTGTGTATTGCTAAAGTGGGCATGGATGAGGCTAAACGTATCGCAAAATATACAAGTATGTATATAGCGGCCTCATACCGAGAGTTGTGACTGTGATTTCGCAATTGACACCCGCTGTCAGTTTGGTTACACAAATTTGCTCCTGAGGCTCATTTGGCGGTCTCAAGTAAACTTGTCTAATCGAATTCTCAATTTTCTTATAAAATAAATCGTACCAATTTATAATAAGAAAATACTTTACATCGAAAATACTAATGTATTGTGCTTTGCTTATCATTTCATAACGGCTAATGAAAACAAATCCCTTCTCCTTTTTAAATAAGTCCTCCAGTAGGACAAATCAAATAACACCAACTTTCATCTTGTTGAAACAAACTCAGAAGATGTTCTGACATTTTTTCATAAACTCTATGTCTTGAAGAGCCCAATCGTCGTAGTTGTGTTCCTTATAGGAATACAACGCGCCTGGATTAAATAACATAATACTAACACCTCTAAGGTAGATAGTATTATGCAGGCTCACACGTTTCCTGATAGTCAGCAAAAATGCAAGACTTGAGTATCAATGACATAACAAACAAGCTTAACTGCATGTTTCGTTTCTATATGGAGAAGAGCTCCATGCAAGGCTCTTCTCCATAGGACCATGTCATTAAGATGAAAGGGTACCAGTATCACCTGATTCAACTTGGTTACCCCACGAGTATCTGGGCTTATACCTTTTCACTACTATAGAACCATTAATACTGTGTGCTTTAGTGAAAAGTTCAACCAGTTGATAGCATTATGCTCAATTGACACTTCGTGTGTCATAGGTGATTGCTACCGTGGTAAATGCCTCGTACCAAGAAAAGAGTATCGACTCTAAGGGCAATAAAAGGCTGTGATCATTTGGCATCAACGCCCATGGAAAAAGATTTGTACGATCATTGCTGCATCATCATGACAAGCACCAGTGCTCCATGAACAACAAATCGGGTACTATACACTACCCCGTTAAGCTCAAAGAAAATGGAGAACGTTAGACTTCTCAGTTGGTATTCAAACTAATGTTATTAGATTTTCACGAGTATTCCCCAACGCATGCATGCATGCCTTGTAGGAACGTGAAAATAAGAAAAGCTTAAATCGAGGGACACATGATTCGAATTACCCTTTTAGGCCATTTGCTTTCAATCATGTCTTTCACTCCTTGGTAGTATTCAAAACAAGTGGTTGTTTTGACCTAGCTCGTCTGGGATTAATACTTTGCTTTTCACTGGTTTTATATCAGACTAATAACATAAGTTGAAGTTTCTTTATGAAACATACCTGGTTCTAATGATTCTTGTTTGTGACTTATTCGTGTAAGCAAGACATGCAAAAAAGGATACGGCCCAACTGGACCCTATGATCCACCATGGGATTAAGTTTCCTGATACGTGTCGTGCTTTCACAAACTCACAACCAAATCCTTCACTCATTCGAGTGAACTGTTAAATGTTCTTTCTAGGCTTAGACACTCTTGTGTTGGCAAACCTAAAAGAACCATATAACAAGAATCATAAAAGTTACTTCATAACTATGACGGTAATCATAGTGAATATGCTTATGGTTATAAGCATCAATGAAAATTCTTGAGTTGTACAAGAACATTTCAAAATGAAGTCAAAGAACCAGCTTTACAAATACGATCACAATTCTAAGTCTGATCGTAATAAAGAATACCTAAGCTTGACGAATCCTAAAATCATCTTAAGATATGTGAAAGATTTTTCACTAATCTGGTCCTACGTGCACAGCCTTGACCTGAGCACATGATAGGAATCAAACGATACTTGTCAACGTTTGAAAGATGGTATATAGGAAGTATTTGCCATACACACCCCTGTTGAGTATCACACTCTTCATCACCACTCGCCTGATAGATCTAGTATCGAATGTCTTTTGAAAATGAGAATTTATTCTCGTTAGATACTACATATAACAATGGATACTACTTCCACCATCCATATGGAATTCTAATTCCAAACAGAAGATAGAAAGTTGTGTTCTGGCTTCTGAAATGGAAGGTTACGTTCCCAAGTTATTTAACTGGAACTAGAAGTAAAGGACGTTGATCTTGAAGTAGTTTAAGAGTCACAAATCCATTGTTCGCATATTTCCTGACCAACAAAAGATTGTTGCATTAAGCAGGAAATACATATTTAAACACACTTGCAAATTCAAAATTGCAATATCAGATCTTGAATCTGAGAATGGCTTAATGCCATAATTGATGTGTTTACATAAAGGCTAGTGGGAGCACTATATCAATCCTCACCCGTATGACGATGATATACTGAAAGATAGAATAAAATCCTTATGTGATTATACATAATGTGGATTTCATGGTATGAAGAATAAAAGAAGTTTCTTAATGGATAGAGATCCACAGGTATAAGCAACTTCTGGGGCAATAAAATCACACATTGAATATGTGATTAAACAAAGATGTTACTGTACAGAGTTACACTAGTGACATCAAAAGGGAGAGATCATTGTACAGAGTTACACTGAGGTTGTCACTGTACTGGGTTACACTATGGACACAAAAAGGGGGAAAAATCAATGTACGCAAGTTACATTGATATCGTGAATTGTTGAACACAATACACTAAGTTGCATTGGTATTAACATTCACCGTGTAGAAATACACTACTACGAGTTTTCATGACTGACCAAGACATCTCTTGAATTAATTAGCCAAACTCAAGTGATACTAAACTGCTGCTTGTCTGAAAGGTTCAGAAGGATTCTTGACATGGTTAGAGTTTTAACCAAACAAGACATTGTGATCACACAGTAACAATGGTGAATACCAAGGATCACTATGATCACAAAACCAGCACACTTTGAGGAAATTCCACTATTCAGAGAAATACTGGAACAATGAAATATTGGATAACCAAAATGATAGCACATTTCAAAACCTGGTCGGTAAAACAATGAATTGCAAGACTCATTAACCTCATACTAATGATGTTCGACCAATATACACTACATGTATGTTTTGAACTAGTATTTGGATGTACGAACTCTAACAGTTATACATTATCATCCGGCTTCCTCTAAAGGATTAGACGTAAAAGCTAAATTCTATAACTGTGTTCGATTTTAATACGTTTAAATCCATGAATAAATGCATATTATTCCTCACAGTCGATCAGAATTGTGGACACAAATCTGAAGTGTGACTACTTGTGACTTTGGACTCAAGACATTGACAATACAAATTCACATATATCATTTCATAATGAATCTGAGGAATAGATATACTATTCTAGACTGTCCGTAGTCGTTCAGACTCGTGGGAACGAATCTGAAGTAAGACTATTCTGACTCTGGACTTAATGGTTGACAATCCAGACTCACAGACCTCATTGGGGAATGACGTTGGACGTAACTCGCATCAAACCATCTTCATGGATTCAATCATAAGATGGATTTGATTAATGGTATACTCATTAGTATCCTTAGACCTGAGATACATGAGCGACCTCCCCTTTACCAAAGACTGTTCTTTGATTGTAGCTTAACGCTGTCGCGTAACTGCCAGTCATAACGGCTACTTTTGGGAATGGATCTGAAGTTCAGTGGGAGCTGTATGTAGTCGAGATGGGATTCTGTACTCTTGCATTAATCATGCAACAGTTAGACATCGTGGCGCCCTCGTTGATTCCAAGTGTAAAGTGTAAGGCCTTACCCAAACCTACTGTGTGTTTGTTTTGGACCACTTCGAATCTATATCGAGAAACATAATGATTGAACATTAGATGAGAATGAATTGAATCCATGTCCATCGTTCAATTGATGTCATATACGGAAGGGATACAATGAATTCGAATTACCACAAGTCTAATATCAGTTGCTTGACAACATATATGCCTTGGTTGTTGACTTGAAGTGTCATAACTGGTTGGGACAGTCATGTGTAGCTAGAGTACCTTTGTCTGTTTCTTAGATCTTGTCGCGATCATTCCAAGTGGGAGACTGTTGGATATTATGTGTCCTGACCCGACAAATCTTGAACCCGACCCGGTTACGACCCGTAAGAGTTACACCGGGTGCAACGAACTCTAAACCCGCTTACGAGTTAACCGGTAAAAGAAACGGAAACGTTTGATTATATATATTATTTATAATAGTTATAAATAATTAATAATCAATAATATTATTATTACCGGCTTAATAATAAAGGGTGAACGACATTTAAATAAAAGTGTTTTTTTTTATATTTAAAATCACGGTCGAGTTATACGTTAGTGAAATGTTTACTAACATTAACTCGTGGGCTCGTGTACGAAAAATGGGCTTTACTATCGAGACGGGCCGAACATCTAATAAATATTAGATGATTAGGGATTAACCCTAATGACATATAACTCTCGACGGCCAAGAAAGAAAAGGAAAAAAGGGAGACTTCGTCTCCTTTTGTTTTCGTCGGCCGAAACCCCAGAAGAAAACGGCGATGCCGTTTCCGCGCCGATCGTCGCCACCGCTTTGCTCCGGTGGTCATCTTCGAGCCACCGTATCTTGGTGCTCGTTGATAGTTAGGCCGTTCCATCAGTCAACGCCCGTAGACCGTCTTGCGGTCTACAGATCGCCGCCTCGTACGCCCAGATCCCCTGCTCGGTTCGTCGCCAATCGCCGTCGCAAAACCCGCCGATCACCACCGTGGAACTCGCCGCCACCGACGCCGCCGCTGCCACTGCTCGCCGTCGTCACCGCCGTCACCCGCCGCCACCACCGCGGATCGCACGCCGTCGTGTCACCGTCGCCCGTCGACGCGAGTCCGACGCTTTTCGTCGTGCGCCGTCTCCGGTTGCAATCAGATCTAAATCTGATTGATTTCGTAGTCTCGCGAGACGGGACGTCTGTCAAGACGTACTCTCGCGATGCGTAATGACCACGTGTCATAAACGCCGTCCCGTAGCGGTACGCGACACCGAACCACAAGAATCATCGCGATACGCGACGACTGTTTGAGACCGAAAGTGGTTCGTTTCGTTTCAACCTAGCGCTCGTTCGTTGAAACTCGGTGTCTCGAACGTTTGTTTAACACCGCCAAGGTATATCTAAAATCGCTATTAGTTTAGATTATTTATTTATATTTCTGTGTTTGCGTGTTCGGTAATCGGATCCTGTTGCGTACTGGTATTTGTGTTATTTGATTAATTAGTTTTAATATATATATAATTTGTTATATATATATATATTTATTCCGCTGCGTTACAGTATTAATTATAAATTAATTCGGTAAACTATTTTATAAACTGTTAATCTATCGGTTACGTAATTTTTAAAATATGTCACCGGGTGACCCGAATACCACTGCCAAATCCCAACAGATTTTTCCCTTTTGGTGTCCATAGTGTAACCCTGTACAGTGACAACCTCAGTGTAACTCTCTACAGTGATCTCTCCCTTTTGATGTCATTAATGTAACTCTGTACAGTGACATCTTTGTTTAATCACATATTCAATGTGTGATTATATTGCCCCAGAAGTTGCTTATACCTGTGGATCTCTATCCATTAAGAAACTTCTTTTAAATTCTTTGTACCATAAAATCCACATTATGTATAATCACATAAGGATTTTATTCTATCTTTCAGTATATCATCGTCATACGGGTGAGGATTGATATAGTGCTCCCACTAGCTTTTATGTAAACACATCAATTATGGCATTAAGCCATTCTCAGATTCAAGATCTGATATTGCAATTTTGAATTTGCAAGTGTGTTTAAATATGTATTTCCTGCTTAATGCAACAATCTTTTGTTGGTCAGGAAATATGCGAACAATGGATTTGTGACTCTTGAACCACTTCAAGATCAACGTCCTTTACTTCTAGTTCCAGTTAAATAACTTGGGAACTTAACCTTTCATTTCAGAAGCCAGAACATAACTTTCTATCTTCTGTGTGGAATTAGAATTCCATATGGATGGTGGAAGTAGTATCCATTGTTATATGTAGTATCTAACGAGAATAAATTCTCATTGTCAAAAGACATTCGATACTAGATCTATCAAGCGACTGGTGATGAAGAGAGTGATACTCAATAGGGGTGTGTATGGCAAATACTTCCTATATACCATCTTTCAAACGTTGACAAGTATCGTTTGATTCCTATCATGTGCTCAGGTCAAGGCTGTGCACGTAGGACCAGATTAGTGAAAAATCTTTCACATATCTTAAGATGATTTTAGGATTCGTCAAGCTTAGGTATTCTTTATTACGATCAGACTTAGAATTGTGATCGTATTTGTAAAGCTGGTTCTTTGACTTCATTTTGAAATGTTCTTGTACAACTCAAGAATTTTCATTGATGCTTATAACCATAAGCATATTCACTATGATTACCGTCATAGTTATGAAGTAACTTTTATGATTCTTGTTATATGGTTCTTTTAGGTTTGCCAACACAAGAGTGTCTAAGCCTAGAAAGAACATTTAACAGTTCACTCGAATGAGTGAAGGATTTGGTTGTGAGTTTGTGAAAGCACGACACGTATCAGGAAACTTAATCCCATGGTGGATCATAGGGTCCAGTTGGGCCGTATCCTTTTATGCATGTCTTGCTTACACGGATAAGTCACAAACAAGAATCATTAGAACCAGGTATGTTTCATAAAGAAACTTCAACTTATGTTATTAGTCTGATATAAAACCAGTGAAAAGCAAAGTATTAATCCCAGACGAGCTAGGTCAAAACAACCACTTGTTTTGAATACTACCAAGGAGTGAAAGACATGATTGAAAGCAAATGGCCTAAAAGGGTAATTCGAATCATGTGTCCCTCGATTTAAGCTTTTCTTATTTTCACGTTCCTACAAGGCATGCATGCATGCGTTGGGGAATACTCGTGAAAATCTAATAACATTAGTTTGAATACCAACAGAGAAGTCTAACGTTCTCCATTTTCTTTGAGCTTAACGGGGTAGTGTATGGTACCCGATTTGTTGTTCATGGAGCACTTGTGCTTGTCATGATGATGCAGCAATGATCGTACAAATCTTTTGCCATGGGCGTTGATGCCAAATGATCATAGCCTTTTATTGCCCTTAGAGTCGATACTCTTTTCTTGGTACGAGGCATTTTAACACGGTAGCAATCACCTATGACACACGAAGTGTCAATTGAGCATAATGCTATCAACTGGTTGAACTTTTCACTAAAGCACACAGTATTACTGGTTCTATAGTAGTGAAAAGGTATAAGCCCAAATACTCGTGGGGTAACCAAGTTGAATCAGGTGATACTGGTACCCTTTCATCTTAATGACATGGTCCTATGGAGAAGAGCCTTGCATGGAGCTCTTCTCCATCGAGAAACGAAACATGCAGTTAAGCTTGTTTTTTATGTCATTGATACTCAAGTCTTGCATTTTTGCTGACTATCAGGAAACATGCGAGCCTGCATAATACTATCTACCTTAGAGGTGTTAGTATTATGTTATTTAATCCAGGCGCGTTGTATTCCTATAAGGAACACAACTACGGCGATTGGGCTCTTCAAGACATAGAGTTTATGAAACAATGTCAGAACATCTTCTGAGTTTGTTTCAACAAGATGAAAGTTGGTGTTATTTGATTTGTCCTACTGGAGGACTGATTTAAAAAGGAGAAGGGATTTGTTTTCATTAGCCGTTATGAAATGATAAGCAAAGCACAATACATTAGTATTTTCGATGTAAAGTATTTTCTTATTATAAATTGGTAAGATTTATTTTATAAGAAAATTGAGAATTCGATTAGACAAGTTTACTTGAGACCGCCAAATGAGCCTCAGGAGCAAATTTGTGTAACCAAACTGACAGCGGGTGTCAATTGCGAAATCACAGTCACAACTCTCGATATGAGGCCGCTATATACATACTTGTATATTTTGTGATACGTTTAGCCTCATCCGTGCCCACTTTAGCAATACACACCCGTAGCGCGGTGTTGAAATACTCCAACACTACGAACATATACATCTAAAGCGATAGTAATCCTAAATGGTCGATGCGACGGACACGGTGTTGAAATACTCCAATGTTCTCGCCTCAGAAGGTACCCTCGGCACCAAGTGCGGTGTTGAAATACTCCAACACTGATGCTCCGGTTAATACGTTCCAAGTTCGACTTGAGATAGGATGGCACGAACTATCAGTTTATTTTATTACCAGATAGGGATATTAAAATCAATTTTAATATTGGTGATCGTTGGACACAATCGATAAACCCTATCATCACTCGGGACTCGTATTTTAAATAACCTATTATTTAAAAATACAACTAGGTTGTCGCGAGTTATGTAACCAGTCAAAAGTTAATAAATGACTTATTAAGTTTGATTGAGTTTTATAAAATTCGAAAATTCCAAAAGAAAACTCATTAAGGTGGTTACATTAAAACTTAGGTCAAGTTGTAAAGACTTTTAGAACTTGTAACCTATTGATTGTATTATCAGTTTTAAAACCATTTTAAAAGGATTTCGGTGTTTCAGTTGGTGTGTAATACGACCATTAAACCAAGCAACCAAAACAAGCAAAACGAATATGTATTCGGCCATTAGGGTTTTGGTCTTGCTAGAGCCTTTTAGCGAGACCAAATGGGTCACGGGACAAAAGTACAAAAACAACCACAAGGCAGGCATCTTCATGTAGCATGCATGTTCTGTAAGCTCCCACTGACCTTAAGACGCCTCTTGACATCGATTGGATCTTCGGGTCTTCTTGATGACAACTTTTGCCAAAGTAGAAGATTTTGTAAAAGGAAAAACCTAATTACAATTTTGAACCCAGAAATGTGGGCCAACCCAAAGTCTAAACTATTATAACAATGGGCCAAAACATGGGCCAAACCATAACAGTAAAATAATCACGCAACACTCAAACAAGGGTCGGGCCGAATACATATAAAATACAATCAAAACAAATTGCAATTTTAATTGGTCAAAATAAAGTTGACCAAGATGCAATTTAATTATGCAATACAAATAAAATCTGATTCGCAACTTTCGGGCGTTTAACCCCAGTTTGCGAATCCACCGGTTTAAAATCGACCGGTTCCGATTTGCGCGTGGTAATCAAGGCTCTGATACCACTATTGGGATTTGGCAGTGGTATTCGGGTCACCCGGTGACATATTTTAAAAATTACGTAACCGATAGATTAACAGTTTATAAAAGAGTTTACCGAATTAATTTATAATTAATTCTGTAACGCAGCGGAATAAAATATATATATATATATATATATATATAACAAATTATATATATATTAAAACTAATTAATCAATTAACACAAATACCAGTACGCAACAGGATCCGATTACCGAACACGCAAACACAGAAATATAAATAAATAATCTAAACTAATAGCGAGTTTAGATATACCTTGGCGGTGTTAAACAAACGTTCGAGACACCGAGTTTCAACGAACGAGCGCTAGGTTGAAACGAAACGAACCACTTTCGGTCTCAAACAGTCGTCGCGTATCGCGATGATTCTTGTGGTCCGGTGTCGCGTACCGCTACGGGACGGCGTTTATGACACGTGGTCATTACGCATCGCGAGAGTACGTCTTGACAGACGTCCCGTCTCGCGAGACTACGAGATCAATCAGATTTAGATCTGATTGCAACCGGAGACGGCGCACGACGAAAAGCGTCGGACTCGCGTCGACGGGCGACGGTGACACGACGGCGTGCGATCCGCGGTGGTGGCGGCGGGTGACGGCGGTGACGACGGCGAACGGTGGCAGCGGCGGCGTCGGTGGCGGCGAGTTCCACGGTGGTGATCGGCGGGTTTTGCGGCGGCGATTGGCGACGAACCGAGCAGCGGATCTGGACGTACGAGGCGGCGATCTCTAGACCGTAAGGCGGTCTACTGGCGTTGACTGACGGAACACCCTAACTAGCAACCACCACCAAGTTATGGTGGTGCGAAGATGGCCACCGGACGAGCGGTGGCGGCGATCGGCATCGAAAACGGCGGCTGCCGTTTTCTTTTCTTCTGGGATCTCGAGAGTTCGAAAGAGGAGATTTTGATCTCCTCCTTTTCTTTTTAGCCGTCGACATTTAATTTGGTGATTAGGGTTAATCCCCTAATCATCTAATATTTATTAGATGACCAATAATTCGCGACGGGCCCCTCTCGAATATAAAGCCCATCTCGTACGCGAGCCCACGAGTTAACGTTAGTAAATATTTCACTAACGTATAACTCAACCGTGAATTTAAATAAACCACTTTTATTTAAATATCTTTCACCCTTTATTATTAAGCCGGTAATAATAATATTATTGATTATTAATTATTTATAACTATTATAAATAATATATATAATCAAACGTTTTCGTTTCTTTTACCGGTTAACTCTTAAGCGGGTTTAGAGTTCGTTGCACCCGGTGTAACTCTTACGGGTCGTAACCGGGTCGGGTTCAAGATTTGTCGGGTCAGGACACATAATATCTAACAAGGGGTGCCGGCGGCGGAGGCACCGACAGCCGCCGAAGACAAGCCAGGGGAGGATGGGGTGGATGATGGGGATGAGACGGTGTGATCGGGAGTGGTGGGGTCAGGAGAATGAGGTGACGGGGAGGGAGGATTCGGCATTGGAGGGGCAGGGGACGGTGGGTTGGTTGCAGAGGGTCAGGAGGGGGGGTGTGGGGTGACGGAGTAGGTGGGGGAGGGGTTCGGCGGTTTAAGAAAAGAGATGGCATCAGGAAGGGGATAATCGGTGGGGTTAGATGGAACGTGAGGGAATTTATCCTCAACAAACTGAACATGACGAGAGTGGTATAACCGTCTAGTTGCGGGATCATAACATTTGTAAGCAGCTTTAGACGACGAGTACCCAAGAAAGATGCAACGGGTAGAGCGAGGTTGGAGCTTCGAAGTGGTGTACGGTCGGAGCCATGGGTAGCATAAATAACCGAAAGGATTTAGTTTGAGGTAGGATGGAGGCCGACCATAAAGAACCTGGAATGGAGACTTTGAGTTGAGGATAGAGGTAGGAAGTCGATTGATGAGATACACGGCGGTTTGAAAGGCGTGAGACCAGAAATGAAGGGGAATGCGAGCATGATGAAGTAGAGAGAGACCTGTCTCAACAATATGGCGGTGTCGACGTTCCGCTATACCATTCTGTTCCGGGGTGTGTGCCAGAGTGGTGAAGTGTGAGATGCCATGCGTCTGGAGATATTTGGAGAGACCGACATACTCACCACCGTTGTCGGAAAACAGAGCAATAATAGGTTGCTGCAGATAATTTTCAACAAGCATTTTGAATTGAGGAAAGAGGACCGAGAGGTCCGATTTGCGTTTCATCGGATACAACCAAACATACTTGGAAAAGTAATCAACAAAGAGAACATAATAAGCAAAGCCATCATTCAATAACGAAACAGGACCCCAAACATCAGAATATATTAATTGCAAAGGTTTAGTAACATGAAACGAATTTTGGCCAAAAGGCAGTTTATGGCTCTTATTAATAGCACACGAATCACAATGAAAAGAAAAATTCGACAACTTAGACAAATTTAAAGACTTTAAAATAGACTTGAAAACTTGGATAGAGGGATGCCCGAGCTTGTGATGCCAGGCATGAATAGAACTAGAGAGCTTGGTAGAATGAGCTTGTTGAGACGAGACGGCGGGATAGGAGGTGGCATAGTAGACATCATTGTTGTTCACCCCGCGCGCCAGGTGCGCCCCCGTGCGGAGATCCTTAATCAAGCAATGAGAAGGAAAAAATTCAACAGAAACTTGGTTAGATTTGCATAATTTTGAAACAAAAACAAGATTGTTATGAAGTGTAGGAACATGAAAGACATTGTGCAACGAAAGAGAACGACTAGTAGTAGGAATTTGAGATGTACCAACATGAGAGATGGGTAGGGAATTACCATTGCCAAGCAGAATCTCATCAGGCCCACCGTAGTCAAACATGTTGTGAAGCAATCCTGGATCACATGCAACGTGGTTTGAGGCTCCCGAGTCAAACATCCAAGGGGCAGAGGGGGTGGCGGCAGTGGTGTTAACCACCGGTGGTGGAGCAGGTGCCATTGAGGACGTGATGTTGCTATCAGTTAGAAGCTTGTGAAGTTTTCTGCATTCATTAGTTTCATGGCCAGGAATATTACAGTACCTGCAGAACTTTGAGTTTTTGTTACCTCTAGGAGTTGGCGCCACCGTTGAACCGGGGGTTGGAAAACCGATTTTTAGTAACCGGACGAGCAGAGATACGAGCTGTTTGCCTCTGAGTACTATTCACGGTGGTGATCTGGGGAGGCTGGACGGTGTCCGTGAGGGAGCGCTCATGGTCCACTAACTTTTCGAACAAGTCAGCAAACGTGAGGGGGGAATCCCGAACCTTCAATGCGGCGGTGATGTGATTGTACTCATCACCGAGTTGAGTAAGGATGTGAATGGTGAGATCTTTGTCATCGACCGGGCTGTTCGCGAGAGCAAGTTCGTCCCGCGATGGCCTTCATCTCATGGAGATAATCAGTGATGGATCGAGAGCCGCGAGGGTTTTTGGCGAGACGGGCTTTGAGGCTGATGATGCGAGAGCGGGAAGCACTCGCGTAGCCTTTGTTGAGGCTGTCCCATGCTTGCTTGGCGGTAGTAGCGGACGAGACAAGGGGTTGAATCACATCAGAACAACTCCCGAGCATGGCACTAATAAGGATCTGCTCCTGACGATACCAGGGAAGGTAGTCAGGATTCGAATCATTCGGTTTGTCGGCTAGGGTGGGAGAGGGTGGGTAACCAGTTAGGTGGTGTTCCAATGCAAGGCCAATAAGTTGGGAGAGGATTTTTTTGCGCCACACAGGGAAGTTGGTGGCTGTCAACCGAATGGGAAAGTGGGTTTGAGCCGATAGTTGAATGGCGGCGGTGGACAGGGGGTTGGATGTGGCGGCTTTGGGGTTGGTATTGGCGCCGGTCATGGTGGCAAAAGAGGAGGCAGCGGCGAAGTAGGGTTGGGAGAGGGAGGGGATCGAATGGCTTGTTAGAGCAAGAGGGCTCTAGATACCATATAGAGGCTAGAAGTTGTGAATGAAAAGCTTAATCAATTGCATTACAACCCTTAGAATATATACAGAATACAACGAGGAATACAACAACCTTTCCTAATAAACCTTACTTAATTAAGGTAAAGAATAATCTAGAATAAACTAAATATATAAAAAGATATGACAAAATATTATCCCTTAACATTTTTTTTCATTCAAAGTGATTGTTGATCTTAAAGAAGCATGACAATGAAAGTACTGAACCTCGACCTGCAAAACAAAAGTACAAAACATGATTGCACTAAATAAAAGTACAATACATGAAAACCAACATATTTGCTCATTTTGTATGAAAAAGTCATCCAACATAGGTTTATTGAAGTCCTTCAATGTCTTCTTTACCTATAGCAGGGTATTAGTGGGGCCTGTGAGTTTCCCAAACGGGTCCTCATGATTACCGGAAAGAGTCAAGAACTTGTTTATATACACTTATCTATTACTATATATAATGCATATTGGAGAGAGAAAATGTGGGTGTCTTAATTTTAAGACGCGTACAAAAATGTATGCAGAATGTACAAGAGTTTATTGCATGAACAAATTGGCTAGAATCTCTAAAACCCTAGGTATATAAACATCTTTTTCTCATTTCACCTCATTTCATCTGCAGCCTCCCACCCGTCCTCCCTTTCCAGATCTACATCTTCTCTCTCCCAAATCACTATCGCTGGCTTGCAATTGCCAATGCAATGTTTGTTTTCTTCACGTAACAAGGGGTTATGGTTAGCTTTATCACATTTCATTCTCTCCCTGGAACCCTAATTCTCCCCGTTTATTGTTGATGGCGCCCTCAGCCAACCATCTTTCTCTCGATGTTGATGGAGCAGATCTGTATACAATTCCGATGGAGCATATGGACCAGATCTACACACGATTCCGATGGCTCTCTCTGAACCGATGAACCGAGAGAGGATGAACCGATGAACCGAGAGAGGATTCACAGATCTCCGCATCAAGGTAAGTTTTAAGTTGATGGTTCTTGGGTCTGATTATGATTAATGAATTGGAAATATCAGGGTAGATAAATTTTCAAGATTGATGGATTCATTTCTTTTGTTTCTAACCGAAATAAATTTCTTCAGATGAACATTTGTTTCATTTATTTGAATATGACTGCTGCAAATGGTGGAGTTACTAACCTGCTGATTCATGGTCTAAGCTCGGGTGGAAGATGGCCTCATCAGGTAATCGAATCAACCCAACATGATGGTTCTTTTCTGTATACAGTAACACTGGTCTACAACTCCATACTTTTTAGATAGTGTATAAAGTTCTAATTTTCATGGTATTGTAATACGTATTGATTGTGGTGATTGTTCCTTTTCTTAGATTGTGAGGACGGTCTTTGTTTCAGTTTCTTTTGGTGTTTGTATCTGCTTTTCTGAATGGCTAACTATAATTTGTTTTCATCATCTTCTAGCATTCACCATTACATGCAAAAACGAATTCCTTGTAAGAGAGCCGCCCACTGTTCATTTTTTGGATTTAGATGAGGTGTCAAGGATCATTTTCACACTTTCGGTAAACTCTGCTACACCGTTTCCTTCTTTCAGTAATTTTTTCCCCCGGATCTTGAGCTTAATGACTACTTTCTTAAACTGTGACTGCAAATCAACTGTTATCTGCCTTACTTTTAATAACCAAGATCTGTTTACAGCTCACGAATTTGTTCAGTAGTCAAGTGTTGATGGTGCCGATTGCTTATTTGTTTTTAGGATTTACTGGTATGTTCATAGGCAGCTGCTCTTCATTCTGTTTCATTTAGTAGGCATTGAATTAGGTGACTGGTCAACATTTATGACAGTATAGAATGGTAAAATTGGATCACGGGTTTGATTTGTTTTGGGTATGATGTTATCCGATGTTATTTTTGTAGGTTCGGCATCATATCTTCGACACAGGTATGGCTGGTACGTTTTCTTCTATTACTATTGAGTTTTCTTCTATTACTATTGAGTTTTGTAGGTTTGGCATCATCATATCTTTGGGTGTAGAATCTAGAAGACTTGACTGGATGGAGAAAAGCGTTAAGAAATATTTATGTGCTTTTGATCTTTAGCTCTTCCTATTTTGGTGATAATTATTGTTTTACTTTTTGCAGGTATAAAATTGTTTTTCTGTCTTTGGGTATGGGTGTTGATGCGTTTCAAAACAATATAGGCGGTTTAGGTGGTGTAGGAGTTTCTGGTGTTAGCTTGAGTTCTTCTTACTCCTCAAAAGAATCACATAAAGAAATAGAAAAGGTAAACCTACATCTTAAATCCTCTTATATATGGTTTTTTTGTTAAAACAAATTCTTACATCTCCCTCATGCCTCCATTAGATTGCACTGCTGTGAGTGAATGTTTGACTCCCTGTTGATAGTGAAATAAGAATAAGCATCTTTTGATGTGCATTGATAAAGCTAAAAATTCGTATCTTTTGAAATGGTTATGTGCATTGATAAAGCTAAAAATTCGTATCTTTTGAAATGGTTTTGTGCTAAATGTGAAAACGTTAAAGATTGCGAGTTGTGACTTTAGGAGCCATTGCTGGACAAGTTTATGTGATTTTGCTGCCCATTTCTGCACAAAAAAAAGGAGTAGTGACATGATTCTTTAGATTATAATATCTGAGGGCAAAGTAGAGTTGCAAGGTTTTCAAATTTTATTAATGTTATATTTAGAACCGATATGTAGTTAACATATGTAATGGGTGGAAATTGACGTTTATGATGGTAAATTTTTTAGTATAACATCAGAAGTTATGATGCTCCTTAAAGATTAAGCTAAGAAATGTTTCTATTTATGTGTGCATTTGTTACTAGATTTCAAGACATGGGTACAAGTCAGTTGCACATTATCTCATCTAGGCATGTCGATCTGAGCCTGATTAGAGAAGAATTAGAAGACTCATGCACAAGTTAGTGCTAAAAGGCCACTGCCCTTTACAAGTGAAGAAGCGAAGCATGAAGATGTTGCTGCAAAAGCGGAAAATATTAAGTCAAAACACATCCTAAAGCAGAAGTCAACACTGATGAGAAACCGACTGAATTAGAATCATGAGACAAACATGTATGAAACTTTTTCTTTTAGGTAAATGTTTTATTTGACCCCTTTGAGATAAAACCCAACCCAGTTCAGTCCATCTGTAAAAATAAGTGGGTCAAAACTGCCACTAACTATATATAGATGTTGGCTCTGGACACTAGCCAAATCACTTTGTATATTCTACCAGCCTTAGGACCTGCTCCAAAGTGGTGTATGAAAAAGTTGTGTTCATACATGGAAAACTTAACAGTATGTGATGGAAAGTATTGTTAATCACATTAATTAAAGTGTCTTTTGGAACGTTTTCTAAATGTCTTCCATAACCATTTGAAAAGTATTATTTGATGAAGCTCCCAAATTTAGTGGGTGTTTTAGCAGAGGTGATTGAAATATTCAAGTACCAAATTCAGTTATGTATACTTGGTTGATTATGCATAGATATTTTGTTATTATAATTCAAGGTTGCATTTTGAAGGTGGTTAACCTTGAGAGTTTCTCTCTTGTTCCTACTTGTAAGGATTTAGGTTTTTCGGGAGGGTATTTCTAAAAGATGTGTATCACTTAAGATATGTATTGTAACATCTTTGTTTTTGTACTTCGGATTGCTATAGATGAATGAAACTTCAATCGGTAAGGAAACCTATTGTATAATAAAGGTGGCTTTTAACTAAACAAAAATTACCATTTTTTAACAACTAAATCACTATTCATGTACTTTCTAGAATTTGAACTTATAACATTTTAATTGGGGAGTTTCCATTTCACCACTAAACTCTCTCTATGGATTTGAATAATGTTTAATAAGATGAAGGGGGTTACAGTATACCTAGGTGGCTATTTCAAATAATTTATTCGTGTATTAGTTGATAAGTGTTTTGTTATCTTCCACAAAGTGATATATTCTTTAATGATAATGAACTAAAATACATGTACATATGTAGACGATCAACTAGAGAACTCTAATGTGTTTAGCTAATGGGACAGGGCTAACGTTAATATATTCTAACGATCTCTAAGGAGTCAAAAAGGTAAATATTAAATAAAAAAGGTAAAAAGAAGCATGTCAAAATCTATCAAATGACTTAAAAGTCTCAAAAAGTCCATTTATAATTCTTGAAACCTCTTTTATCATTCTGTGTGTAATATTGAACTAATATAACTTTTGTAATCATATATAGAAACCTAATTGTTTACATAAGTTACGTTAATGTTTTGGACACAAGCGTTTAGCTCAAACCAATTCTACTCACCCTGTTTCAACCGGTATAGATAATACTGTGTTGATTGATTGTTGGTTGTTGATGTGGATGGATAACGCTTTATAAACTGTTGCCGCCAATGAGCGCGCATACCGCATTATAAGTTGACACCCAACTACATCGCACTAAAGAAAGGAATACCTCGATGTAAATCGTCGTGCCGCCATAACAAGCGAACAAATGACGAATAACGCCCTATAAACCGTCGCCGCCGCAACGCGCGGGTACCCGACTAGTTTAGGAAATCAATTTTATGAGTTATTAGCGCAATCATTATCTATGTGAGGGCTATGCAGGAAACTTTCACGTTGACTTGGATACATGCTATATAGGCTCTTTTGGTAATGTGGAACACAACTTTGACAATTTTGGCTGCTTTAAATACAAATTCATCATCTATTATAATAAACGAAAAGTTTCTCAGATGATGTGGCATCACCACAGCCCCCCCCCCATGGAGTTACCGTAATGCTTAAAATTTCACCAATTAAGGGCAAAACTTTCAAACTATCCTCGATTCCTTTTAGTATCACGCGGATCTTTGGGTCCGATATTTTAAACCCGTTTACTCTACTCCTGTATTCCTTTCATAAGCAGTTAAGCACGCAGACATATATATCCCTTCCATCCTCACATTCAAACCCTAATATCCTCTCAAAACGTCGCTGCTCCCTAGCCTCCCTCTCTTCTCATCTCAGTCAACAAGTGACCTCTATGGCGTCCCAAAGTTCGACTCTAAGTAACTCAATCTACGCCCTCTCTCTCTCGGCCGATCTTCAACCTACGAAGAATCATCATCAGTTTCGAATCTATACTTCAATCAAGGTATGAAATCGTATTCATGGTTGCGTTATAAGGATCCATTCGTTCACGCCGGAGAGATGCCGCCGTTGTCCTGGAGGCACCATACGCTGATTCAGGCGGTGCTATTTCGAGGCCCGATGAAGGAGAAGGAGTTTCACTCGATCTTCTCCGGTATTACCGGTAAAAGCTTAGGTTATTACACTGTATCCCTTTATACGATCGTTTTTTACCTTACTTTTAGAAGAATTTCTGTCATAGGTTTGTTCGTGTGCTTGATTTTCTATAAACAATACAGAATTCACAATTTTCAACTCCCCAAAATCTAGGTTTCATTGAAATCCTTTGTAGCAGAAGTGAACACCATGTGTTGTCTTTTGAATGCAATGTTTTAAGATTCATTCAAGTTCAAAATATTATGAGATCTGAGCTTCTAGCTTGGATAGAATAAAATCAGCAAAATCATGTAATGTCAGCAGTTAGAAAGTGTTAGGATTTGTTTACATTCTTTTTAGATTTCAGATATGCATAAACAGTTCTCAATTTTCAATTGTAAGAAGAATTACCAAATGAGAAATTAGTATTAGAATTTATGATTTTTGATGATAAATTGTTATCACAATTACATCATATGGTATCTCAGATTTGAGATATTATTTGTAGTGAGTTTTCTTTTTTGGGGACATTTATGCTTTCTTTGTTGTTGTTTACACCATGTTATTAAATTTTTATTTGCAAGATATTTATAAGTAATTTGTCACTCTTTTTTTAGATTCTCATAAACAATTATTTGATGAGGATCTTGGAAAGATAAACATCAAGCTGTCTTATATTCAGTTTTAGTTACGGGCATGTAAAAATCAGTATGATAGTTTGGTATGTTATGGAGTAATCAACACGGTTGCCAACAAGCAATCAAAGCTTGGGACAAAATAAAATGTACCTTAGATTGCTTTCTATAAGAGCATTGTAAGTTTCCTTGCACTTTTAAATCGCGCAATGTTTCAGTTTTGTTAGCTACATGGAATTTGAAGTAAAGATATTACGAAGTATAAGAAAATGTGTAAAGATATTACGTTGTTTCAATCTATTTTCTTGATTTTGTCTTTTTATGTCAGAAGAAGAAGTAACGATTCAAGCAATCGTGAACCAGGTTAGATAAAATAACGGTTCATGATTACACCATTATTCTACCCAATGTATAACTTTATAAAATAATTTTGTTAATATATATTTTTGTTTATAGGGGGATGTTCTGGGGTCTGGACAAAGCCATGGAACTTCAGGCTGTTAGAGTCAATGATGTAAGTTTTATATACAGTGACTTTTCTGTTCATAATACCATGTGATTTATTTGAAAGGCTGTTTATGTGATTTTTTGATTTTCTTCATCTTATACATGTTTAAAGATTCTTTTAAATGTAAATATAGGCTAAAGTTATACATGTTGCCTTATCTTTATGTTTAGAGAATCTTTTAATTGTAAATATAGGTTAAAGATTCTTTTAATTCTAAATTTCCTTCCACTTATTTTTATGCTCTTTGTTATGTTATTTGGTATTCGTTGAGTTAAGTAGTTTTAGTTAAGCTGATGTCCCAATGTCCTTACTAATATGTTATTTCAGGTGCCTGGTCTTTTGTCCTTTAGATTTTCAGAATGTTCTTTACCATTTGTTTTATAACATTTGTTTCTTTTTATACTTTCCCTTTTGAAAATAGTGTAACCAACTTCATTATGCTACTATTGTGGTCTTCTATATATACGTGAATTCATCTCAAGAAGTTAACTGTCTAATTAAGCTTATATTTTGTAGTCTATGTTTAAGGAAATCAATATTTTCTTTCTTTTTTATTGCAGGTTTTTAGTAAGATGCTTAAAAAAAATTTTAGGTAAATTTTCTTCCTCTTATTCATGTATAAAGATTCATAGTCCTACTCTCAGTTGCAGGTATCAATTGTGTTCTTATCTTTATGGAATAGCTATTAGTCAAGAGTCATGTATGTGTTTAACTAATCAATTTTTCACAGGCTTTTGGGTCTGTTTCCTTATAGTGAGACTATATTTTATGCTCTTTGTTGTGTTCTCTGGCATTTAATGAGTTAAGTAGGCCCAGTTAAAGCAATGTCCCAATGTTCTAATATAGATGTACATGAACTTTGATTGGGTTTGAACCAACTTATTTCATTAATATTGATATAGTAGTACATGAACAAACAAAGTCAAACAAATTTTAAAGTTTAAAGTTTCACATGAAAGCAGTTGACTTTTTAATGAATGCATCACAAATCCTTCAAAAGTTTGCCAGTTCACATCCACTAAAAGAACAGTTGACAAAAATCCTCCAAAATGAATCACAAAAAATCACAAAACTGGTCCTTGATCCTCTTTTTTAGTAAAAGACACTTTTTGTCAAAAAATAAATTTGGCCAAAATGAGTAATTTTGAATGCATATAAACATGCCATGTTGGGATGGTTTGATCCAAGCAAATTTATTTATGTTCAAACAGGTACAAAAAATTTGATATAATTTTTGCAACACCTGCAGGAAAAGATCCAAAGAAACATAGTCGAGAGAATCCGAGTACGAATAAACACCATCCGTCGAACAATAAAATCAATCACAAAAAAGTAACTTATTTAGTTACATTTCTAGATGCAGATCATAACCCATCGAAAAAGGCCAAAGAAAAACAAGAATGATAGGCATTTTCATATATATGGCCTCTTAACCCATCAAAAACCAAAGAAAAACAAGAATGATAGGCATTTTAGTATATACGGCCTCTCTTCAACAGACAACATAGCACTTTTGAAGGAAACTAGATGGATACTCTTTGTAAGGGTTGTAATAGGTTTATGACCCATCTAAGTTAATACACTCTTGAAGATCATTTGATGAAGATGTTTTAGTAGTTTGGTTATGCATTATGGTTCTAATTTGGATAGTTTGGCAAATAACCCAGCTACATGTACTGGGAGGTGTATGTGAACTATTAACTAAGTGTTATATGTTCCTAGCTAACATCAATAGACACACTATGTATGCATATATCCCATTTAATATACGATAGTACCATGGTTGTGCATAATTGTTATCCCATCTCAATGTTTGAAACTCCTAATAGTTAGGTTCATCTATTACTTCGTATAATTCTTTTTATAATCATAGCATTGGGTATTTACCTCAGGTATTATATCCTAGTAGTTAGGTTCATAGCCTTGGGAATTTCTCCACTCAATGTCACACCAGATTCGGTTAACATGGCTGTGAAAGTGATAGATTGCGAGACAGACACTGATGGTTTGAAGCGCAACCTATCTAACATCTATGATGTTGATGATTTGTCCATCACATCTTCTGCTAAGACGAGATCCACTGAATCCGGAAAGTGTTTTGCATCTGGTTCTGATGAGGAACAGCAGTTGCAGGGCAAGCTCATCATACCAAAATTGGAGAAGTAATCACATGGAGCATCGTTCACCTTAATATCGTCATTTTTAGTATTTTAATAAATTCTGGATTGGATATGGTTTGGTTTTGTGTTTTCCAATCAAGATAATTTGTATTCCCCAATAAGTTCACATTGACATTGATTGTGAAGTAGAAAATGTTTGTTTTCTTTTCCAGTTTACTTATTTTAAGTGTTATTATGAGTGTTTCAAAATAATTTGGTCTCAGAGTGGTTACAATATTTCTAAATTTTGTATGTTAGAATTGCTTTACTTTCTGCAGGTAAGTTACTAATTGACAAAATGGGGTCAAACTAGGTACTTATATGAAGTCTAGGTTTATTTTCTTTACAACTAAATGTCGTATACAAATCTGTATTTTCCAATTTGTAATTTTTCAAACATTTTCCATTAATATAATGCAATGGTTTTATGATTGTTATTATAATATTTTTTTATCTAACAAAATTATTAAATCCCAGCCGTGCGATGCACGGGTATAAAAGACTAGTATCTTATATAACAAAAATCACATGTTAGTATTTTTTAACACTTGGAACATCACTGCCATATCATGACCCGTTAAATTGGTAAAAGAAAAGTAGTTTCAGTTTTTTTGTAACAAATATGTAGATTTTAACACTTGGAACATCACTGCCATATCACGACCCGTTAAATTGGTAAAAAAAATAGTTTCAATTTTTTTGTAACAAATACGTGGATTTTAACAACCACTAGCTTAGCCTAGTGGTAAAGGTGTATGACCCTTTACCATGAGGTCTTGGGTTCATGACCTCAAGTCTCACTTGTAACAAAAAGAATAAAAAATGGGGTTACAAGTTGGGCTAGGGTGTTTTCTCACCAGTGGTGAGTTTCCTCTTAATTGGGATTGGAGATGATCGGGTGGGTGGTGTAATGTCCTTGTCGATGATCCAAATTTGCCGTATAAAAAAAAATATGTGGATTTTAAAAAACTGGGTTAGGGGACTTTTTCAAGAAAAATGAGCAAGTATGTTGTTTTTGTTTATAATATTAACCCAAAAAAGGGTATATGAAAATAGTGAAATATGTACCTTGTTGGATTTGAGACCCGGGAGTTTGAATGAGGTGATGGTTTTTGTTGAAGGAACAATATCGGTGAATGTTAATGTTGTTGCAATCTGCCAAACAAGAATGTGATTCAGGGCGATGCAAGATACATCATGCATGATAGGCATATTCGAAAAATAAAGGTAGGGAGAAGCATACATTTGATTCAGTGTCGAGTTTGATATCGATTAATGTATTCTTGTATTTGTACACGGCCCCTACATCTCCTGATGACAAGCCACCTTTCTTTGTTGCAGTTAATGTCAGGGCCTGAAATACAAAAGAAATATTATAAGACTAATATAGGCATAACTAATTACAGAAAAACATAAAAAACAAACTATTTGCTTTACTATTATATTCGAAGCAAAAGTCATGATGGAAGCAGTGAGATCATGATCATCATCCAATGATGACATTACTCATTAGTCCTCCATCTAATATCTAGTGCAGTTCTGAGTTTCAAGTGTTAAGAGAATAACCATTTTAGCAATTGCAATTTACAACCACAACAATGTAACAAACACTAATGCATGTAAGCTTAAACGTAAAGCTAAGAGGAATGAATGTTCTTAGGCAAAGAAGAACAATAACAGATGGAGGCTCATTGCTAGAAGTAATGACTTTCATGCGGAGGGAATGTCACTTAGCGAGGGAATGTCACTTAGCGAGACATTTCAAGTTGCTGCCATGATTGAGAAATTGCCACCAAGCTGGGTTGATTTCAAGAATTATCTCAAACACAAGAGAAAAGAAATGACCGTTGAAGATCTTGTGGTTCGTCTTCGTATTGAAGAAGACAACAAACTTGCTCAAAAGAAGGGTGATGTCCCCCGAGCAAGCAAAAGCCAATATTGTTGAATATGGCCAATCCTCCAAAGGTAACAAAAATAGAGGACGGGCTGAGAAGAGGAACAAAGGGAAAGGGTTTAATCTTAAACCCAAAGGTGGGGTTGGGAAGAAGAAATTTGAAGGCAAATTTAACAACTGTGACAAGCCAGGTCACCGGGCAAATGAATGTAGACAACCAAAGAAAAATGTCTCTCGTCAAGCCAATATGGTTGATGATTATGAGAATCTTGTTGCCATGATTTCTGACCTCACAATGATGATCTCTGAGGTTAACTTGGTTGGTTCGAATACCAAGGAATGGTGGGTTGACACCGGTGCCACCCGCCATGTTTGTGCTGACAAGAACTTATTCAAAACCTTCAAAGAAGTTACTAATGGAGAAAAGCTCTTCATGGGTAACTCTGCCACTGCTGAAGTCAAAGGTGAAGGAAATGTGATCCTGAAAATGACATCAGGAAAGGAGCTTACCTTGACTAATGTGTTGTATGTTCGTGAGATTCGCAAGAATCTTGTGTCTGGGTGGTTGTTGAATAAGTTTGGTTTTAAAATGGTGTTTGAGTCAGATAAGGTCGTGTTGACCAAGAATAGTGTGTATGTTGGAAAGGGCTATGCCCTCAATGGTATGTTCAAACTAAATGTAATGGTCGTTAACAATTCTACGAATAAGACTGGTACCAGTTCTGCTTATTTGCTTGAGTCTTCTAATGTGTGGCATGGTAGACTTGGTTATGTTAACTTTAATTCCATTCGTCGTTTGATTAAATTGAATTGCATACCAACTTTTGATATTGACTCAAACTATAAATGTGAAACGTGTGTTGAAGAAAAATTAACTAGATCATCATTCAGACCGGTTGAACGAAACACTGAACCACTGGGTATGATCCACACAGATGTGTGTGATTTGAAATCCATTCCAACTAGAAATGGATTTAAATACTTCATCACATTTATCGATGATTGCACGAAGTATTGTTATGTTTACTTGCTCAAAATTAAAAAATGAGGCAATTGAAGCTTTCATTGCTTATAAAAATAAAGTTGAGAATCAACTTGAAAGGAAATTAAAGGTTGTACGAAGTGATAGAGGTGGTGAGTATGTATCACCATTTGCTGAATTCTGTTTGCAAAACGGAATTAGGCATGAGTCCACTGCACCATATTCACCCCAATCAAATGGGATTGCTGAACGGAAAAATCGAACCTTGAAAGAAATGGTGAGTGCCATGTTAGTGAGTTCTGGTGTAAACCAAAACTTGGGGGGGGGGGGGGGGGATGCCATCCTTTCAGCAAATTGTATTTTGAACAGGATACCCCATAAGAAAATAGATGAAACCCCATACGAGTTATGGTGGAAAAGGAAACCGTCCTACGAATACCTCAAAATGTGGGGGTGCCTAGCCAAGGTAGTTGCTCCACTACCTAAGGCTCAAAAGATAGGACTCAAAACTGTTGATTGTATTTTCATTGGATATCCAGATCACAGTAGCGCGTATCGCTTCCTTGTGCATGAATCCAAGATTCCCGATATTCGCAAAGGAACGATAATGGAATCAAAGAATGCCTCATTCTATAAAAATATATTTCCGTGCATTACAAAAGAATATGGAAATACGTTTGGGGCAGATGATGAACGTATTCATGATGAGCTAGTTCCGGAAGAACTAGAACGTGTTCCGGAAGAACTAGAACGTGTTCCGGAAGAACTAAAACGTGTTCCGGAAGAACAAGAGAAATCTGAGGAAGAAGATATTGAGCCTAGGCGAAACAAGAGGGCTAGAACTGAAAAGTCTTTTGGTCCTGATTTCTACACGTACATGGTAGAAAGTGAACCCAAAACATGTAGGGATATGATCATGTAATAGTAAGCGTATGTCCGGAAATTATTTAAGCCTACGGGGTCACACGTCTCGACACCAAATGTATTAATATTAATTAATAGTTAATTAATATTTATCACGAATTATTTAACGAGGTTTCGTTAAAAACTGACAGTTAATTGTTAACAAAGGGTGTTAGTTGTAATTAGAGAGAGTTGTAATTGCATTACAATTGAGAAGAGGCTTTGGATAGGGCCTCTAGTCGATTTCGATCTAGGGCTCCTATGCCAATCCTTAACTTGTTTACCAAGTATCCAAACACTATAAGTAAACCCTCTGGGTTTAAGGTTTAGTTGCTGCTTTTATCTGATAAAAGGCAAACCCTAATTCTCTCTCTCTTCTCTCGAATTCGGCAAACAAGAAGAACCCAAGGGGTTTCGATTCTTGTGTGGTTCGACCAAGGCTATCTCGAGTGGAGGTGTTCGTGATCAAGTGCTAGCACATAACATCGGTGTGTCGTGTGTAGGAGTGTTCAAAAATATCCGAGTCCGAATCCGTATCCGAATTATCCGAAATTCCGTATCTGAATTATCCGAAAATTTCGGATATCCGGAATTTCGGATATCCGAAACTCGGATATCCGATAATTCGGACTTGGACTTGGACAAGAATTTACAAAATTTTCGGAAGTTTCGGATACCCGGTATTCGAAAATTTAAATAAATTAAAATAAATTTTATATTAAAGAAATAAGGAATTGTTGAATCCTTGGACTATGTTTATTTGTTTTGTCGTTTTTTAGGTCGAACTTATGTTTATATGTATTTGAAGACTTGGACTATGTTTATTTGTTTTGTCGTTTTGTCGTTTTTTTGGTTAAATTGTGGTTTTTTTTTTAAAAAAACTGGATTTTCGGATATCCGTTTTAACTATCCGAGTCCAGTCCGAAATTTCGGATATCCGAAATTTCGGACTTGGACTTGGACAACGAAAAATGATATCCGAAATTTTCGGATACCCGAAATTCGGATATCCGAAATTCCGGGTATCCGGTTTTGAACACCCCTAGTCGTGTGTGCGATCGTAGAGGGATTTGTG
>JBCNJP010000027.1:49410208-49470020 GCA_039602395.1 Deinandra increscens subsp. villosa | reverse complement strand
GTGTTCTTCGTGTTCTTGAAGATTTCCAGAATTTTGGGTTGATTCAATCGAGTTTTGCTGCTGTTTAGGATGTGTAAGTGGCCATAACATGTTTCTAAAACAGATTTGTGTCAAGAATCGATGGCTTCTACTCGTTTCTGAGGTTTTTCAAGGATCAAGGTTGCTGTGTTTTTTCCAAGTGTTCTTCAAGTTCTTTGAAGATGTTGAAGATGTTCTTAACGATCTGAGTTCGTCTTGAAGATGTTCTTAATGATCTAAGTTCGTCTTGAAGATGTACTTAACGATCTGGAGTCAGTTTGAAGATTGTATAAACGACCTGCTTGTTCTTAACGATCAGTTTCTAAGCTAAACGATTAGGTTGATGAACTTAACGATCAGCTTATGTTCTTAATTATCTGACCTTAAGTCTTAACGACTTGGTCTTAGTCTTAACGACCTGGTGAGCTGATCGTTCAACTTAATCTAACGACTTGATTTTTGGGTCTTCGTTCGAGGTCATTTCAGAGAGTTTTGAATCGTCTAGGCTTGTAGAGGATCGATCCTACGAGTCTAACGGGTATAAAATTCGTGAATTTTCGTTGAGTTTTGAGCAAGATATGGGCATTTTACGCTTTTCCGGTGAAGGTCCATGAGTTCTTCGGCGAGTTAGGGTTCTAAGGGTGTTCGGACGATTTGAGGATGATGATGATGATGTGGCGGTCTTCTCATTGGCGCAAAGAGAATTTTGTATCTCACTTCATTTGTCGGATACCAGTCAACCTTAATATTGTTGTTGAAATTTGATTGGGAAGGAGAATTCTCGTGGGTCCCGCCTTAACACAAGAGAGCCGTTAGGCTGTAATGGTTGTCTGCTTCCTATTGGCTGTTTGGTTCAGCGCGTGGGTCCACCTCCTCAAAAGGAGCCGTTGAGGCTGTATGAGCTGCTGCCATCTGATTGGCCAGCTGACCTTTACGCAGATCCAGCATTTTGTACCATTAGATCAAGTCGATGCTAGCCGTTAGATCATTATTTGTGTTTTCTCAGCCTATTTTGTGATTGGTGGCTGGCATTTAACACGGATCGACCCTTTTCTAGCCCTTGGATCATTTTTCTTTCCAGCCGTAGATTACTAGAGCTCATCTCTGATTGGTTGATTGGGAGAGCACAAGGATTGTGCTTTCTCTTGAGATTTTTTTTTTCGCTAACAAATTTTTAGCATTATTTCGTTAAATCACGGGGTTTTTCTTGTCGGTTTTAACAAGACTACAAGATAACGCCTCAGCGGAATTTTTATTAGTCTCGGATTTACTCTATTTTATTGGGGTTCTCGTTTATTGACGTCACGCGCAACGTTTGCTATCGACCACTGACGGGTTAGCTTTATTATCCGGTTAATTATTCAGCTTTCTCGTTATGTCTCACGGTTTTATTTTTAGCTGATGCAGCGCAGATGTCAACTAACCGGATTAACTGGAATCTCAGTTAAATATTGGAATTGTCCGTTAAATCTCTCGAAGAGTCGTTTCTTGATGAAAATTGACGGAATTTTTCTGATTGAGCCGTTTTCACCAATATTTCTCAGAGTTCTTCACGGAATATTTTTCCGAGCTCGGTTTTCAAAAATCAAAATTACGAAGACTCCGGTTATGATTATTTTACGCTCGAGATCTCAATTATTCTCTGATTTGACACTTTATTTTCGCATCCAACCCAGTCATGCGGAACACAAGATTTATTTATGGATCATTCACAACTGTCAGCATCCGGCTTCCGGTTTTTCGCAAGATTGTCCGATTTCAAGATTGTTTATCTGGTTTCTCTAGGCAACCGATCGCGACGGTTCGACTCTCCGCATCTGATTTTACGCTTCCGACTTGATGTTTTTGGAGAGATTTAGAGAAATAGGACGAATTATTATGAATTTGGATATCGGGTCGATTATTCGGAGTTAGAGCATTTTCAGTGTTTGATTGGTTTATCTGATTCAGTATGTTGCGGTTATGACTCCGATGTTCAGCATTTTCTTAGTATTGTACCCGACCGTGTGAACCGAGTGAGCAGCAGCACTTGGATCTCGACTGGAGCAACGAGAACAGAAGAAGCTTATTCAGAGGGGGAATTTCTACGACAGATTGTCTCCAGTTTATCAGTTACTCATTGAAGATGTACGACAGAGCTATTCTTCAGCAGTTGAACAGATTTGAAAGCATCAGTCAAGGGGGAATTGTTGGAACTTAAAATCTATGTGACTGACGTCATCAAATCTGTTTACCGAAGCATTCGACTGAAGAATCCATGTGAATTGATTCAGAGACGGGTTGTGATGCTCGAGGCTTGCTGTTTGGACCGAAGACCGTTTTCCGGAAAAGTCAACCGTTCGGGTCAACGGTCACGTAAAAGTCAACGGAAGATCGGTTCGAGCGAGTCAAGCTTCAGATTAATTGAATCAACTTTGATTTAATTAATATTTATGTTATTTGCCTTTCTTGTAATTTTGTTCAGTTATGTTTTTATGTTGTTAGTCACCCTCACTATATATAGTGAGGGTGCCCATTACAAGAAAGAGTCTCTGAGTGTGGAGATGATGATTTTCTTGTAGAGTGTGAGATTTCCATTCTAGAGAGAGAGAGTGAGTCATGGATTTCTAGAGAGAGATTGTGTGTTCGTCATATTTTCTTGATTTTAATCATTCGATTAATGAAATCATTCGATTAGTTCCTCATCTTTCTCATGTTTTGATTATCTTTGATTCTTCTCATCTTCATCTTCATCTCATTTTTGGGTTTTTCGAATTTGAACCTCGTTCTTGCTCAAGATCAGGATTCTTGATGTGAGAATCGGTCCTACATGATACCAAATTCAGAATCCAAGAGATAATCATGTTGTCACACCTTTTCCATACAGCAACATTATCCTCAGTACTTTTGATTGAACCGTCAAGAAATCCGAACTTGTTTTTAGCAGAAAGTGCAATAGTGATAGATCTCTTCCCGGATGAAAAACCAGATCCATCGAAAACTTTCGATATGACCATCATTCCTGGATGATCAGACGGATGCAAATAAAGAGGATTTGGTGTATCATTTGATACAGAGTTTGAATTAGCAGGATTTGAGGTTTCAGGCATAATTGTGAATCAGAAGAACGAAAGAACAGAATCGAAGAAACGAATGAATCGAAGAAAAGAAGCAAAACGGAATTTGAACGGAAAACAGAAGCTCAGATCGGAGAAGAAATTGAAATCAGATCGAATTCATCGCTCTGATACCATGTAATTCGAGAGAGACGATTGAATTTGAAAAGCTCAATTGATTGATTTCCAACAGAATTACAAAGAACGTATATACAAAACTAACTAACTCTAACTAACATACTAACCATAGTTAAATAACCTAAACTATAGTTAATTATAAAAACCTCTAACGAATTAGTAATTTGGGTTATAACATCGGATCACACGCGGGTCATCGACCTTCTTTAGCATCCGGGTCATTCAAGAAAACAGGCGGAGCGTTTCGAGTTATAACATCAAACCGGGTCAATAGTATATACGATAACCATGGAGATCAGGAATGTCAGAGTTTTCGGTCATTCATTTAACGTAAAGATGCATGTTGGGTTTTTGAGATTAATAAAAGTGATAGAAAATTAGAATGAAAATGAAAGTAAAATGCATACTATCTCTGACATGATGGCATCTTATCTTTGCTAAAACTAATTGATATTTAAAGGGAGATTATATTGACACAGATGTATTTGATATAGACACATAAAGCCCACGATCGGGAGCCTTCAAACGGGCTATGTATATATATATATATATATATATATATATATATATATATGATAGATAGATATATATATATATATACTATTTTTTTTAATTTCATAAATGTTTTTAATAATTTAATTTTGTAAACATTATAAAGATTATGCACCATAGCTAATAATAAAGTACTTAAACGAACATATGAGTGTTTAAAATAATAAATTTTGAGACCTAGAGTTTTTTACGGGAATGGGCCGTGGTGACCCAACGGTCCCCACGGCCCATGGTTTTTTTTAAAAAAAAATTTAACCGATAGTTTTTGCCGGGAAGGTCTCGATAGCTTCCCGACAAGTCTTTATCGGTGTTGGGTCCCCACGGCCCATGGTTTTTTTGTTTTTAAAAATTTTTAAACCTATCGATTTAAAAAATTTAAAAAAAAAAAACCATGACCGTGGGGACCCAACACCGACAAAGACTTGTCGGGAAGCTATCGAGACCTTCCAGGCAAAAACTCTAAGTCTCAAAATTTATTATTTTGCACACTCATATGTTCGTTTAAGTACTTTATTATTAGCTATGGTGAATAATCTTTATAATGTTTACAAAATTAAATTATTAAAAACATTTATGAAATTAAAAATAAAAAATATATATATATATATACATAGCCCGTTTGAAGGCCCACGATCGTGGGCTTTATGTGTCCATATCAAATACATTTGTGTCAACATCCAATGCCTATTTAAACAATACATTTATACCATAGATTCTTAGGGCAGTAATATTAGAATCGGAAAGATGTATATGCGTATTTACTAGCAAATATGGTCTAAATACAAATTGTCTCTATATGTTTCGAACCCTTCAATCTACTTTGTAAATGTGTATGTGTACTTACTTTATGGGTTGTAAATGTATAGGTGTACTCACTTTATGGGACTACGAACACTGACTAGAACACTCAAACATTGTAGTCACCTAAGAACTCTTTATAAATAATGGGACATTGTCATCAAAATTATATTCATAAGAATAAAGTGGTTGCATTATGACCCTGAAAATGGAGTTATCACTACTTTAAATGAACGAAGAATAATAATTTTCAATAAATAAACGCGTCCCGTAATAACGTGCGGATCGTTATACTAGTATATTAACAATTTGCAAATCCTGTGTGTACACTATAATTGCAGTGTTCACTCTATATCGATTTTTTCATTGGTTGAGATTGTCGATCGCAATGATTTTCCTTTTACGTACCCATTTACCCATTTAATCTATCTTGCCCTTCTCTTTATTCTCTCTCTCTTTAAAACTTCTCTTTACTCTGTTTCTCAAATATGTTTTTTTTCTGTTACCGTGGATGGAAGGTGGTTTTATGTCGTCGGTTTAAAGGGTGGGTATGAGCTTTTTGTTGCTCGAAGGTGGTGCGTCATAATCGGTTTAAAGGGTTGTCATGAGCCTTTTGCTACTCATCGATGTTCTTTTTTCTTAGTTCTCGCCGGTGTTCTATTTTCTTTGTGCCCGCCGGTGTGGTATCTTTTCAGTGCTCGCCGGCATGGTATCTTCTTGGTGATCATCGGCCTGGTACATGATCGTCGTTAATAGGAAGGGTTTATTGCAATTTGGTGGTCGTTGTGTCACCATCGCTTGACTGGAATGCTGGGTCTAGGGTGTTTGTGTTGTTTGTTGGCTCTACTTTTGTGTTGTTGCAATGTGCGAGAGGCTAGGGATTCTCATGACGATTTGGTAGCCAATGTGTTGTCGTCACTTCTCCACAAATCTAGATCTAGGGTTTTTATGTTGTTTGCTGGTCGTAGTTATGTGGTTGCAGTGTTCATGAGGCTATGATTTCTAATGGAGGCTTGGTTGCTTGTTTGAAGCCTTCGATTCTTTGAAACATAGCATTTTATTCTTAATGATGTGATGTTGGTATGCTAAATATTTCCTAATTATATGGCTGTGACGTTCTTTTTTTATCTGATCCTTCAGATGGCTTTTGATTGGCCGCTGTTTGTGAATGGCAGTGATGATGGATTTGCCAAACGAGACGTAACTTTTGTGTTCAACACAGCCTCACTCCGATCTGAGCCCCCTTGCTTCATCGGCATTCGATTCTTAATGTTATGATTTTGGTATGCTTACATGTTTTCTGATTATTTGGCTATGATGATCACTTTTTTTATCTGAGCATTCAAATGGCTTCTCTGAGGAACAAATAATTGATAACTTGATTTTATTGTGTCAGAAATCAGGGCAAGGTTTTTGGTTCATTTTGGATACATTTCATTTTGATAATATCACGGAATCAGAGGCATGAACTTTAGCCTATGATGGTTTTATGCTTACATGTTTCTTGATTCGTTGAGTATGAAGATCTTTTTAAATGAGCTTTTAGATGGTATTTGTGAGGGATAAAGAACTGATAATTTTAATTTATTATGTCGAAACCTAAGGATAGTATTTTGGTGCTATTTGGATACATTTTCTTTCGATTTATATCTTGATATCTGAGACATGAACTTTTGATTATTAGGTGATTGGCATCTACTTTTACGATTCTGGACCTGCTTTGAACATCAGGCCTTATCTCACAAAAGAAAATTATTGTTTTCTAGATTCTGAACATCAGGCCTTATTTTTGATGACTTCTTTTTGTCGTTGTTATTATTATATATATGACAAAGTGCAATATCGTTGCAGTCACTAAGGATTCACTGTTCAGTCCACACGTGAGCTTCTGATGTCACACCCCAACCGACCGCGGAAACGTCGGGGCATGATTAGATTGCCCATAAGCTCATGACAACTAATTTAGTGACAATAGTTAAATAATGAATTTCATTGATAACATTAAAAAAATACAACGATGCACCACATATTGATAACAAATACAATACATTTATTAAACTAGGTCTAAAAGCCCTATGTGATAGTATCTTGAAACATCGACACCTTAGCCTGCAACATGTATAAAATAAAGGGGGGTCAACTATAAATAGTTGGTGAGTAACCACAAGTTTGATACATAACATATATTTAAAAACATGTGTTACGTGTCATATGATAGAATAAGTGAAATATAACATGCTAGAAGATATTGACAATATGAAAGACTAAACTTTACCAATATTGTTAGTATAAATGACAACATGAAAGACTAGGCATAAACAAACCTCAATGACATATGCTAGATCCCCTAACCCCGCAGGTTAGTCTAAATGAAATAATGAAATAGGCTCCAAACACCCTACGCCAAACCGGTCAAGTTGAGTGGGTTGTCAACCGATATATCTACCTTTGTTACCCCAGGCCTTATGTTAATGTTTATGCCAAATGAAAGACATGACAGACATGACAACCATGACATACTTGACATCCAATGATAAACATGAAAACCTTTGATAAACATGAAAGCCTTTGAAAATCACATATTGACAAATCATGCTAGAAGTCACATAACACATAATTCACACATAGATCACATACGCATGGTAAATGATAAACTTGAAAGACAACACTTTGAAATAGGATACATGTTGCAACCCCAAAAATGAGAAAATGAGATCTAGGGTAGCCAATGTGTTGTCGTCACTTCTCTGCAAATCTAGATCTAGGGTTTTTATGTTGTTTGCTGGTCGTCGTTATGTGGTTGCAGTGTCCATGAGGCTAGGATTTCTAATGGAGGCTTGGTTGCTTGTTTGTTGCCTTCGATTCTTTGAAACATAGCATTTGATTCTTAATGATGTGATGTTGGTATGCTAAATATTTCCTAAGTATATGGCTGTGATGTTCTTTTTTTATCTGATCCTTCAGATGGCTTTTGGTTGGCCGCTGTTTGTGAATGGCAGTGATGGTGGATTTGCCAACGAGACGTAACTTTTGTGTTCAACACAGCCTCACTCCGATCTGAGCCTCCTTGCTTCATCGGCGTTCGATTCTTAATGTTCTGATTTTGGTATGCTTACATGTTTTCTGATTATTTGGCTATGATGATTACTTTTTTTATCTGAGCGTTCAGATGGCTTCTCTGAGGAACAAATAATTGATAACTTGATTTTATTGTGTCAGAAATCAAGGCAAGGTTTTTGGTGCTTTTTGGATACATTTCATTTTGATAATATCACGGAATTTGAGTCATGAACTTTAGCCTATGATGGTTTTATGCTTACATGTTTCTTGATTCGTTGAGTATGAAGATCTTTTTAAATGAGCTTTCAGATGGTATTTGTGAGGGATAAAGAACTGATAATTTTAATTTATTATGTCGAAACCTAAGGATAGTATTTTGGTGCTATTTGGATCAATTATGGTTGGGGGTGATCTATAGAAGACCAGAGAGACATTGGGGGAGGGGTAGAGGTAGATCAGAGAGATCTGGAAGCGGAAGGGGGGTATCTCTTAGGTTTGACACACTCATCTATTACGAAGAACTTTAAACACTCATAGGTAAATGCTCCTTAACATACCTTTTCTTTCGATTTATATCCTGAAATCTGAGGCATGAACTTTTGATTATTAGCTGATTGGCATCTGCTTTGTGCTCTTTTAAGATTTTGAACCTGCTTTGAACATCAGGCCTTATCTCACAAAAGAAAATTCTGAATTTTTTATTGTTTTCTAGATTTTGAACATCAGGCCTTATTTTTGATGGCTTCTTTTTGTCGTTGTTATTATTATATATATGACAAAGTGCAATATCGTTGCAGTCACTAAGGATTCACTGTTCACTCCACACGTGAGATTCTGATGTCACACCCCAACCGACGGCGGAAACGTCGGGGCATGATTAGATTGCCCATAAGCTCATGACAACTAATTTAGTGACAATAGCTAAATAATGAATTTCATTGATAACATTAAAAAAATACAACGATGCACAACATATTGATAACAAATACAATATATTTATTAAACTAGGTCCAAAAGCCCTATGTGATAGTATCTTGAAACATCGACACCTTAGCCTGCAACATGTATAAAATAAAGGGGGGTCAACTATAAATAGTTGGTGAGTAACCACAAGTTTGATACATAACATATATTTAAAAACATGCGTTACGTGTCATATGATAGAATAAGTGAAATATAACATGCTAGAAGATATTGACAATATGAAAGACTAAACTTTACCAATATTGTTAGTATAAATGACAACATGAAAGACTAGGCATAAACAAACCTCAATGACATATGCTAGATTCCCTAACCCCGCAGGTTAGTCTAAATGAAATAATGAAATAGGCTCCAAACACCCTACGCCAAACCGGTCAAGTTGAGTGGGTTGTCAACCGATATATCTACCTTTGTTACCCCAGGCCTTATGTTAATGTTTATGCCAAATGAAAGACATGACAGACATGACAACCATGACATACTTGACATCCAATGATAAACATGAAAACCTTTGATAAACATGAAAGCCTTTGAAAATCACATATTGACAAATCATGCTAGAAGTCACATAACACATAATTCACACATAGATCACATACGCATGGTAAATGATAAACTTGAAAGACAACACTTTGAAATAGGATACATGTTGCAACCCCAAAAATGAGAAAATGAGATCTAGGGTAGCCAATGTGTTGTCGTCACTTCTCTGCAAATCTAGATCTAGGGTTTTTATGTTGTTTGCTGGTCGTCGTTATGTGGTTGCAGTGTCCATGAGGCTAGGATTTCTAATGGAGGCTTGGTTGCTTGTTTGTTGCCTTCGATTCTTTGAAACATAGCATTTGATTCTTAATGATGTGATGTTGGTATGCTAAATATTTCCTAAGTATATGGCTGTGATGTTCTTTTTTTATCTGATCCTTCAGATGGCTTTTGGTTGGCCGCTGTTTGTGAATGGCATTGATGGTGGATTTGCCAACGAGACGTAACTTTTGTGTTCAACACAGCCTCACTCCGATCTGAGCCCCCTTGCTTCATCGGCGTTCGATTCTTAATGTTCTGATTTTGGTATGCTTACATGTTTTCTGATTATTTGGCTATGATGATTACTTTTTTTATCTGAGCGTTCAGATGGCTTCTCTGAGGAACAAATAATTGATAACTTGATTTTATTGTGTCAGAAATCAAGGCAAGGTTTTTGGTGCTTTTTGGATACATTTCATTTTGATAATATCACGGAATTTGAATCATGAACTTTAGCCTATGATGGTTTTATGCTTACATGTTTCTTGATTCGTTGAGTATGAAGATCTTTTTAAATGAGCTTTCAGATGGTATTTGTGAGGGATAAAGAACTGATAATTTTAATTTATTATGTCGAAACCTAAGGATAGTATTTTGGTGCTATTTGGATCAATTATGGTTGGGGGTGATCTATAGAAGACCAGAGAGACACTGGGGGAGGGGTAGAGGTAGATCAGAGAGATCTGGAAGCGGAAGGGGGGTATCTCTTAGGTTTGACACACTCATCTATTACGAAGAACTTTAAACACTCATAGGTAAATGCTCCTTAACATACATTTTCTTTCGATTTATATCCTGAAATCTGAGGCATGAACTTTTGATTATTAGCTGATTGGCATCTGCTTTGTGCTCTTTTACGATTCTGAACCTGCTTTGAACATCAGGCCTTATCTCACAATAGAAAATTCTGAATTTTTTATTGTTTTCTAGATTTTGAACATCAGGCCTTATTTTTGATGGCTTCTTTTTGTCGTTGTTATTATTATATATATGACAAAGTGCAATATCGTTGCAGTCACTAAGGATTCACTGTTCACTCCACACGTGAGATTCTGATGTCACACCCCAACCGACGGCGGAAACGTCGGGGCATGATTAGATTGCCCATAAGCTCATGACAACTAATTTAGTGACAATAGCTAAATAATGAATTTCATTGATAACATTAAAAAAATACAACGATGCACAACATATTGATAACAAATACAATATATTTATTAAACTAGGTCCAAAAGCCCTATGTGATAGTATCTTGAAACATCGACACCTTAGCCTGCAACATGTATAAAATAAAGGGGGGTCAACTATAAATAGTTGGTGAGTAACCACAAGTTTGATACATAACATATATTTAAAAACATGCGTTACGTGTCATATGATAGAATAAGTGACATATAACATGCTAGAAGATATTGACAATATGAAAGACTAAACTTTACCAATATTGTTAGTATAAATGACAACATGAAAGACTAGGCATAAACAAACCTCAATGACATATGCTAGATTCCCTAACCCCGCAGGTTAGTCTAAATGAAATAATGAAATAGGCTCCAAACACCCTACGCCAAACCGGTCAAGTTGAGTGGGTTGTCAACCGATATATCTACCTTTGTTACCCCAGGCCTTATGTTAATGTTTATGCCAAATGAAAGACATGACAGACATGACAACCATGACATACTTGACATCCAATGATAAACATGAAAACCTTTGATAAACATGAAAGCCTTTGAAAATCACATATTGACAAATCATGCTAGAAGTCACATAACACATAATTCACACATAGATCACATACGCATGGTAAATGATAAACTTGAAAGACAACACTTTGAAATAGGATACATGTTGCAACCCCAAAAATGAGAAAATGAGATCTAGGGTAGCCAATGTGTTGTCGTCACTTCTCTGCAAATCTAGATCTAGGGTTTTTATGTTGTTTGCTGGTCGTCGTTATGTGGTTGCAGTGTCCATGAGGCTAGGATTTCTAATGGAGGCTTGGTTGCTTGTTTGTTGCCTTCGATTCTTTGAAACATAGCATTTGATTCTTAATGATGTGATGTTGGTATGCTAAATATTTCCTAAGTATATGGCTGTGATGTTCTTTTTTTATCTGATCCTTCAGATGGCTTTTGGTTGGCCGCTGTTTGTGAATGGCATTGATGGTGGATTTGCCAACGAGACGTAACTTTTGTGTTCAACACAGCCTCACTCCGATCTGAGCCCCCTTGCTTCATCGGCGTTCGATTCTTAATGTTCTGATTTTGGTATGCTTACATGTTTTCTGATTATTTGGCTATGATGATTACTTTTTTTATCTGAGCGTTCAGATGGCTTCTCTGAGGAACAAATAATTGATAACTTGATTTTATTGTGTCAGAAATCAAGGCAAGGTTTTTGGTGCTTTTTGGATACATTTCATTTTGATAATATCACGGAATTTGAATCATGAACTTTAGCCTATGATGGTTTTATGCTTACATGTTTCTTGATTCGTTGAGTATGAAGATCGTTTTAAATGAGCTTTCAGATGGTATTTGTGAGGGATAAAGAACTGATAATTTTAATTTATTATGTCGAAACCTAAGGATAGTATTTTGGTGCTATTTGGATCAATTATGGTTGGGGGTGATCTATAGAAGACCAGAGAGACACTGGGGGAGGGGTAGAGGTAGATCAGAGAGATCTGGAAGCGGAAGGGGGGTATCTCTTAGGTTTGACACACTCATCTATTACGAAGAACTTTAAACACTCATAGGTAAATGCTCCTTAACATACATTTTCTTTCGATTTATATCCTGAAATCTGAGGCATGAACTTTTGATTATTAGCTGATTGGCATCTGCTTTGTGCTCTTTTACGATTCTGAACCTGCTTTGAACATCAGGCCTTATCTCACAATAGAAAATTCTGAATTTTTTATTGTTTTCTAGATTTTGAACATCAGGCCTTATTTTTGATGGCTTCTTTTTGTCGTTGTTATTATTATATATATGACAAAGTGCAATATCGTTGCAGTCACTAAGGATTCACTGTTCACTCCACACGTGAGATTCTGATGTCACACCCCAACCGACGGCGGAAACGTCGGGGCATGATTAGATTGCCCATAAGCTCATGACAACTAATTTAGTGACAATAGCTAAATAATGAATTTCATTGATAACATTAAAAAAATACAACGATGCACAACATATTGATAACAAATACAATATATTTATTAAACTAGGTCCAAAAGCCCTATGTGATAGTATCTTGAAACATCGACACCTTAGCCTGCAACATGTATAAAATAAAGGGGGGTCAACTATAAATAGTTGGTGAGTAACCACAAGTTTGATACATAACATATATTTAAAAACATGCGTTACGTGTCATATGATAGAATAAGTGAAATATAACATGCTAGAAGATATTGACAATATGAAAGACTAAACTTTACCAATATTGTTAGTATAAATGACAACATGAAAGACTAGGCATAAACAAACCTCAATGACATATGCTAGATTCCCTAACCCCGCAGGTTAGTCTAAATGAAATAATGAAATAGGCTCCAAACACCCTACGCCAAACCGGTCAAGTTGAGTGGGTTGTCAACCGATATATCTACCTTTGTTACCCCAGGCCTTATGTTAATGTTTATGCCAAATGAAAGACATGACAGACATGACAACCATGACATACTTGACATCCAATGATAAACATGAAAACCTTTGATAAACATGAAAGCCTTTGAAAATCACATATTGACAAATCATGCTAGAAGTCACATAACACATAATTCACACATAGATCACATACGCATGGTAAATGATAAACTTGAAAGACAACACTTTGAAATAGGATACATGTTGCAACCCCAAAAATGAGAAAATGAGATCTAGGGTAGCCAATGTGTTGTCGTCACTTCTCTGCAAATCTAGATCTAGGGTTTTTATGTTGTTTGCTGGTCGTCGTTATGTGGTTGCAGTGTCCATGAGGCTAGGATTTCTAATGGAGGCTTGGTTGCTTGTTTGTTGCCTTCGATTCTTTGAAACATAGCATTTGATTCTTAATGATGTGATGTTGGTATGCTAAATATTTCCTAAGTATATGGCTGTGATGTTCTTTTTTTATCTGATCCTTCAGATGGCTTTTGGTTGGCCGCTGTTTGTGAATGGCATTGATGGTGGATTTGCCAACGAGACGTAACTTTTGTGTTCAACACAGCCTCACTCCGATCTGAGCCCCCTTGCTTCATCGGCGTTCGATTCTTAATGTTCTGATTTTGGTATGCTTACATGTTTTCTGATTATTTGGCTATGATGATTACTTTTTTTATCTGAGCGTTCAGATGGCTTCTCTGAGGAACAAATAATTGATAACTTGATTTTATTGTGTCAGAAATCAAGGCAAGGTTTTTGGTGCTTTTTGGATACATTTCATTTTGATAATATCACGGAATTTGAATCATGAACTTTAGCCTATGATGGTTTTATGCTTACATGTTTCTTGATTCGTTGAGTATGAAGATCGTTTTAAATGAGCTTTCAGATGGTATTTGTGAGGGATAAAGAACTGATAATTTTAATTTATTATGTCGAAACCTAAGGATAGTATTTTGGTGCTATTTGGATCAATTATGGTTGGGGGTGATCTATAGAAGACCAGAGAGACACTGGGGGAGGGGTAGAGGTAGATCAGAGAGATCTGGAAGCGGAAGGGGGGTATCTCTTAGGTTTGACACACTCATCTATTACGAAGAACTTTAAAAACTCATAGGTAAATGCTCCTTAACATACATTTTCTTTCGATTTATATCCTGAAATCTGAGGCATGAACTTTTGATTATTAGCTGATTGGCATCTGCTTTGTGCTCTTTTACGATTCTGAACCTGCTTTGAACATTAGGCCTTATCTCACAATAGAAAATTCTGAATTTTTTATTGTTTTCTAGATTTTGAACATCAGGCCTTATTTTTGATGGCTTCTTTTTGTCGTTGTTATTATTATATATATGACAAAGTGCAATATCGTTGCAGTCACTAAGGATTCACTGTTCACTCCACACGTGAGATTCTGATGTCACACCCCAACCGACGACGGAAACGTCGGGGCATGATTAGATTGCCCATAAGCTCATGACAACTAATTTAGTGACAATAGCTAAATAATGAATTTCATTGATAACATTAAAAAAATACAACGATGCACAACATATTGATAACAAATACAATATATTTATTAAACTAGGTCCAAAAGCCCTATGTGATAGTATCTTGAAACATCGACACCTTAGCCTGCAACATGTATAAAATAAAGGGGGGTCAACTATAAATAGTTGGTGAGTAACCACAAGTTTGATACATAACATATATTTAAAAACATGCGTTACGTGTCATATGATAGAATAAGTGAAATATAACATGCTAGAAGATATTGACAATATGAAAGACTAAACTTTACCAATATTGTTAGTATAAATGACAACATGAAAGACTAGGCATAAACAAACCTCAATGACATATGCTAGATTCCCTAACCCCGCAGGTTAGTCTAAATGAAATAATGAAATAGGCTCCAAACACCCTACGCCAAACCGGTCAAGTTGAGTGGGTTGTCAACCGATATATCTACCTTTGTTACCCCAGGCCTTATGTTAATGTTTATGCCAAATGAAAGACATGACAGACATGACAACCATGACATACTTGACATCCAATGATAAACATGAAAACCTTTGATAAACATGAAAGCCTTTGAAAATCACATATTGACAAATCATGCTAGAAGTCACATAACACATAATTCACACATAGATCACATACGCATGGTAAATGATAAACTTGAAAGACAACACTTTGAAATAGGATACATGTTGCAACCCCAAAAATGAGAAAATGAGATCTAGGGTAGCCAATGTGTTGTCGTCACTTCTCTGCAAATCTAGATCTAGGGTTTTTATGTTGTTTGCTGGTCGTCGTTATGTGGTTGCAGTGTCCATGAGGCTAGGATTTCTAATGGAGGCTTGGTTGCTTGTTTGTTGCCTTCGATTCTTTGAAACATAGCATTTGATTCTTAATGATGTGATGTTGGTATGCTAAATATTTCCTAAGTATATGGCTATGATGTTCTTTTTTTATCTGATCCTTCAGATGGCTTTTGGTTGGCCGCTGTTTGTGAATGGCAGTGATGGTGGATTTGCCAACGAGACGTAACTTTTGTGTTCAACACAGCCTCACTCCGATCTGAGCCCCCTTGCTTCATCGGCGTTCGATTCTTAATGTTCTGATTTTGGTATGCTTACATGTTTTCTGATTATTTGGCTATGATGATTACTTTTTTTATCTGAGTGTTCAGATGGCTTCTCTGAGGAACAAATAATTGATAACTTGATTTTATTGTGTCAGAAATCAAGGCAAGGTTTTTGGTGCTTTTTGGATACATTTCATTTTGATAATATCACGGAATTTGAGTCATGAACTTTAGCCTATGATGGTTTTATGCTTACATGTTTCTTGATTCGTTGAGTATGAAGATCTTTTTAAATGAGCTTTCAGATGGTATTTGTGAGGGATAAAGAACTGATAATTTTAATTTATTATGTCGAAACCTAAGGATAGTATTTTGGTGCTATTTGGATCAATTATGGTTGGGGGTGATCTATAGAAGACCGGAGAGACACTGGGGGAGGGGTAGAGGTAGATCAGAGAGATCTGGAAGCGGAAGGGGGGTATCTCTTAGGTTTGACACACTCATCTATTACGAAGAACTTTAAACACTCATAGGTAAATGCTCCTTAACATACCTTTTCTTTCGATTTATATCCTGAAATCTGAGGCATGAACTTTTGATTATTAGCTGATTGGCATCTGCTTTGTGCTCTTTTACGATTTTGAACCTGCTTTGAACATCAGGCCTTATCTCACAAAAGAAAATTCTGAATTTTTTATTGTTTTCTAGATTTTGAACATCAGGCCTTATTTTTGATGGCTTCTTTTTGTCGTTGTTATTATTATATATATGACAAAGTGCAATATCGTTGCAGTCACTAAGGATTCACTGTTCACTCCACACGTGAGATTCTGATGTCACACCCCAACCGACGGCGGAAACGTCGGGGCATGATTAGATTGCCCATAAGCTCATGACAACTAATTTAGTGACAATAGCTAAATAATGAATTTCATTGATAACATTAAAAAAATACAACGATGCACAACATATTGATAACAAATACAATATATTTATTAAACTATGTCCAAAAGCCCTATGTGATAGTATCTTGAAACATCGACACCTTAGCCTGCAACATGTATTAAATAAAGGGGGGTCAACTATAAATAGTTGGTGAGTAACCACAAGTTTGATACATAACATATATTTAAAAACATGCGTTACGTGTCATATGATAGAATAAGTGAAATATAACATGCTAGAAGATATTGACAATATGAAAGACTAAACTTTACCAATATTGTTAGTATAAATGACAACATGAAAGACTAGGCATAAACAAACCTCAATGACATATGCTAGATTCTCTAACCCGCAGGTTAGTCTAAATGAAATAATGAAATAGGCTCCAAACACCTAACGCCAATCCGGTCAAGTTGAGTGGGTTGTCAACCGATAGATCTACCTTTGTTACCCCAGGCCTTACGTTAATGTTTATACCAAATGAAAGACATGACAGACATGACAACCATGACATACTTGACATCCAATGATAAACATGAAAACCTTTGATAAACATGAAAGCCTTTGAAAATCACATATTGACAAATAATGCTAGAAGTCACATAACACATAATTCACACATAGATCACATACGCATGGTAAATGATAAACTTGAAAGACAACACTTTGAAATAGGATACATGTGCAACCCCAAAAATGAGAAAATGAGAAAATGAGAAAATGAGAAAAGGGGCAAGGATTACTCACGTGGATTAGAAGTTAAGTCCACGAAGCGAAAAGTGAAAATGAAAGGATTAGTACCGAATATTTATCCTAAAATAATAGAAGGGGCGACATGAATATTGGAATATGGATTCTAAGCTCTTATGCATTTGGGGAATCATTTTAATGTTATTAATTGAAGTTTGAAAAATTTAACTTTTAAGAGTAACAATACCTTAAACGTTACTGGACATGCTTTGGCCTAATAGGTTATGACATCCTTCCAATTACTACATGTCATTCACGTCTCGAGTACTATCACTAATTATGTTTAATAAAAGAATAGGTTTGGTTCTAAGGCTTTTGAAATCCTAAAATGGTATTTATGTTCAAAACCTAAAGGCGGCCTAAGCAAGGCAACACGTCCTAATGACGTGCCTTTGCAAAGCTAGGTTGTCCAAAAGACAAGCTTAGCAAGGCTACCTAAACGAGCCTAAAGCACCTAACTAAGAACCTAAATTAAACTAATTAAACTAAGAAAGTGATAGATTAACGAATAACGAAAAGAAGAAAAAAAACGTAAGAAATAAATAAAGAAATAAAGAAAAAAGAAGAATCACCTCAAAAAAGCTTTTCAATCGAGACAATCTCGAAGGACAGCACCTCCTCACCGAGAACATAAAAAAAACTACTAAGCACGACAACTAAAGGGGTATTGTGTTTGTGGAACCACTAAAATTTGGTTTTTCCACCTGTTTATACTCAAACTAGGAGTTGCAAGCTATTAGGGACCCAACAAGGGTATTTATAGGTGCGAAATGAAGGAAATATTGTATTTTGGGCGATGTGGGGTGAGTTTTGAAGGGAAAGCGCGTCTTTGCAATCACAACTAACACCAAACTTGTTTTCGCGATTCCCGTTTCGTTATAACTCGGTTTTGCACGCGGTTTTCGCCCACATTCACCATTTTCAGAGTACTATCATATGGAAGAGAGTAATATACCATTTAGGGTATTTAGAATTGGGTTTAAATCTGGGATCTTAATGTGGGTCGAGTTTCCGGGTTTTTGAAACATACGGATGTTACATCTGATTTGTTCATTTGCAAATCCTGTGTGTACACTATAAATTGTCGGTAGCTGTTTTGTTCATTTGGACGGTTTGGTTAATATCATCGACAAATTACGCGTGCTAACATGTTTCCTGATTATTTGGCTATGATGATCTTTTGTGAGGGATAAAGAACCGATAATTTTAATTTATTATGTCCAAGCCTAAGGATAGGATTTTGATGCTATTTGGATACATATTATTTTCATTTATATCCTAAAATCTGAGGCATGGACTTTTCATTATTAGTTGATTGGCATTTGCTTTGTGCCCTTTAACCATTCTGGAACATGATTTGAACATTAGGCCTTATCTCACAAAATGAATTATATTTCTGAATTTTTTATTGTTAACTAGATTCTATACATCAGGCCTTATTTTTTATGGCTTCTTTGTTGTTGTTATTATATATATGACAAATTACAATATCGCTACAGTTACTAAGGATTCACTGTTCAGTCCAGACGTGAGCTTCTGAGTTGTTCATTTGCAAATCCTCTGTGTACACCTATAATTGAATTGTTCACTCCACATGGATTTTTTTCATTGGTATAGATTGTCGGTGGCTGATTTGTTCATTTGGGTGGTTTGGTTAATGTCAGTAGTAAATTACGCGTGTTTACATTGTAAATGGCAAAGATGATTAACCTTCATGAAAGCTAAAGCTAATCCATACGTTAGCGGGGCAATTTCCTTTTGTAGCTAAGTTGGTTTTGCTATTTTAGTTTCACATATCTTAGCCAACTATATTATTATAACTATATCATTATATCTTTAACATTAGTTCCCGACGGGTTCTTTTCTATTTTTACGTAGGGACAAAGGAGGCTGACGATGATGGTGATAGAAAAACTGTGCTACGTTGGTGGTGATCTACGAGAATTGATCTAGTTTGTAATATTTTGACTTTTTGGTTCATTATATTTTATTTAAATGAATTGTTAGCTTCATATCTTCTTAGAATACGCACAAAAGTCCTTCATCTTTTATTACGTATGTATACTCCGCAATAGTGTATTGTTATTTACCATGAGATCTTGGGTTTAAGTTCCACTTATAACAAAAGAATAAAAAACAGGGTTACAAGTTGGACCAGGGGTTTTCTCACCAGTTATGTGAGTTTCTTCATGATAAGGATTTAACATGATCGGATGGTAGTGTAATGTACTCGTTTGTGATCCAAATTTACCGTTAAAAAAAATGGGTTTTGTAACCGGTCTAATTTAGATTACATCGTCTCCTTCATATTACACAAACGGAAAGAAAAGTAAATCACGTCATCAAACAAAGAGTATGTGGTTTTTTAGCCACTTAGTATCTTGATTCACATGATTATATTATAGTGGTGTATGCTTAAATATTACTAAAACATAATTTCGCAGTACTGAAAGCCTTTACGCAATACCTTCTACTCATCACACTTCGGCTTTTTGGCTATTAAATTCAGTCTCATCATGCTTCTCTCTTTTATGTTCACTTTATACTTTTTATTCCTCTCCCCTTTATTTTATATTCTTTATAACAAACAAAACAATTAATGATATATACCCAATATTTGAACAACTAATCACACGTGGTCTAATCCGACTTTTAATTTATACATTTATCGCTAACAAGACTTAAACTTTAGATCAATTATTTAAGAATGGAAATCCCTGCCTAACATCTTGATACTCCTATACTTCGTAGACCCTTTAGATCAATGGACATTTAAATTAGTTTTATCTTTATTTGTTAAATGATGCTCCATCCCCTATGTGTTGTGGGTTTGAGTCTTGTTATGGACAGTAAAATATAATTAAAACATATAAGATGTTTTCGCTCTCAACGGCCTTTGACTGTGACGCTATAAAATAGATTTAGGAATATATTAGATGAGCGTGGGGTATGTGGTTAGAAAGACAAAAACAAATAATTTAAAATAACATAAGAAGGGAATATATACAATTATACAAATACATCGATTTCAAATATTATTCGTTAACTTTGAGGAAAATTAGAAAGACAAAGTTTATAACCGGTCACAATTTATTTTAAAAATATTTTTTATGAGAATTTATTTCTCTAATCAAGTAATCATAGAGTAAGGGGCCTAGAGAGTGTTAGATAATATAGGGGAGGGGGTATAATAGTAGTGTGGCTTAGTGGAGTAGTGTCCACCAATCAATGAGATGTTGATAACTCAAATTGGTGTTTTTAGTGTGGCTTGGGAGCCACATCACAAAGTATGGTTAGGGATGTTCACGATCCGAACCGAACCGAACGGACCTTTGCTCGTGTTTGGTTCGTTTACAAACCGAACCGAACCGAACCGAGCATTTTTTCAACCGATCCAAAATCGAACGAGTGACTTTCGATCCAAGTATTTTTCGAGCGATCGCCGAGCGAATTCCGAGCGTCACGGAACAAAAATGAAAGTGACGATGGGTGGTGATCTGACATAACACCTTCATCCATATTTCCAATTTTAACACATTTTGTCCAATAACTAACACACTAGTCTTGTTGGTAATTTTTTTTACAAAATGACCTAAATGTTGATGGTGATCTAACATAACACATTCGTAGCACTTATTTATCTTTTTACGAATCATATACATCCATAAACAAAAAACTTCAAGATCCACAAAATAATAAACTAACGTATTAAACTTACATCCGAAGTTAAATATTAATAGAACTTGAAGCTGCAAAGAATTTTTAGAAGAACGGAAACCATAATCCTAATTTTAATCTTAACAAATTAAAATTGATAAATAAATAATAAAAGTATATAATTTTAATAATTAAATGTCTGTGTGTGTATATATATATATATATATAGGGGGAGGATCATTTGAGAACCAATTTGGTTTGAGAACTTTTGAGAACCATTCTAAGCCACTAGTTTATATATATGGAAACCCTCCAATGAATTTGAATGCTCCCCCCTGAAAATTAGTGGCTCAGAATGGTTCTCAAAAGAAAAAGTTCTCATTTGAACCTAACCCTATATATATATATATATATATATATATATATATATATATATATATATAGGGTGAAGTTCATTGTAGACACTTTCGCATGTGATATATATATATATATATATATATATATATATAGGGAGAGGATCATTTGAGAACCAATTTGATTTGAGAACTAAAAAGAACTAATTTGAGCCACATGTTTATTACATGTATCCCCCTCCCATGAATTGTAGTGATCCCCCTGAAATTTGTGGTTGAGATTTAGTTCTCAAAAGTTCTCAAAATAAAAAGTTCTCATTTGAACCTAACCCTATATATATATATATATATATATATATATATATATATATATATGGGGATGGATATATGAAAACCTCTTTAAGTTGGAAAACCCGTGAAAACTAACACAAAACAAAAAAAAAATTCTTCAAAATTTTTGTAGTGATTATATGCGTTAATACAAGCCCTATGGTGAAAAAAAATAAAAAAAACGCCCATTTTTAAAAAAAAATTCCAAAATCTGACGTTACGTCATGTTACATATGTAACATTTACCTGTTACATATGTAAAATGCCTTGTTACATATGTAACAAAATCTGTAAATAATTTTTTTTTTAAATCTCTAGGCGCTTTTTTAATTTTTTTTTTCACCAAAACCATCAAAAATGAATGTAGAATCTATAAAAATTACATCTAAAAAAATAACAAATTTTGAACGTCTTTTTTGGCCGGTTAACTTCTTTTTGCAAAAAAAATCGGTTCTTAAATAGTTTTTTTTTTTAATTTACACGGCGTGTTTTTTTTTTTTTTCCATAAATGGTGTTTTTTTTTAAGTTAGAGAGTCACCATAAAAAAAATCGAACAGAAAATAGAAATTTTAGATTAGTTTTCACGGTTTTTCCAACTCGGAGAGGTTTTCATTTTATCCTTCTCTTATATATATATATATATATATATATATATATATATATATATATATATATTACATAATTCGAGCAAAACGAGCGAGCATCGAGCGAGCGCACCTATGATCATACTTGGTTCGTATTACAAATCGAACCGAGCCGCTCGGTTCGTTTTTAAAGCGAGCGACAATCGAGCGAGCATTTTCCAAACATTTTTCAAGCGAGTTCAAACGAGTTTCGAGTGTCTAAGTTTTTTGAACAGCCCTAATGTATGCTAGTAGTGTGGCTTGGGTGGCTTCCTCCAATTCTGATTTTTTTATTTATTTAAACCACTTTTAATAAACAATAATAAAAGTAAACAACATTCATTAAAAATAAAAAAAATACAACTTAAAAATAAAATTAAAAAAACTACAACATTTATTAAAATTTAAAAAAAAACTAAACGTTCTCCTCCTTTTCGGTTAAAAACACTTCCATTGTGTTTTCGATGTGCTCGGTGATATCAAATCTAAGTTTAAAATGAGTCTCACTGTCACACCCCAACCGACGGCGGAATACGTTGGGACGCGATGATTGTCCAGATGCACACAACACTAATAAAATGTTGTGATATTCTTAATCAGCTCATTTAATAACAATAGAATAATACAATGTAACACAATATAATTCAAGAATAAGAATACAAATTAACTTGATTACATTAGGTCTCACTAAGGCCATAAGCATCTTAAAGTGTCATCAAGCGATCAACAACATCAAATAGCAAAACCTCCAACATGTACAAAATAAATGTCAACTACGAATAGTTAGTGAGTAAACATAGGTGTAACGTACTGATATATATTTGAACATGCGATCCAGTGAGTTAAGTGTAAACATCTATGATAAACATGAAATGAATCAAAGCACATAATAGGCGACACACTCAAGCCCTTGGCATTTAGGCTTTCAATCACAAGGCGTCACACGCGATGCAGGCCAAGTGGGTTGCCACACCAATAGATCTATTATCGTAACCCCGGCTCAATTAGTTAATGAGATGCGTCAAATCGTTCAATCGTTCCATCGTTCAATCGTTCAGAGCAATAATCCATACAAGTTTAAACACACAAGTATACACATAACAGTCACATCGATCGCATTTAGTTTTAGAATAAAGTATAAGAGTTTGTGTTCTGATAGCGTACATGTTGCACCCCAAAACAGTAAAAGAAAAGGGGCTATGAATACTCACCTGATATGGAGACACAAAGGGAAGAATGACATTGCGTAACCAAATGATTCGACCCGAAGACCACCTTGACGAGCGAAACAAGAACGACGAACCAACAAATAAACAAATATATGAGTATTTATAAGAATAGCCGTGCCTTTCGAATCGAAACAACTTAATGGACATGACCAAATTTAACGACTCGATGGTGAACTGCGAACGTTCAAGGTCGGAGTGTAAGTTTATTCTGAAACTGACTACAAAACGATAAATAATTGTAATACATTATTTATAATTCTTAGCGGCCAAAAATATGTATATTTTTATGATTTAGAAGGAAGAACTTTATTCATGCAAGATTATGACGAGTCACATGAATGTTCACATATACAAAGTTAACATAACATTTTCAAAATCATGATTTACCGAACCCGAGAGTTGGGTTTTAGTCTTTTAGTCCATAAGATCCACATAATAATAGTTTAAATATATTATTGATGAAACTCGAGCTTTTCAGAATCATGATTTATATTTGAAGTTCGGTTCACTGAGTTTTAATATTAGTAATATGCTGATAATTACCAAATTAATGTATTCATAAATAGGGCATGGATAATTTGGAAACCCACTTGAGCCTTGAAAACCTTGAAAACCCTTTATGGGCCATTGATCTCATTCATCAATGGATGAGATTAAATCTTACTTTTTGCATTTTTTTTTCCATTTATTTAATAGCCAAAAAGGTAGAAAAGGGTAAGATAGTAATCTTACCCACCTTTCTCTGTCCTACTTTTTTAATTTTCAATGCACCAATCATTACTATCTCTCCTACTTTTTAAATTTCTCTCTCCTATTTTTTTAATTTTCAGACACGAATTTTACATATGTAAAAGATTTGTAACTGCTATTAAACATTCTTATTTCAGCATTTTACATATGTAAATTATCTTGACAAATGAAATAAAAAATAACAAATATATTTTATTAATTTATAAGTAACCGTCACAATCAACATTAAACATAACAACATGTGTTATATAAAATGATAAAAAAAAATTGTAACAAGCTAATAAAAAATATAAAAACTAATTATGTTTGAGTTCTTGATAATTATTTTCATCTTTGATAGAAAATCTCATAACCTACAAAGAAAAACAAGTTCATCAGTTTATATATGTAAATTAAAATATATAACGAGACGTAACATGTCACGTAAGTAAATTTACATATGTAATTAGGTTTTACATATGTAAAATAAGATATTACATATATATTACATATGTAAGTAAATCTGCATATGTAAATGAAACTCGAACCGGTTCATATACATATGTAAAACATGCAGTTTTTTTTTTAACTACTAATTGTAATGCATAAAGTCCTATTTACATAAGCACATTTACATATGTAACATTAGTTATTACATATGTAATATCATTAAATATACCTTAAAGAATTACATAAGCATCAAAATAGTGTCATTAAAATACCTACAGATCATGAAAAACACATAGAGTCTATTTTTCCTAAAAAGCCCAATGCCATTTTTTATAACATCATCAAAATATATTTTTTATACATCTTTATATGTAACACCCTCGTTTCCCAAAATATATGAGTCCCGTGAGATTCATGAGATTGTAAGTGGTAAATTTACATATGTAAAAATATGTAACATCAGTTAATACATATTTAAAAATATGTAACATCAGTTATTACATATGTAAAAATAACATTTTACATATGTAAAAGATTATGCACCAGTTTTTGGCCTACAAAGTCCAATGCCACAGCATGTTACATATGTAAATTTAAATATATAACGAGATATAGCATGTCACGTAAGTAAATTTACATATGTAATTAGTTTTTACATATGTAAAATTAGTTTTTACATATGTAAACAACAATTATTACATATATAATATCATTAAAACACCTATAGATCATTAAAACACATATATATTACATTTGTAATCATATACTTGAACTATAATTCATTAAAACACCTATAGATCATTACACATATATATTACATATTTAATCATATATTCAAACTATAATTTAAAAGAAGATCAAAAAATAAAGACTCGTGAGATTATAAGTGGTAAAATTACATATGTAAAAATATGTAACATCGGTTATTACAAAGCCTAGTGTCACATATATGTTACATATGTAAAATAAGATATTACATATATATTACATATGTAAAAATAGTTTTTACATATGTAAACATTAGTTATTACATATGAAATATCACTTATAACAAACTTTCGAGTGTAATATTTGGCTTCATCCAAATTACTTCAAAACAAATAAATTGTCCAGAATGATTAAAAAAAACAAATTATTTGTTTCTTCACAAAAATATCACAAATATATGATTAGAAAAAAAAACAAATTATTAGTTTCCATGTGGATACAAAAGGAAAATGAAGGGATGTCAATGAAGGGATGTCAATGAAACTCGAACCAGTTTATATACAAATGTAAAATAGCAGCTCAGCTCATTGACTCGATCGTGTTTGGATGGGATTAGTATAGTTTACACTCGAACCATGTGTAAACTAATTATTAACAACAACAAAAAATGAAGGGATGTCAATGAAACACGAACAGGTTTATATACATATGTAAAATATACAACTTTTTCAAAATAATTCTATTGGTTTTATAGCCTATCTTTTTATTTAAGAATAAAAATAACCTAGCATCAGCAGTTAAAACAACATGCCTAGTAAAAAAAACATGACTCAATCTCCATTTTCCGTAACTATTAAGAGTTTATTAAATAAAGAGATATTAATTTTGCTATTCACTATTACGAGTTTATTAATATATCTTATTCGTTAAAAAAGTTAAGATGAACAAAAAAACTATGAACCCAAACCAATTTCTTGAATCCTCACAAAAAGAACAAGAAAGAGGCAAAATTAAATATAAAACGTAAATATTTAATAATAGGCAAAACTAGACTTACGTAGATATTTGAATATTTAAAGATTCGATCTGTAAAATTACATTGGAAAAAATGAATGTACAATAATAGTCAAAAGAAGAATAACAAACCTCCAATATATAATGATATCAAATAATGATAGCAATTAAGTTCACTGAAGCTACTATGTTGACACGCAAAAGAACAAAAAGAATGAAAACGCACCGGAATTTTAGGGACGAGACCACCCATGACCTTTGCAGAGACGAGTGATTTGAACCTCAATCGGCGCCATGTTAAACTCCGGCGATTTGAAAAATCACCGGATTTATAGACACGAGACCACCGATTTACAGAGACGAGCGATTAGAACCTCATTCACTGTCGGCTACAAAGATATGCGTCAGATCCGGAAATCATCGATGGGTTCAAAAAACTTCGCGACTGAAAAGAAGGAGAAAACATGGTTGTGGTCTGACTAGATCTACTCCGTCTCTCGCATCCAGTTCGGGACTACATCTAGACTTTGGAGGAAGAAGACGAGACGTGGTGTGGTGGTGTCGACGAGGGAGGAGGAATACAGCGGCGCCGTCACCATCTGTCGGAACCCTAGCCGCCACGTGACTGCTACTCGTTGGACGACGGAAAGGATGGGATGAACCAACCTCTAATCGATCGATTCCGGAGACGACCACAACTCCGGCTTGATGCGACGGTGGTGGTATGGAGGAGCGATGGTGGAACCTTCAGATGGGTAGATGGGTGAAAGTGTAGAGATTTCATTGTATATAGTGGAAGGTTTTGAAAAGATTTGAAAATTTTGAATTGGGGGAAATGTGGGTCGAGATATATATTTAATCTTCTGACAAGAAAATAAATAAATAAATAAATTAAAGGGTGGTTAAATTACTATCATGTCCCTGATGACTACAAGACAAAAATAATCAAAATTGATGATGTGGAGGCTTGTGAAACCCTTGGATGGGTTTGTGGGGTTTTCATAGCTCAACAAGGTTTCCACCACATACTAAGCCTTCATAAATATATATATATATATATATATATATATATCATCCCTTTTTTATATAAATATTCTTTTAAGTACCTATAGTGACGAAGGTTTTCAACAAAAGTTTATAAACTACACAATGTCATTAATAAGGCGACGTGGTAATGAACACACTATACCTTCGGTTGAAAGTCGAACACGAACCCGGTTAACCGCAAAACTATCACGACACCAAAAAAATGAATAAGTAGCCCATTCCGATTGATTTTCTCGTCACGAACGATAATATGAGGTTAGTTTTCTAATTTGACTCCGTTTGACTAGATTTGATGTTGACCAACGAGTTAACTGAGTCAACTCGTTGACTTGGTCCGAATTAGCCCTATTAGCCCCATGCTTGCATCCAAACACTCTAACAACATCATCTCAACCGAACACATGACCATCCACCTTGCAACAACCCGTTCCGCCGGCCGGAGGCCGTGGCCGCCACCGAAAATATCGTCCCGCCCGAGAAACCCAAAACCAACAACAACATACGAACACCACTCAGATCTGTACAAAAACAAGAGAAATCGAGAGGTTATATGAGAGAAACGAGTAAGAAAAGAAAGAAATCTGAACTACACAGACCTTAGAGTAGCGCCGCTATTGCGGAACCCTAAAACCGTCGTCGCCGCCTTTGTTACACCACAGAAACCGGGAGCCCAGGGGCTGTCACTGTTCGCGATGAGAAAGGAAGGAGGGTGTGATGAAGACATCATAACCATCAAGGTCACTAGAAACGGCGTGTCGCCGCCGCAGTCGTCGGAATCAGCGGCTGCCGCCACACTAGACGCGAACATCAAATCAAAAGCCTGAATCGCGAGTTAGAAGGAGGAAGATGGATGACCAGACCTTTGCTGCCAGTTGATAACCTCACCGGCGACAACAGGATGAATGATACGGGTCATCACCCGTAATCCACGTTGCCTCTTCATTTAATTAATTAATAATGCATTTGTTAGTTTCATTAGTCTTGCATTTGTTAGTTGAATTAGTCATGCATTTTGTATTCCCACGTTTCTCTTCCACTAGGTCATATAGTATTTCCATGTTCATCCCACGTAGTAAGTAGTTGCATGCATCCATGTTTGAATTTTAGGCTATAAATTGTATTACGTATTCAATGAAAAAGGCAGAAGAAAATTGCAGCAAGTTTACGTTTCCTCTCTTTCAATTCTTAGAGTTTAACCCACTAACGGGTCTCTATCATTTGGTGCTTTCATTCCCGACACCATGCCTCCCCGCCGTGATCCCTCTCCCACCAACACCGACCCGATGCAAGCTATCGCCGACAAACTCGACCGACTTCTCACCGCTACCCAAAATAACCCTCAACTCACTGCTCTCATCAAGGCTACCGATGGCTTGAATACAAAAATGAACACTCAATCTGAAATTTCGGCGAGCCTTATTAGCAAACTTGATTCCCAATCGGCTGCCACTAATGCCATGGCTGCCAATCTCACGGCTTTAACCCAACAGTTGCTTTCCACTTCACCCAATTCGTCCACCTCCACTTCCGCCAACTCTCGTCCCGTAACAACCCTCGACACCACTGTTATCAATCAACCTAACAACCCTCGCCCTCCCAAGATAACTCTGCCCCTTTTTTATGGATCGAATCCCTTGGATTGGATCTTCCAAGCGGAGAACTACTTCTCATACTACCGGATTGCCACCGACCAACGTCTCTCACTCGCCGTATTCTATTTCATCGGAGACACCCTTAGTTGGTACAAACATTTGGCTAAGAACGACATGTTAGGCACGTGGACGACCTTCAAAAGAGCCCTTGAATTACGTTTTGGTCCGTCGACATACGAAAACTATGAAGCTACCTTGTTTAAACTCGACCAAAAGTCCACTGTCAAAGCTTATCAAACCGAGTTTGAAAAGCTTAGCAATCGTGTTAACGGGTTGTCTCAACAAGCCTTAACCAATTGCTTCATTTCCGGTCTTAAACCCGACATCCAAACGGAAATAGCCATCCATCATCCTACCACCCTCCATCAAGCTTATGGCCTTGCTTCTTTAACTTAGGACAAACTCACTTCTGGGGTCATCGAATCATCACCAAACCCACTCCCGAACCAACCCCTATTGGCATCTCCTTCCCCTTTGCCACAATCCTTACCGGTAAAGAAATTAACTCCAACCGAAATGCAGACACGAAGGGCAGCGAGATTGTGTTTCAACTGTGATGAACGTTATCAACCGGACCACCGTTGTCAACCCCCTAAATTTCTACTCATGCAAGCCGAAAACGCACCACCATGGCTCGGTCTTGAGGACAAGCCCGATTTTAAGGAGGGGAGAATTGATACGGGTCAACACCCGTAATCCACGTTGCCTCTTCATTTAATTAATTAATCATGCATTTGTTAGTTTAATTAGTCTTGCATTTGTTAGTTGAATTAGTCATGCATTTTGTATTCCCACGTTTCTCTTCCACTAGGTCATATAATATTTCCATGTTCATCCCACGTAGTAAGTAGTTGCATGCATCCATGTTTGAATTTTAGGCTATAAACTGTATTACGTATTCAATGAAAAAGGCAGAAGAAAATTGCAGCAAGTTTACGTTTCCTCTCTTCAATTCTTAGAGTTTAACCCACTAACGGGTCTCTATCAACGAACGCCGGAAACGGAGGTGGTCGCTGGTCCTCCATGAGGGCTTCCCTCTCACTCACACGATGCACACACAAAATGTGTGTGTTTGGTTGGCTGCCAAGAAAGAAAAAGGGAAGAAAACCCTAAAAACCTATTAAAATAAAATACTTATTACTAGTATTTACTTATATTTTTTTTATTATAACCAAAATATTATTAAGGATTAAATGAACGGTGCATTATAAATCCAGCAGGCATACACCGTGCTAACTCAAAATGATATACTTTAAAAGTCATGTTTACGGACAACGTTTATATCAAACATTTAACCAAATGCACACCGGTATATATTAAATTTGACACTTAAATATATAAAAGAATATAAAAAAGACGATCAATATATATTTATATATATAACGCATCGCTTGAAAGACTTATATATCTTATAATACATGAAACAAGTATTTGCAAACGATTGATTAGTAATTGTTAATTACGATTACAGAAAAACGGTTTGGATAAAAATATACGGGTTGACCGAGTTGTCACACTTACTATCTCGCAATTCGAAAATGACATTCAGATCGAGAACCCGGCTAACTGGCGGATCTCGAATGTGGACCGGTGAAATAGCAAGGCCATCGTCTTTGAAAATCATGTTGCTTAGAATAATGATAGCGTACATAATGTTCTCCACTAAAGATTTTTTGATTGGACGACCCTTTCGATCAACTATTGACCACTTTTCCTTTAACCAACCAAACGCTCTTTCGATGTCTTTTCTAGCCCCGTATCTTCTTCACCTTCTTCTCTTTAATCTCAAAAGGATGTGGAAATGCCTTCACAAAGACCGACCAAGGGGGATATATGCCATCCGCAAGGTAATATCCGCGTTCGTACTCTCTACCGTTGCAAACAAATGGCATTCTAGGTGCAACCCCATGCAACTCATCATTGAACAAAGGTGACTGATTAAGCACGTTGATGTCATTGTCTGAACCTGCAACACCAAATAACGCATGCTAAGACCACATATCTTAGGACGCAATTGCCTCGAGTGAAATTGATGGTTTTTTATGATCGCCATAATAATATTGTGCCCTATACTTTATAGGACAATTTCTCTACTCGCAATGAGTACAATCGATACTACCTATCATATCCGGCATACCATGTTTTGCTAAATGGGTATTATATAAAAAAGTAATATCGTGGCTAGTAGGTGAACGCAAAAATTCATCTTTATAAAGCTTAATTACGGCATCACAAAAATAGTGTAGGGATTCACGTGTAGTTCTTTCAGAAAAATCTAAAGATTCATCATATTCGTCATAAACGTTACCGTATGCAAGTTGACGAATAGCCACTGTGCACTTTTATAAAGGTGTGAAACTTTCCCTCTTCGTCGCCTCTAAACGGGGTGTGAACCACAGGAAGTTGTTTGTGATGTCGTCAACAATCTTGAAAAACAACCGTTTAGACATACAAAATTGGTCTTTAAAAATTCCCTCATGGTAACGGGGATTTTCGGCGAAATAAAGTTCCACCAATCGTTGGTGACCGTTTTCACGATCATGGAATATACGTTTCCTCCGTTTATGAGCGGAAACCTCTTCTTGTTCTTCTTGTTCGATGACGTTAACACATAGGTTAAGGTAATGCATCGCGTCCTCGTACGAACCATCGGAGCTGCTTGACGACGAAGTGCCAATTTCGGGTGGTGGAAGAATTTCTTCATCGTAAAGACTCATTTTTTTAGAGAGAAAGTGGAGAAGAAAGTAGTGTATGAGGTGTGGTATATAAAAAAATTGAATGGGTATATATAGTAAATTGTTAGAAAAAATGTTAGAAAAAAAAGGAAAAAGCCGTTGCATTCCAACGGTAAAAAAACGATCACAAAGACCCGGCTTACCACGGTTTCTAGGAGTCATCGGAGACCACTCAAATTGAGCCTTGGTAGGGAACCGCGTGAGACGGTATGAAGGACGTGCGGAGCCACCCAGCTCCCCTTGGAGCCGCCCAAGGGAGGTGGCCCCATAGTGTCTCCCCTTAGGGGTGTTTTCTAATAGCCTTTTTCTTAGAATAAGTTAATAAGAAACTAGCATATTTGATAGAGATTTTTTGTCTTTTAGTTGGGAGGCCTTGTTTTAAATCTAGGAATTGATGTAATTTTGTTTGAGAGTAGTTTAAGAATAAAAATATGTTAGAATTACACATTCAAATAGTATAATTTTATTCTTTATAAATCAGGTGACGTCCTTATAGTTTCGAATTTGCACTTCACTTTTCTGAAGTAACCGAAATTATCAGGTTGTGCCCTACTGCCCTTATTTCTAAAAGAGATTCTAAAAGAGAGCTAACTGGTCTGTTAAACTTTCGAGACTAGAAATGTCATAAAAACAATACTCTAACAGAACAGGTAAGTAACCTGATCATTTCGGTTACTTTAAATATGCAAAGTACAAAAATGAAACTATAAAAACGTAATCTGATTTCTACCCAAACCCGTAAGACATAAATTAGCTTACTCATATTGTAAAGGATGTTATTTGGTGGGGTATAGTGGCGTTCCCATCCCCAAGTATAGAGTCCAAGCTGCAAAGAAAAGATGGAAGAAAAGAGAAAAAAAGACAAAAGAGAAAGAAATCAGATGCCATAAATGACGTGCCTTTGTCCCACCAAAACAGAGATTCGGGTTTATCTTTATTATAAGAGTCAGGTTTAATAATTAATAAGCGTATAATTTATGAAGATGGGTATATAGTACAATTGTATAGATAAAGAGCATCATAAAAAATATAAAAAAAATAAATAGACCATGTAACTAGAGGTATACAAAACCGGTTCGGTTGGGGTGTGAATCGAAACCGGTTTGGTCAACCACAGTAAAACACTGGTTTAAGTAAAACCGGTTCGAGTACCAAACCGGTTTACAGCATCAAAACTCCAAGCATGTACAGTCTGAGTTGGACCGTGTTGAAATAAGATTTGGGTTGAACCGGTTCGGAATACCGTTTTTTTTTACTTTGCAAATACATAAATAAACTAAACAAAACTAACTAAAATTCATATTTTCATTAAAAGTTCTTAAAGCTAAATAAAAGGAATATTTAAAACAATATAAAAACATAAATTGTAATACATTGTAATAAGTTTATCAAAATTTCAGGAGATCTTGTTGTTCGTAAGATCCTCACCACAATTTGATGTTCATTGTTTGTCATTTGAGTGTTTTTGAAATATAAGAAAGTAGAAAGTTGTGTAATTCAACCAAAACAAACACCTTGTGTACTTCAACCAAAACAACCACCTACTATTTATACCATGGTTGTAAAACTCCTGGCCTACGACCGATTATTCCCCGAGTATTCTCCGCTTACGTCTAGTACTCCCCGAGTACTTCCCCATATTCCCCGAGTACTCTCCTATATTCCCCGAGTACTCCCCCAACTAGGGCGAGTACTCTCAACTCCCCAGTCGATCGACTTGGGAGCGTCTAGCAAATTTTGCAACCATGATTTATACTAAAAATATATAATAAAAAAAAAGAAGAAGAGTTCATTAACACCTAACAAAAATTAAGAGCTAATGGATATTTGAGGTCCAACCGGTTCCAATGCAACCCAATTCCTGAATCAGTTCTCACAGTGAAATCGTCAAACCGTAGTCAACGTGGCGGTTAAGACTCAACCCTAACCGGATTACCCTCAACAATAAGGGCCACCCTTTATTTGAGCAAGTTAAGTTATAGAATTAGTCATCCTAGAAAATTTCATTCAACATCTATAAGTTTACCTAAAATAATTTATCACTTTCTAGGTTTAAACAGTTAATTCATCACACAATATCAGAGTATGCAACAAGTGATTAACATCCACTAGTTGAACTACAAAATATATCCCACGGTGGGGTTCGGTTCCTCCAAAACGGTAGCTTGATCTTGATGCGTCCTCCCATTAGATTTCACCTGCCACCATTGCCAGTAACAATTAGTAGTAATGGCATAACGCAACTCGCTACCGCATACCCCCCCCCCCCCCCCAAATAAAAAGTATATATGTTTCTGTCTGTCGTACTCGTAGTGTATCGCCACACTCAGGGGGCTGGGTTGTGGCGATATGCTAGGAGTAGCATTTCTAGCACCCTTAGCCAATTTTTTTCTGAAGATTCCGGACTTAGTCAAATTTTGAAGTTTTTCAACTATATATATATATATATATATATATATATATATATATATATATATATATATGGGAAGGGTTCCGTGTAGACCCTTTAAATTTTGTAGACCCCGTAGAACCCTATAAAACTCAATAAAAATAAAACTCAGTGTTGTAAATTTGGTTTTTTTTAATTACGATAAGCTTTTAAGAACCAAAAAAATAAATAAATAAATTAAAAAAAACTAAAAACATTAAAAATCAAACATTTTAAGACAATGAGTTTTAAAATAATGAGTTTTAAACGCAACACTGAGTTTTATTGAGTTTATTGAGTTTTAAACTCATTGATTTTTAAAACTCATTGTCTTAAAATGTTCAATTTTTAATGTTTTTCGTTTTTCTTTTTTTTTAATTGTCTTTTTTTGTTCTTAAAAGCTTATCGCAAATTAAAAAAACTAAATTAACAAAACTGAGTTTTATTTTTAGTGAGTTTTAATGAGTTTTATTGAGTTTTATAAGGGGTCTACGGGGTCTACAAAAAATAAGGGGTCTACACGGATCTTTTACCTATATATATATATATATATATATATATATATATATATATATATATATATATAGGGAGAGGATCATTTGAGAACCAATTTGGTTTGAGAAGTTTTGAGAACCATTCTAAGCCACTAGTTTATATATATGGAAAACCCCCCATGTATTTGAATGCTTCCCCCCTGAAAATTAGTGGCTCAGAATGTTTCTCAAAAGTTCTCAAAAGAAAAAGTTCTCATTTGAACCTAACCCTATATATATATATATATATATATATATATATATATATATATATATATATATATGGTAAAGTTCAATGGAAAACTAAGTTTTAGTTGGAAAACTGGAAAACCAAAGGAAAATTATATAAAATGAAGGCAAATTAGGTAATTTTGGTGCTCTTTTCTTTTCATTTTTAAATTTTCGTGTCTATCCACCTAATGCCACCTAACGACCTTAAAAAAACTTTAAAAAAAAACTTTAAAGAAAAACTTTCTTTCTTTTTTTGGTTCGTCCGACTATGTTGCATATACGCAATATTGTATGTTGTTTACGTTGCGTACATGCAACATTGTATGTTGTGTACATGCAACATAGCATGTTGCATGCAATATATGAAACAGGCAATGTTGTATATATGCAACATACTATGTTGCATATATGCAATGCATGAAGCATATAATGTTGCATATATGCAAAATATTATGTTGCATATATTCAACGTATGCAATACGCTATGTTGCATATATGCAACATTGTCGGACGAACAAGATTAACAAGAAAAAAACGTTTTTTTTTGCTTTTATTTAAAGTTATCATGTGTATATATGTGAAATTAATAAAAAAAGATGTCAAATCACCCAAATAGCCTTCATTTAATATAATTTTCTTTGGTTTTCCAATTTTCCAAATAAAAGTAGTTTTCCAAGGAACCTTACCCTATGATTATGTGGATTCATATCCAAAGTTTATGTGTGAATTTGATGATTTATGCAATCGTGATTATGTGGTATTGATACTTTAGTCATATATATATAGGAGAAGGATAAAATGAAAACCTCTCCGAGTTGGAAAAACCGTGAAAACTAAGCTAAAAAATTCATTTTTGTTCCGATTTTTTATGGTGACTCTCTAACTTAAAAAACACCCTTTATGAAAAAAAAAACGTCGAGTAAATTTTTTAAAAAAAAATATTTAAGAACCGATTTTTTTGCAAAAAGAAGTTAACCCTTAAAAAAAGACGTTTAAAATTTGTTATTTTTTTAGATGTATTTTTTTATAGATTCAACATTCATTTTTGATGGTTTTGGTGAAAAAAAAAAGCGGCTAGAGATTTTTTTTTAATTATTTACAGATTTTGTTACATATGTAACAAGGCATTTTACATATGTAACCAATGTTACAGAAATCGCGATTAATCGGTGATTAATCAGCGATTAATCGCTTAGCGGCACCTCACCGTCTACGAATAATGGTTTAATGGTCAGCTAGTCAACGACGGTCAACATCGGTCCTTGGCGGTCCTTAGCGGTCTTATCGGCCTTGACGGTTAGCCAACTTTAATAATTAAAAAAATGAAAAACTTAAAAAATTGTATTTTTTGACTTTAATATTGTAGATTTGACTTAAATATGTTTTTTTTTTGGGATTATTGAACATATTCGACTTTATTATTGTATTTTTTTACTTAAACGTTTATATAAATACTAGTTTATTACTTTTTAAGATTATTTACTTATTTACTTATTAACTATACCAAGATATTGACATGTTGAAATATGTAAATGTTTATATATATAGTGTTAGGTTCATTTATATATATATATTTATGTAATAATTTAGGGTCTCCGATTAATCGCTGATTAATCACGATTAATCCGATTAATCGCTTAACACCAGTCGACCGTCGAGCTAGCGCCAAGCGATTTCTGCAACCTTGTATGTAACAAACAAATGTTACATATGTAACATGACGTAACGTCAGATTTCGGAATTTTTTTATAAAAAAAAACTACTAGCGTTTTTTTTTTAATTTTTTTCACCATAGGGCTTGTATTAACGCATATAATCACTACAAAAAAATTGAAGAAAAAAAATCGTTTTGTGGTAGTTTCCACGGTTTTTCCAACTCAAAGTGGTTTTCATTATATCCATCCCATATATATATATATATATATATATATATATATATATATATATATATATATATATATAGGGTGAGGTTCATTGTAGACCCCTTAAAAAGTGTAGACCCTGTAGACCCCCCTATATTGTTCTATAAAACCTACTAAAATTTATAAAACTCATTTTTGTTGGTTTGGTTTTTTTATGCGATAAGTTTTTAAAAATCAAAAAGAAAACGTAGAAAGTTGTTGGAGACAATGAATTATAATTGTTGTTAAAAAAAAGTATATTATTCTATAAAACTCAGTAGAAATTATAAAACTCATTGCTGAGTTTTAAAACTCATTGTTGTGTTTAAAACTCACTACAACTTTAAAAATCGATGTTCTTTAAAACTCATTGAAAATTATAAAACTCACTACAAATTATAATACTCACTCTTTAGATTAAAAACTCACTTTTGTGTTTAAAACTCATTGTTTTTAAAACTCACTGAAAATTATAATTTCAAACTAAGAAAATAAAAAATAAAGAAAAAAACTAAAAATATAAGAAATAAACCCTAAATTAAAATATAAAGATAGAAATATACCAAAATAAAATAAAATAAAAATAAAGAGCAAATTAAACAACAATGACTTTTATAATTTTAGTGATTTTTATAGAAAATAGAGGGGTCTATGGGGTCTACAATGAACTTTTGACTATATATATATATATATATATATATATATATATATATATATATATATATATATATGACTAAAGTATCAATACCACATAATCACAATTGCATAAATCATCAAATTCACACATAAACTTTGAATATGAATCCACATAATCATTCGTATCGAACACATTAGCCCTTACCGATTAGACAAACTTAAAATGCCATCTATTAACTCCACCTATTTATTTCCATCTTAATAAAACATTTACCACTTCCAACTAATTAAACATTTACCCCTTCCAACTTGGCATACTAAACAACCATAATGATTTTGCAAAACATATGAGCTTTCCTTTACGGTTTTGTACCATTTTGAGTTTGTTTCGAGTCATTATAGTGTGTTTTCATTTACTTTTGGTTACTTGAGTCTTATTATGGTTTTTAGTGTGTTTTTGTAATTAATTGATCAATCCCGAGGCTTGATGAGCATTAGAGAAAGTTGGAGAACAAGTGGAGATCAAATAGAACAAAAGTGCTGAAAATGGAGTTCTAGGCTCTACGCTTTACAGAAAAGAAGGAAAGAGACAATACGCTTAGAAGTCAAGTTCGCCAAAAAAGTCAATGTCGGTTTGACCGACTAATTTGTCCCAGGCGATATGCCTGATGTGTCCAGCTGAGTTAGGCGATACGCGTGGAGCCGTAATTTCCGAGAAAACCCTAATTTGCATTATAAATTGATTTGCACGGTTCTTTTCAAGGAGTTCTCTATTCTGCCGTAACTTGGAGCACCTGGAGACGATTTTGAAGATGGGAATCGAGCTACGATCATTGGAGATCACCTGGATCAATCATTCGCCTTCAATCTTGGATTTTGGGTTCTTGGTTTCTCTTTGGTTCTTGCTTAATTATTAAGTACATCATGTTTGCCACTAAAGCTATCATTTTTATCTATGTTCTTGACAAAAGTATGGTTGTTGGCTAAACTCTTGTGTGCCACTTAGACATTGTGATGATTAATTAGTGTTTTTTACTTTTCTTGGTTTTATGACTTTTGTATTGGATTGGTGCTCTAGTAAAATACTTATAACCTGCTGATTTGATGCACATGCATATCTTAATTGGGTTTACAATTGTTTATAATTCTTGCGTTATCTGCGGATGTCTTTCGGTTTGGGTAATGTAATCAAATTGTGTGACTGTGTGTTTGTAATTTGGTATGCTTTTCTATGCTTAGTTGATCATAGGATTGATTATCAATGGAATTCTTGATTTTGGTATTCTGCTATATCTAGAAATCCGAGAGGTGATAGACTTGTCAAGCAATCGGGTTGGTTAAAGGTTTTAGGTAGAATTGTCTTGAGAGAGAGGTTTCCTAGGGTTTTTAGTTAACTTGTTATTCCATGTCAAATTGTAGGTAGGTTAAAGGTAACTCCTTTCACTTTAGGTTTCCTTAGAGTGTCTGAATTAGGAGGGATCGAGAGGAGAACTAACTGTCCCAGTACTAGAATTATCGTTAGGAAGGACCGAGAGGAGAACTAACCAATAAGTGCACGTATTCAATCGTTAGGAATCCTTATTACGTCACACCCGGAGAGTGATTTGGGGTCTACTAGAGGTTTTTAAAGGTTGTAGTTAAGATCTTGGTTGCCATTGCAATTGTCATAGCCGAGTGAAGACATTAGCATTAATTAGGATTCCGGGTCTCGGTGGTACTTGTTCTCATACCTGAATTCGTCTTAGTTTTGTAAGTGTCGGTAGTTAAGTTAGTTTTCATTCTAAAAATCCAAAAATCCAATCTCTTCAAATATATTTTTTTTTCACATTTCTTAGTCAATTTAGTTATTCAGTGTCCTTAGGGTTCGATTTCGGTCTTCGTAAGCTATCTGCATTCGATAGGTACACTTGCCTGACAATTCGTTCCAGTTTTAGGTTTTCTGGGTTTAACTGGGTGTGTCTAGGTTTAGGTATTATTTTAGTAATTTTTGTCAACCGAATTCCACACATCAAGTTTTTGGCGTCGTTGCCAAAGACACTTGACAATAGCAAGATTAACTTTGGTTTGTGATTTAGGTTATTTGAGTCTTTGTGCTTTTCTTTCCATGTCTTTAGTTAATAAGGTTTTATTTGTTTTCTTTGCTTTATTTTATTAGTTTATGCCATATAACCGCTCGTAAGGATCGCCTGAATATTCTGCTACATTTGAACCTAAGAGAGACATCCTCGACCGCATATGAGAGCTTCGAGAAAACTTGAGAGATTTGATCACTAGTCAGGTCAGCACTCACTCACCCATTTGTCATATCACTGAACCCATTCCATTTCCTGATCTAGACATGGATGCTAGAAGAACCATTCATGAGATAGCTAGTGATGGAGTAGTTGATGCTAGGTTTTCTATCGCCACGAGTCCACGACCACCATTCCTAACACCGCTAATTGGCAAATCCCATCACACATTTTGAACACCCTTTTTCAAACCATTCAATTCCATGGCCTTGACGAGGAGGACGCACCCGCTCATTTATCTAGATCCGTGCCACTTTTGGTCTCACTGGTGTGTTCAGAACAATACGATTTATCCCGCCTCTTTCCATTCTCACTTTCAAGTCGTGCTGCTATCTTACTAGAAACCCTTCCCGCAAACTCCATCGCAACCTGGGATAATCTGAAACAAAAATTTCTGAAGAAGTACTATCCGCCTACCAAAGCCGCTCACATTAGAGAACAAATTCATTCTTTTCATATGGACCATGATGAACCGTACTACCTTGCCTATGATCGATTCAATATCCTTCTTAGTAAGTGTCCACAACACAGTCTCACTGATTGGGTGATTATAGAGAAATTTTACAATGGACTCACATACACTATGCAAAAACAATACAATACTTCTGCAGGAAGCCACATGCTGGAAAAATTGACCATAGATGAGTGTATGAATCTTTTTGAGACTTTTGCATTAGCAGAGCAGCAGCATCCCGGTGATCGTATGGCTACATTAGCACCAATGAAATATACACCTTCTACGATCTGAGGAGTTCATCACGTTGATTCTAACACTGCCATACAAGCTGCATTGGAAGCAATCCATAAGAGGTTGGATGACATTTAACTCAAAAAATATGCTAAATGTGAGTTATGTCGAGGCAACCTCACCCCTAAGGAGTAGGTTGACTACGTTAAAAACCAAAACACCTTCGGTAATTCATTTCAGTCGGGGTGGAGGAGTAATCAAAACTCAGGATGGATAGATGACATGAACCCACCGGGGAATAAGCCAAGACAGAATCAGAATGGTGGAGGAGAAGATGGTAGGATCAACACGAAGATTGAGGATATGTTAGCGGCTCAGATGCAGGTGCTTAATCAGATTGCGATTAGAGATCAGGAGACGCAAAAGAAATCCAAGTTTGATGAGTATATCAGTAGATCTAATAATTAGTCACATGCATAACATAGATCTAATCATATTACAACATAAAAATCCAATCTTGATCATAAATCATATAGATCTAACCCCAATGAGCATGTATATCATAGATCTAATCATATTACAACATAAAAATCCAATCTTGATCATGAATCACATAGATCTTTCAAGAATCAACATGGATGACATAGATCTAACCCTAATCCATCATAAAAATCCAATCTTAATCACATAATCGATAGATCTAGCAAGAATCAACATGCAAGATATAGATCTAACCCTAATTCATCGTAAAATGCAATCTTGATCACATAATCCATAGATCTAGCAAGAATCAACATGCATGACATAACCCTAATCCATCATAAAAATGCAATCTTGATCACATAATCCATAGATCTGGCATTAGACATCATGCATGATATAAAACTAACTTAAACACATAATAAAGATCATTTCTTGATCATGCAAAATCAAGCAACAAGGATGAACTACTTACTTGCACAAAGAAAGGCGAAGAAGGGGATGATCAAGAATTGAGTTCCTTAAAGAAATTGCTCCAAGATTAAAGGGAGGGGTGAAATGATTGAGGATCAAAGGTTTTCAACCATTTAGGGTGTTAGGATTTGAGAAATGAGGAGCATGGTGGCTAATGGTGCTTAAATAGATAAATTTTAGGGTTTTACCGGAAATGGAGTAGGTGTATCACCTCTTTCAATAGATAGCGAGAGGTGTAGCCTCTAGAGCTTTCCGAAATGATATTTTACCCGATTCCTCAATTTGCCTGCCCGTTTTATAATTTTTTGATGTTTTTGAGTCCCGTTTTCACCCACGTCACCCAATACATTAGCCCATCATGTTAACCACATATAATCCACTAAAAAAGAATATAAATACTCCACATAACTCATAGAAATGCACACATAGGGTCACATAACGCGTTTTTGGTCGGTATTGACGTACGTATCGATTTTGGGCAAATCACCAACGTTTTCGTGACTCAATTTAGTGTGTGATGACTCGTGACATGATTTGTGATTATTAGACTCATAATTATGCTTAATTAAACATACGATACTTAAATACGAGATTCTCGGTAAATGTCGAATCACGTATCGGAATCTCGTAAAAACCGCAGATTGCTTTATTTTCAATCGAGGAATACAATTTGAATCCAAATATTTTTAATTAAATATTTTATTTTAAAAAACAATTATGAATCATTTAAAAACATTATTTGGGATATAAATACCTGAAAATTCTCTCGGTACTCAATAATTTGCAAATCGGGAAGATGTGAAATTGTTAAAATGGGTGGGGTTTTATAACCGGGTAAAATGTAAATGTTACTAACATGCCATATATTTAATCTATTCCTTTTTTCTAGTTTTCTCTTTTTCATAATTACTTCCTGCTAAATTAGTTTAAAACCTAGCTCTTCATATGATAGGTGCGTGTTCGATCATCGCACGAACAAATTTTCTTTAATCTATTTCTTACCTTTAACTTTATTTTGCTATTTACTTCGAATGTTGGTTGCTAAAACTCATACCGTCGAGTGTAAACTTATTTTTGTTTTCATTAAATCTCAGATGGAGTTCCTTCGTGTGATGTGATTTTATTTGTATTATTTCTTTCAGTGTTTTACATTTATTTTATTTGCATTTTTTATTTTTTATGATTATGAATAACCTTATGTTAACTATAGATATATAGTTTAGTTGAGTGGTGTGATTTTATTCGTATATTTTTAGTGTTTAATATGTTTTTGGTGTTCCAATTCAATGTTCTACATGTTTATGAACAACCTTATCTTAACTATAGATATATATTTTGCTTGACACCAAAGTTGTCAGTTCTGACTTTCAATTGCTTACCGCTGCAACATAGCGTTTTTAACTTACTAGTTCATATAAACCAAAAACTTATAATACTAATAGTAATGCATATGCAAATTCTAAACCCTTAACAAATCTCAAACTGAAATTCAATATAGGTGTAATATTATATTAGTTAGGTTGATGTATTTTATTAATGAAACACAATGTACAAGTGTTAATGCGTGTGTGTGAGGGAAGCGTATGTTAGCTTTACCCACCTGCTTATCCCTACTCGACACTCCACCGCCCATACTGTTTTTCAGCTTTTCTCTCCATCCACAACTCCCCATTCTTGTGTCTCTCTCTTCTCTCACTACGCAAACCCCCTGGCCCTCCATCGAAGATTTTTGATTCCGAACCTTCCCCGCGTTCTTTGTTTCTTCATCGTTTGGTTGCAGATTTTCATTGCCATTAGAACACCATCAATGGTTCCAGCATTTTGGAACAGAGAGTGCAGCGACAACGACGTGTGCGGCTAGCATTGACGGCTTAACGAAGAAGAGAGCGTAGCGGCGCCGACTTACCCGGTTTTTTGATGTTTAAGATTCTCCATTTTGTATGTTTTTTGTATTTGATTGTTAGATGTAGCGGATTCAATTGTTAGGATTTAGGGTTCCTAATTTTCAATTTCGTTTTTAGGGTTCTACACTGAATGGTTTTAAAACTGCTGTCTCTCTTCACCACCGGTGACTTTTTGCAGCCGCCGTTGATTAATCATCGTCACTCCTTCAACAGCGACTACATGGATGACTATAGTTTGATTTACACTGTAGGGGCCTTCTTGGCTTAGCATTTGGTGAGGTTTATTGTCTTTTCCTTTAAAATTGATTTTTCCTTCATATTAGTTTCTACGAGTTTTTTATTGCTAAGCCTTTGGGTATTTTTGTTCCTCTATTAGGGTTTCAAACATAAACAAAAGCCTTTGGTAATGGGTTGAGGTCTAGACTTTTATATTGTATTGCAAACATATCAGTTCCAAGATATCATCTGAACAGCAGGCCATATACGAATCGGCAACTCATAGGTATCAATACTTGCACATTTAGATTCATTTTAAACTGTAATTGACAAGTCACTTGATCAAATACAGATTATACGGGCAAGGTTACTGATCTGGAGGAGGCGGATATAGAAGCCAACACAACTGTTTTGAGAATGACTTTGGAAGCGCTAGGGTATGAAATATCAGTTGCATAGCTCTTCTAAAACTATATGATATACTTGTTTTTGGTCTGCAGGTCTCTCCCGGTTGTCGTATTGCTGCCCTTTCTATAGTCCTTGGAGTATGGCTTTGTTTGCAACACCACACCATCTTCCTTTTATATCTGATTGTATCGCCGCTTCTGCCTTATCATCCATCCACTACACATCAGGTGAGTATGGATTTGTCGTTTGTTACCTTCGTTTTGAATCACCAATTCGATATGTATTTGTTGCTTTTATCTTTTTTTTTCTCTCTGTAATTAGATATGTATTTGTTGCTTTTATGTGAATATCGTTTATGTTTGTGTTTGATTTGGTCGTCGTGTTCATTTTTCAGTGTTACCATCCTTTGTCATGGTTTAGGCAAAAAGACGATGGTGTTTTAAAGTTATATGTCTCTGCCTCCCCACTTTTTTGAAAAAGCATTTACGGATCGTTTCTATGGATGAGACGGAAGTTTTGTCATTGAATCATGTTGAATGGTTACATAACGAAGGAGTATACAACGATTAAGCTCTGGGGGAGGTCGGACAGAACCTCCCCTCTCAACACACAGAAACAAGACAGAAAACTTACTAAGAAATACAAAGACGAATCTATTTATACTTCTTCATAAGGTCCGAACTCGGCACCTCCGAACTCTGTCCGAACTCCCTCCGAACCTGGAGTTCGGCCATCTAGGTTCGGCCAACTCCGAACCTAGAGTTCGGCTGAGGTTCGGACCTCAGTTCATGTCTTCGACAAATCAGTCTGTTTGACAATTCGAACAGTAACGGCCACACAAGGTTCATGCACTAACAAATTCCCCCTTGGACGTTACTGTCGAATCCAGACATTGATCTTCTAGCAATCTTCAGTCAGCTTGCTGCAGACATCTCTATCTTTAGCAAACTCCCCTTGACCGAATCATCAGGTATGCAGGAAACGATTCGAATCTTGTACAATCTCCACAACCAATAAAATTCCCCCTAGCTTCAAGCACAACCATCCAATTGGAACCGGCATGTATGATAATGATTCACTTCATAAGTTGTATCCAGAAATTGTAAAGACACACGAACATCACTGCATCTTGATAATAATCTTCAATCTTCACAAACTTGTAATATATTCTGATCTTTATGAAAACAGACACAATCAACATCTTCAATCACAGAAATTCCCCCTCAGCATCAAATCCATCCCAATATATTACTCCGGTAAACGTATATCTCGTTGCAGACTGGAATCTGACCAAGTCTTTCGACAACTCAAGAAAGTATCGGGCATATGACAGAGAGTTCCAAACCTTAACCGAAAACTTTGATGTATCAGTTCGCACGAACATCAGAATATACCACCTTTCCATGAAGATCAAAAATCACTATCAACCCTGAATTGATTGCTTTTGAATATTCACTTTTTCAATTATGAAACTTTGAAAGTTTTTAGGGTCCCCAATTTCCCCCTAAACAAGTGACATATTCAAATCTTCAATTTCTTATGATTCCAAACCCCGCATTCTTGTAGTGGAATGATAAACTCAAGTGGCCCGCAACGGAATCTTTAATCTCATTTAATCTTCAGTTTGTGTAAAAAGATAATCTCCGACAAACGTTCCACAAGTAATCATAACCATGTCTCCAGAATCTCTGTCCATCATCAGAAACACGTATTCTTGAATCTCTGTCCATCATCAAGAACAACAATGACTACTCACAAACACATTTCTTGAAATTCGATCACTAACTCGTAACAAGTATCAGAATCTGGATTTTCTTCAAACATAACACCCCACAGCTACCGAATCAAGGGTAAACTCGATAACTGATCCGCTTCTTTGAAATTCCCACCTAACGGGGGTTCGGGGGCAGCGCCCCTGAGAAGCGGGGTCCAAGGGGCGGCAGCCCCTGGCGGGGTCCAAGGGGCAGAGCCCCTGGCTGGGATCGAGCTGCCAGGTCAGCGCGAAAAATTTTTTTCTTGAACAAAATTGCTTCATCAAAAATGCATCCGAGCTCGTCCGAACCTCCGCCGAACGTCCTCCGAACCACCTCCGAACCTGACCTTCGGACCCTCCGAACCTGGAGTTCGGAGCGGTTATGCCGAGCGTACTCCGAACCTGGAGTTCGGAGCAGTTACACCGAACGTGGAGTTCGGCCGAACGCGGAAAAACGCACTAGATTCAGAATTTGATCGAATTTGAACATCCAGATGCTTCTGTTAGGTAAAAACATGACTCAGGAAGACTCGATTGATTAAAAACCAAACAGAAACACTTCCAATCACCCCTAACCGAAGGTTTAACGTCTCAAAATGAAGAAAAACGATAGATTTCGACCATAGAAAGAGCCAACAGCTCTGATACCACTTGAAAACGCTGTAAAGATCGATTCTATGGATGAGACGGAAGTTTTGTCATATATTGTGTTGAATGATTACATAAACCGAAGGAGTATACAAACGATTAAGCTCCGGGGGAGGTCGGACAGAACCTCCCCTCTCAACACACAGAAACAAGACAGAAAACTTACTAAGAAATACAAAGACGAATCTATTTATACTTCTTCATAAGGTCCGAACTCGGCACCTCCGAACTCTGTCGCTGACTGAAGATTGCTAGAAGATCAATGTCTGGATTCGACAGTAACGTCCAAGGGGGAATTTGTTAGTGTATGAACCTTGTGTGGCCGTTACTGTTCGAATTGACGAACAGACTGATTTGAGAGTGGACAAAGTCTGGGGTCCGAGCCTCGGCCGAACTCAAGGTTCGGAGGCTCCGAACCTTGGCCGAACTCCAGGTTCGGAGGTCCCAGGTTCGGCCCAGAATGAAATAGTATAAATAGTGAAGTCTTTGTATTTCATTGTAAGTTTTTGTCCAGTGTCTTCTCAGATCAATGTGTTGAGAGGGGAGGTTCTGTCCGACCTCCCCCGGAGCTTAATCGTTTGTATACTCCTTCGGTTTATGTAATCATTCAACACAATATATGACAAAACTTCCGTCTCATCCATAGAATCGATCCGTACATCTTGAAAAAGCATGTACGGATCGATTCTATGGATGAGACGGAAGTTTTGTCATATATTGTGTTGAATGATTACATAAACCGAAGGAGTATACAAACGATTAAGCTCCGGGGGAGGTCGGACAGAACCTCCCCTCTCAACACATTGATCTGAGAAGACACTGGACAAAAACTTACAATGAAATACAAAGACTTCACTATTTATACTATTTCATTCTGGGCCGAACCTGGGACCTCCGAACCTGGAGTTCGGCCAAGGTTCGGAGCCTCCGAACCTTGAGTTCGGCCGAGGCTCGGACCCCAGACTTTGTCCACTCTCAAATCAGTCTGTTCGTCAATTCGAACAGTAACGGCCACACAAGGTTCATACACTAACAAATTCCCCCTTGGACGTTACTGTCGAATCCAGACATTGATCTTCTAGCAATCTTCAGTCAGCTTGTTGCAGACGCCTCTATCTTTAACAAACTCCCCTTGACCGAATCATCAGGTATGCAGGAAACAATTCGAATCTTGTACAATATCCACAACCAATAAAATTCCCCCTAGCTTCAAGCACAACCATCCAATTGGAACCGGCATGTATGATAATGGTTTACTTCATAAGTTGTATCCGGAAATTATAAAGACACACGAACATCACTGCATCTTGATAATAATCTTCAATCTTCACCGAATTGTAACACATTCTGATCTTTATGAAAACAGACACGATCAGCATCTTCAATCACGGAAATTCCCCCTCAGCATCAAATCCATCCCAATATATTACTCCGGTAAACGTATATCTCGTTGCAGACTGGAATCTGACCAAGTCTTTCGACAACTCAAGAAAGTATCGGGCATATGACAAAGAGTTCCAAACCATAATCGAAAACTTTGACATATCGGTTCGCACGAACATCAGAATATACCACCTTTCCATGAAGATCAAAAACCACCATCATCCCTGAACTGATTGCTTTTGAATATTCACTTTTTCAATTATGAAACTTTGAAAGTTTTGTAAGTTTTAGGGTCCCCAAATTTCCCCCTAAACAAGTGACATATTCAAATCTTCAATTTCTTATGATTCCAAACCCCGCATTCTTGTAGTGGAATGATAAACTCAAGTGGCCCGCAACGGAATGTTTAATCTCATTTAATCTTCAGTTTGTGTGGAATGATAATCTCCGACAAACGTTCCCAAGTAATCATAACCATGTCTCCGAATCTCTGTCCATCATCAGAAACACGTATTCTTGAATCTCTGTCCATCATCAAGAACCATGACTACCCACAAACACATTTCTTGAAATTCGATCACTAACTCATAACAAATATCGTGATCTGGATTTTCTTCAAACATAACACCCCACAGCTACCGAATCAAGGGTAAACTCGATAACTGATCCGCTTCTGTAAAATTCCCACCTAACGGGGGTTCGGGGGCAGCGCCCCTGAGAAGCGGGGTCCAAGGGGCGGCAGCCCCTGGCGGGGTCCAAGGGGCAGAGCCCCTGGCTGGGATCGAGCTCGTCCGAACTCGTCCGAACTCGTCCGAACCTTGTCCGATCTACCTCCGAACCCTCTCCGAAACTGACCTTCGGACCTAGTCCGAACCTGACCTTCGGAGCCATCTCCGAACCTGATCTTCGGACCCTCCGAACCTGGAGTTCGGAGCGGTTATGCCGAGCGTACTCCGAACCTGGAGTTCGGAGCAGTTACACCGAACGTGGAGTTCGGCCGAACGCGGAAAAACGCACTAGATTCAGAATTTGATCGAATTTGAACATCCAGATGCTTCTGTTAGGTAAAAACATGACTCAGGAAGACTCGATTGATTAAAAACCAAACAGAAACACTTCCAATCACCCCTAACCGAAGGTTTAACGTCTCGAAATGAAGAAAAACAATAGATTTCCACCATAGAAAGAGCCAACAGCTCTGATACCACTTGAAAAAGCATTTACGGATCGTTTCTATGGATGAGACGGAAGTTTTGTCATTGAATCATGTTGAATGGTTACATAACGAAGGAGTATACAACGATTAAGCTCTGGGGGAGGTCGGACAGAACCTCCCCTCTCAACACACAGAAACAAGACAGAAAACTTACTAAGAAATACAAAGACGAATCTATTTATACTTCTTCATAAGGTCCGAACTCGGCACCTCCGAACTCTGTCCGAACTCCCTCCGAACCTGGAGTTCGGCCATCTAGGTTCGGCCAACTCCGAACCTAGAGTTCGGCTGAGGTTCGGACCTCAGTTCATGTCTTCGACAAATCAGTCTGTTTGACAATTCGAACAGTAACGGCCACACAAGGTTCATACACTAACATTTTTCCTTCTTCTTCAATTTCTTCGAAACCAAGTAAGAAATGTAAGCTCTTTTATGCTACTTACTTCTTGAATTACTTCTTCGTTTTTATAGGATTTCAGCATTAAATCTGCCTACTTCTTCAATTGCTTCTTCCTTCTTCTTCCTTCTTCTTCAATTGTTTCTTTTGTTTCCTTTGTTTTATAGTTTGTTTGAACAAGTTTTCCAAGCATTTTTATCTGGGTTAGCTTCTTTGCTGTTTTGTTTGTCACAGTTTCATTTTCATGGAATTGTGGTTCCTTTTTTTATACCGCTTTAATGTTCTGTTATGGGTTTGTGCATTCTAGGTGTTTGTGTAAATGCTTCTCTAATTAGGCCTTCTTACATTGAATTTTTCATACTGATTACTTCTCATTTTTTTTGGCTGCAGGTATTTCAATGGTTGTATTCTCTTTGTTGTATGTGTTTTGAGGTAATATTTTTTGGTTGCTTTCTTTAAGATGGGTTAGTTGCTGCTCGCATGTAGGTTTCATGGTGGTTACTTGGTCTTCGTATTTGTTTTGTTCATGCCACTATTTTTTTATTTCAGGTTTATATTCAAGATTATAATTATAGTTAAATTGAATACATTGTTAGTGGAATTCATTCATACCCTTTTCTATGTTTTTGTTGTTTTTATGTTCATGGTATAAATAGGGCTCTCAAACTCAGTTTAGTTTTATCCGTTGTTTTTTTGGGGCTTCTGCTGCTTTCATACAAGGTTTGCCTCTTTTTGTGTATGCATAGAGGTGTGTGTGGTTTAGGAGATCGATTTGAAGTCATAAGATTTTGTTGGTGGTGACACTGATATTGTTAGTTTAATGTGGCGTGTTCTTTTCCTTTTATTGTATGACATATATTTGTTTTGCTATTGCCGGTGTTGGGCGTTTGCTTGAGACTTGGTTGGGCTTCGTGCAATTCTTCGGTATGTATTCCTCCTGTGGTCATATGGTTACAGGTTTAAAATGTGATTTGCTTTGGAAACAGGTCACATTTCTTCTCACCAAAATCAATAGATGCTTAGTTTACTGTCTCTGTATGTTTTCATGGATTGCTCATACCGTTATGTGTTTACAATGTCCTTTGCTTTGAGAACAATTTACGTTTGCTACCACCTTCAAAAATAAACTTTTTGGCATGTGTTGTTTTGGTTAATGATAGATTATATGGGTATTGCTTGCATTTTTTGGTGTGTTTGTCGTTATGTTATTTTGTTGTCTTCGTGTTGCTTTTGTGATCTGTAATGTATATAGTTTCTTTAGTGGTTTGCGTGTGCTGGCAAGGCCGAAACAGTTATCATCCAGAACAGCAAGCTAAAACACATCATCAACGTTGCAAAAACTCAGGTATGATTTCGCAGTATGCATGTTCCTTAGTGAAATTGGAAAGTGGATTTAGAATTGATGTGAAAGTTGTAGAGATTTCTGGGTAATTTGTGGAGTTTCTTCCCTAGGCGGGATTGGGGATATGGGAATTGTGAGCAAGAAAACGCCATTTCAAAGCGTAATTTTGGGTTGTGATTCTACCATTTCCTTTGTTTAGTCAGTTTCTCATTTGTTTTTTTTGTTTCTTTTATTTTCTCCAGAATAGTAAACTACTCATTCTAGTTGGTGATCTCCAGTACTTGAGATTATGTTTAAGTTGTTTTGGTATTTTCTTTTTATATCTTCTTCAATTGTTCAGGGTTCGATTCCCTTCTGCTGAATTTTGTTACATGCATGTAGGTTTATTTGTTTCTTTGCTCTTTGTTTGGGATTTTTGGACGTTCACTGCAAAAAAAGGAGGCCATGTGCTTCATGGATTTTGGGCCAGTGGTTAAATTGGTGTTTCTTTATCTTGAATTTGTAAAACTTTGTTCATGAAAGGTTTTTTTTTTTTAGAATTTTGGGTCAGTGTTTGTTTCAATTACACATAAGATTATCTTTAAAATGTATATGTTAGTTTGGTGATCCTATTTTTATAGTACGGTATATTATGGTTTAGTTTTTTTTATTGAGGTTGATAGTCTCTTTGGATATATTGCAGGTTATACTCCTGTGGGTGGCCGAGTTATTTGAAGTTGAACTATTATTTAGGTAAAATCCTTTTTTCATATTAGCATTTAAACAAAATATACTACGTCTTTTAACTTAAAATGGAACATGGTCTCTTTATTTTTTTTAATGAATTGTTTTATCTTTCTTATGTGTTGTCTTTAGAATTTTCCTTTTAATCATAGTGAAGCTGTTAGTTTTTTTAAAGAATCGTCTGGCTGCCATGTATTTGTTTGCTTATTTTCTCTATCTCATTTCTCTGCAAAATTTAAAAGATATGGTTTTTATATATATATACAACATCAGTTATCAAATGTGCATACTATATTGTTTTCATCTTATGACGAGTCAATTTACATGTGATATGTGTCTTATTTGGTTGTATGGTTGATCCTAAACGTTTAAACATAGCGAATCATCGATAAAACATCAAACGGCAGTGGCGCAACGCGCGCCTTCGCAACATCTATGTTTGACTACCCAGCAATGTTATATATAATATTTACTTAATCACCTATGTTTACGTTTATTCACTTATCATGTGTTATAATTAAGTAACTCAAGGCCATTACAAAGCAACCAACAATTCCATGGAAATGGCTGGAAATTCAAGTGGTGCTCCAACGACTTGCCATCCAACCACATCGGGCGCGGAGCGCCGATCGAAACATCTTGTTATGTAAGAATATAATATCTTAATACATGCCTTTATGATCATTCATCTATTTGTAACGATCATTGACTTAAATACCCCTGAGTGTTTAATAAGGAATTACTTTATTGGGCGTAATTGCCCTTACTTATTAAACATGAGTCTCCCTTGGGTGTGCTATAAATAGAGAGCACAAGAGATCATTTAACACCTCTTTTACACTATGAGTAACCGGCTGAGCTAGTTTGGGTGCCTGTGTTTCACTTGGAGTACCCGGGTTCGAATCCAGCCAGCGACAAGGTTTTTTTATTTGTTTTTTTTTGTTTTTTTTTTTAAGTTTATATATGTATATATAAATATAAATTATTGTTCAGTAATACTACAAACTTAGTTAGCAACCCAATTGGTTAGTTCTATTTACATTTACATGAAAAGCCCGGGTTTGAATCTAGGGAGTGTTTTTTTTTTCTTCTCCTTTTTTTCTGTTTTCTCTTTTTTCATAATTACTTCCTGCTCAATTAGTTTAAAACCTAGTTCTTCATATGATAGTTGCGTTTCGATAATCGCACGACCAATTTTTTTCTATTTCTTACTTTTAACTTTATTTTGTTATTTACTTCGAATGTTGGGTTGCTAAAACTTATACCGTTGAGTGTAAACTTATTTTTTGTTTTCATTAAATCTCAGATGAAGTTCCTTCGTGTGATGTGATTGTATTCGTATTATTTCTTTCAGTGTTTTATATTTATTTTATTTTCCTTTTTATTTTTTATGATTATAAATAACCTTATGTTTACTATAGATATATATAATTTATTTGAGTGACGTGATTTTATTAATATATATTTTTAGTGTTTTATATTTTTGTTGTGTTCCATTTTAATGTTTTATATGTTTATGAACATTCTTATGTTAACTATAGATATATACTTTACTTGAGACCAAAGTTGTCGGTTCTAACTTTCAATTGCTTACCGCTGCAACATAGCGTTTTTAACTTTCTAGTTCATATAAACCAAAAACTTATAATACTAATAGTAATTCATATGAAAATTATGTAAGAATATAACATCTTAATACACGCCTTTATGATCATTTATTTAATTATAACTATCATTGACTTAAATACCCCTGAGTGTTTAATAAGGAATTACTTTAGTGGGCGTAATTGCCCTTACTTATTAAAACATGAGTCTCCCTTTTTTTTTGAACAGCAATGGCATTAAACAACCCCAAAAACCGGATACCGATCCAGCGAGGCGCTAAACCGACGACCGCACCACATTACACCATACGCATATTATTCCAATCTATTCTATCTATACCTCTATTCTCGCACCAAAACATAAACAAGGATTTAAAGTTACAAACAATACGATCATTAGATGGAATTTTCCTTGAAAAACCACCACATTCCGTTCCTTCCAAATGCTCCACCCCAATATAGATTGCCACTTGCACCAAAACTTTCTTATTACTGTCGATATGAGGCCAATCATGGATCTGCAGCAGCTCCTTTATAGAAACAGCAGTCCAAAGAGGTATGTTGACCCACTCAGTCAAACTCCTCCATAACACAGTAGCCGCAAAGCAATCACCAAACAAATGCCAAGCAGACTCCTCTTTTTCATTACACAACCTGCATATATTAGATAAATAAGGGAAACCTCTTTTCATTAACGCATCGAACGTGGCGATTCGATTACGGTGCACTCTCCACATAAAGGTATTGATTTTCACTGGAACCATCTTACACCACTTGAAATGCCCACCTCGGTGACTCTCATCGCTGCCCACTAATCGCTGTCTCACATTCTTTACATTAAAAGACCGTCCTGACAACCCATCCCATCGCCACTGCCCTTCGAACCACACAATCAGCTCCTCCATATCCATGTTTCGCTGCCTCAGGCATCTCGCAGCCGCCATCACATTCTTTCACACCCCGGTAATGGTCTCTTTACACGGAAACACAGCAGGCCTACCGGCCACCACATGGATCGATCGGATAACCCGAGCCCATAAGCAATTTTCCTCGTTCTTCAGTTTCCACAACCACTTGCTAAGGAGACTCAGATTGAAGTCCTCCAAACTGACCAACCCCAGTCCACCTTTGTCCTTGGGTTTACACATTTCCTTCTTCTTAACCCAATTAATCTTCTTAGTCTCGCAAGACCCCCCCCCCCCCCCAAAGAAAATGGAACCGAATCCTATCCATCTCCGCAATCACAGCCTTGGAGCCTTGTATAAGGATAAAAAGTAAGTTGGAAGACTATCCAACACACTTTAAACCAACGTGAGACGTCCCCCGAAAGAAAGAGACTTTGCCTTCCAACGAGAGAGCCTCCTAGAGATCATATCGAGCATCCTCTTCCAAAACTCAATTTGGGTCATATTTGCCACGACCACCAAACCAAAGTAATCACACGGCAACTTCTCCGCCACACAACCAAGGATACCAGCCAGCCTCCTCACTTCTTACGCCTCCACATTGACCCCATAAACCGCACATTTGTTGAAGTTAACCTTAAGCCCCGACACAAGGTAAAAACATCGGAGAATTCTAACCATGTTCCGGGCATTACCCTCACACCAATCTCCCATCACCATGACATCATCCGCGTAAAATATATGGGATAGAATCGGACCCTCCTTAGGCAGCCTCACCCTGTGAAAGATACCCACCGAACACACTTTGCTCAACATCCAATCTAATGCCTCCATTGCCACAATGAAGAGGTAAGGAGAGAGTGGATACCCTTGTCGCACACCCTTATAGCAATTAAACTCAGCGGTAGGTGACCCATTAACCAAGATCGAGGTCCGAGCCGAAGACAGAACCCCCCCCCCCTCGCACCCACAACCACCACCTATCCGGAAAGGCCATTTGCCCCAATATGGAATCAATGAAGTCCCATTCCACGGAATCATAAGCGTTTCGGAAATCAATCTTGAACAACATACCTTGGGACCTAGTTGTTGGGTTTTACAGTGGGTATCCGGGTTGCCCGTTTTAATTTTTTTTACCGAATAAATTAACGGGTCAATTAATCAGATTAATTGCGCAGCGGAAATATAAGTTTTACAACGCGAACATAGTAAAAACCGTAGACAGGATCTGATCACCATGTACGCGTAAATACTGGAAAAATAAATTAAACAATTTAATTTAATAATCTAATCGAATTAGATATACCTTGGCGGAGTCCGAACAACCGTTCGAGACACCGGGGTTCGACGAACTGGCGCTAGGGCAAACGGTAACGCCCGACTCGAATCTGCGAGTCAAGTCTTCAACCGACTTTGAAGACTGCATCTCGGACACCACAGGCGCGTTCATCTCATGAACGGGTGGTGGTGGCGGTAACGAAACCATGGAATGGATCATGCCATTCAAGTCGAACGGTTCCACCGTGCTTGACGACGAATCCGTCATAGAGACGATTTCGTTCGTCTCGCGTGGAGGCGGCGGAGGAAGTGGCGTGACGGCGGCGGCATACAATGGCGCCGGCCACTTAGGGTTTTCACCCGGTTCGACGACGGCGGCACGAGACGGTTCAAACAACGGTCTCGGTGGCGCGGGTAAAGCGAGAACCACCTCGCGGTGGTCCTCGCCGAATATGTCGGCGGCTACGGCGGCACGGGCCGCGGCGGCGGCGGTGGTGGCGGCGGCTCTCTCGGCGGCGGCGGCGGCTCTAGCGGCGGCGGCGGTGGTCTCGAGTTCCAAGGCGGTGGCAATCAAACGAGGGTCTCGTTTCACCATCGTGTTCATCGAAAAAGGCGACGGGGTGGTGGTGGTTGGTGGCGCCGATCGGAAAGGGAGAGGGGAGAGGGGGCGGTCGCGAGGGAGGGAGAGAGAGAGAGGAGGAGGAGCAATTAGGGTTCTCCTAATCCCTCCCTTTTATAGGTTTTTGTTTGACTTGTTGGGCAAGCAAAGCCCATTGCGACCTAGAACCCTCTAAGCCCAATGATTAACTAGTCCATTAACCGGTAATGACTAGATAATCATTTGCCGACAATTCTCGTAAACGATTTTACGAATTATTGTTTCGTTACGTTAAATAAATAATAATTATTTATTTAAACCGTTTGATTTAATTAATTAACGATTAATTAATTATTAGTTCGTTGACTCCGGTGTAACTCTTCCGGGTCGAAACCGGGTCGGTTACGCTAGGGTCGGGTCAGGACATCTAATATCCAACAATCTCCCACTTGGACTGATCGCGACACTTAAGCGTTGTAGTCAGAGGCACTCTAGCTATGCATGGCTACACCAACAGGTTTCGACTCTTTAAGTCGACAACCAAAGTATATCTGATTGTAAAGCAAGCAGATAGAGGACTTATGGTAACCGTTGTCATATGTTCCTTTCCGTTCTAGACATAGATGAATAATGAGACATGGACTCTCATGTATTAGATTCATCGATTTCATTCTCGTAATCCGATTCGAAGTGTACCAATCAAACACACAGTAAGTTTGGGTGAGGCCTCACACTTCACACTTGGAATCAACGAGGGCGCCTTTATGTCTATCTATTGCCGAGGCAATAGTACGAAATCCCATCTTGAGGCATACAACTCCCACTGAACCTTAGATCCATTCCCAAAAGTAGCCCTATTGATGGCAGTTACGCGACATCGAGAAACTACAATCAAAGAACAGTCTGCAGTAAACGAGAGTTCTAGTATGCGTCTCAGGTCTAAGGAAACATTAGAGCATACCATTAATCAAGCAATCAAAACTTCCATGATTGAATTGCTTGACGCGAGTTACGTCCAACGTCATTCTCTAATGAGGTCTGTGACTTTGAACGTTAAACCCCTTTAAGGTTCAAAATCAGAATAGTCTTGATTTAGAGTCGTTCCCACGTCTCTAATCGACTACGGACATTTAGAACAATATCAACAATCGTTCAGGGATGATTAAACGTATTAACATCGAACACAGTTATGAAATTCCATATTGCATTTGCCGATGGAATATGAATAGTATAGATAACTGTTATATGTTCGTACACCCAAATACTAAATCAAAACATGTCTTTGGCTAATCTAAGCCCTATCGCTTCTCTGTGACGATCATGAGTCTCGTGAGTCATGGGCTTTGTAAAGGGATCAGCTAAGTTTTGATCTGTGTCTACTTTGCATATCTTTATTTCATTTCTTTCAACTACTTCTCTTATGTAGTGAAATTTCCTCAGGACGTGCTTGGCCTTCTTATGAGACCTTGGCTCTTTGGCTTGAGCAATAGCGCCTGTGTTATCGCACATCATCTCGATGGGTTGCTTGACGCTTGGAACCACATCGAGATCTGTGATGAACTTCTTCATCCATACTGCTTCCTTGGCAGCTTCTGAGGCGGCTATGTATTCAGATTTAGTAGTGGAATCAGCCACTACTGACTGTTTGGTGCTACACCACGAAACAGCTCCTCCATTGAGGGTGAATACGTATCCGGACTGCGAGCGAGAGTCATCTCGATCAGTCTGAAAACTAGCATCGGTGTAACACTTTACAGCGAGCTCATCAGTTCCTCCATATACCAAAAACATCTCACTTGTGTTTCTCAGGTATTTCAGGATGTTCTTTACAGCAGTCCAGTGAGCTAGACCGGGACTCTGTTGGTATCGACTTGTCAGGCTCAACGCAAACGAGACGTCCGGTCGAGTGCAGAGCATGGCATACATAATTGAGCCTATAGCAGAAGCAAATGGGATCGAAGCCATTTGGTCGATCTCCTTCTCCGTTTGAGGAGATTGAGATTTGTTCAAGACAGCACCCTTTGTCATAGGGACGACTCCTTTCTTGGAGTTGCTCATGTTGAACCGTGCTATAATCTTGTCAATGTATGTACTTTGACTGAGACCTAGAAGTCGCTTCGATCGATCTCTGTGAATCTTAATTCCCAGGATATAAGCGGCTTCTCCAAGATCCTTCATAGCGAAACAAGATGATAGCCATACCTTAACTTCGTTAAGCATGGGGATGTTGTTTCCTATGATCAGTATATCATCCACATACAATATGAGGAATGATATAGCGCTCCCACTTGCCTTTCTGTAAACACACGGTTCATCTTCATTTTGAGCAAAGCCAAACTCTTTGACTTTCTGGTCAAAACGAATGTTCCACCTTCGAGATGCTTGTTTAAGTCCATAAATGGACTTATTCAGTTTGCAAACCCTATTTGGATATTTAGGATCGACAAAACCATCAGGCTGAACCATGTAGACATCCTCAGTGAGTTGTCCGTTTAGGAATGCGGTTTTGACATCCATTTGCCATATCTCATAGTCATGGTATGCGGCTATGGCAAGCAATATCCTGATCGATTTGATCATGGCCACGGGCGAGAAGGTTTCGTCATAGTCAATCCCTTGGGTTTGAGTGAAACCTTTCGCAACAAGCCGTGCCTTATAGGTTTGCACCTTTCCATGCATGTCAGTTTTTCTTTTAAAGATCCACTTGCTCCCTACTGCCCGAGAATCGGGGGGTAGCTCAATCAAGTCCCATACTTGATTGTCACGCATGGATTGCATCTCGGCGTTCATGGCTTCAAGCCATTTGTCAGATTCAGGATCTGACACAGCAGCTTTGTAATTAGTAGGTTCGTCATCTGAGTCAGCTACTAATAGGACATCGGGACCTTCTAGATGCCAGAGGTATCTATCAGGTGCCTTGTGTGTCCTTTCGCTCCTGCGAACGCTTGTGTTTTGGTCTGATGGGGTGACAACCATTTGTCGGTCAGACCCAGCGACTGTGTCAGGGTTTTGTGTTTCTCGAACTTCTTCGAGATCCACTGGATCACTATTGGTTCCTCTGTTGAGAAATTCTTTCTCAAGGAACTTACCCTTCCTTTTGATAGAAACATTGTTTCCATCAGGATGGTAAAAGTAATAGCCGGTATTACGATAGTATCCGATGAAAATTACCTTTTCACCTCGAGGATCGAGCTTGTTGTCAGATTCGCTAGTGACATACGCCTCGCATCCCCATACCCTGAGGTAAGAAAGATTAGGAGAAGAATTATGCCATATCTCATATGGGGTCTTATCCACTTTCTTGGTCGGTGCCAGATTTATTAGGCGAGCGGCGGTCAAGAGAGCAAAACCCCAAAAGGAGTGGGACAAGTTAGTCCTGCACATCATCGATCGAACCATGTTCAACAAGGTTCGATTCCTCCTTTCACTAACACCATTTAATTGTGGTGTACCGGGAGGAGTGGGTTGTGAAATAATTCCACAAGCCTTTAGATGATCGAGGAACTCGTTGCTAAGATACTCACCACCTCTATCTGATCGAAGTATCTTAATAGTTCGATTTAGTTGATTTTCTACTTCGTGTTGAAACTCTTTGAACTTGTCAAAAGTTTCGTGCTTATGTTTCATCAGATAGACATAAGCATATCTGCTATAGTCATCTATGAAAGATACGAAATAGCGTTCCCGATTTCTTGTTTCGGTCCGAAAGGGCCCACACACATCAGTGTGTATAAGTCCTAATAGATCATTAGCCCGTTCACCGACATGTGTGAAGGGTGACTTGGTCAATTTACCAGATAAGCATGATTCGCATTCACCGAAGGTATCTGCATCAGTGGATTCGAGAATCCCTGCAGATTGAAG
>JBCNJP010000027.1:49312608-49409708 GCA_039602395.1 Deinandra increscens subsp. villosa | reverse complement strand
CCACCGAAAAAGTCAAAAAAAAACAAAACAAAAACACACAACAATTGGATCATAGCACCCTGCAGAACCTTCTTCTCTCTGAGTTGCAGGTTTTATGGTGACTCAAAAATCATGCATTCTCGCTTCATCATCTTCCTCCTCACCCTTTCACTCTTCACATCCGTCACACCCACAGCTCACCGGAGAATTCTCCACCAGCCATTGTTTCCGGTGACTCCGACACCGCCCCCACCCCCACCATCCCCACCCTCACCCCCCATTTCCAACCCCCCCTTTTTCCACGAAAACCCACCCCCAGATCGACAGCAATCACCACCTCCGCCGGATACGGCGGCCGGTAACACCACCGCCGTGACCCACCCAATCGCCCCGCAGCCCAGTAAACCCGGGAAGAAAATAGCGGTGGTGATTTCCGTCGGGATTGTCACTCTGGGGATGCTGTCGGCGTTGGCTTTTTTTATTTATAAACACAAATCGAAGCAGCAAAATGAGTCGCGAAAACTCGTCGACGGGAACAGTTTGGGGAGGCTTAATAACGAACAGTCGCCGAGGAATTTAACGCCGTCAACGTTTCTTTATATCGGGACGGTGGAGCCGTCGAGAACGGCGGCGGAGTCGACTAACGGAGGTTCTAACGGATCGCCGTATAATAAACTGAAGTCGGTGAAAAGATCCGATCGGTACAGGCCGAGCCCGGAATTGCAGCCGCTTCCGCCGTTGAGTAAACCCCAGCCGCCGCCGGCTGTTTGTTCTTCCGATGAGGAAGAAGAAGAAGAAGAAGAGGAAGAAATTAACGATTTCTACACTCCCCATGGATCAATTGCGAGTACGGACGATGGGTATTCTGTTCGGAGTGTGAATACGAAGCGGATTAATCGGTGGAATTCAAGCCCTAATCCTCACTCCAAACGAACTTCACCCAGATCAAGACTTTCAGTTTCTTCTTCACCGGATACAACGTCGGAACACCCTCCTCCGGCCAGCTCTCCGGCGAAACAACCGCCTAGAAGGGCGAAGTTTTCTGCACCACCTCCTGGACCTGATATGACCCGTTTGAATTCTAATCAGTTGCAACAAAAGCCCAAAATTCCAATTCCACCACAACCACCGCCGCCGCCACCTCCGCCGTCAACACCACCGGAAAAACCAGGATCATCTTCTTCGAGACAACAATTGCCAAAATCGGAATTAAAGATCCCTGGAGCTAAAGTGATCCCCAAAATTGTGAAAACAATGCCTTTTCAAGATGTGAAAAATGATCATCAAGATGCTGATGATGGCGATGGTTCGAAACCGAAGCTAAAGCCTCTTCACTGGGATAAAGTCCGGGCAACTTCCGACCGGGCCACCGTGTGGGATCAGCTGAAATCAAGCTCCTTTCAGTAAGTGTATAACCCTGGATAAGTTGCAAGATATTGACAACATTAACAATTGGATTGTGAATATTTGTGATGCATAATTTTTGTCATTTTTGTAGATTGAATGAGGATATAATGGAGTCTCTCTTCGGATGCAATTCCGGTGGTGGTTCGGGGAAGAAAGAAGATAGCCGGAAATCGGGTGTGCCTCCGGCGATCCCGGAGAATAGAGTATTGGATCCAAAGAAGTCACAGAACATAGCCATACTTTTAAGAGCATTGAATGTAACACAGGAGGAAGTATCTGAAGCACTTCTAGCAGGTAATCAACAGTTTTAACATTTGTACTTATAGCAACTCAAAATTGGGACCAATTTTTATTAAAGCTTTCTGATTTGCATTTGGTGTAACAGGAAATCCAGACAGTTTGGGAGCCGAGCTATTAGAAACACTCGTAAAAATGGCGCCAACAAAGGAGGAAGAGATCAAACTTAAAGATTACAGAGGTGATATATCAAAGTTAGGATCTGCAGAAAGATTCTTGAAGGCGATCCTCGATGTCCCATTTGCATTCAAACGAGTTGAGGCCATGCTTTACCGAGCAAATTTTGAAAATGAAATAAAATACTTGAGGTCTTCGTTTCAAACGTTAGAGGTATTTTGTAAAGAATCATTCAAGAAAGTAGAACTTTGATCAGGTTTCTGTAATTTGCAGCCGAATTTATGTTTGCTATGAATATGTTTCAGGTAGCAAGCGAAGAACTAAAGAGTAGTCGGTTATTTCTTAAGCTTCTTGAAGCTGTTCTACGAGCAGGAAACCGTATGAATGTTGGTACTAATCGTGGTGAAGCTACGGCTTTTAAACTGGACACCCTTTTAAAACTAGTGGATGTAAAGGGAACTGATGGGAAAACTACACTGCTTCATTTTGTGGTGCAAGAAATAATTAGATCAGAAGGGATAGATTCGAATACCAAAATTGAACCAAATCCCGCTTTCAACGAAGCTATTTTCAAGAAACAAGGATTACAGATTGTCAGCGGGCTAGGCCGAGAACTAAGCCATGTCAAGAAAGCAGCAGGGATGGATTCAGATGTTCTTAGCGGTTATGTGTCAAAACTTGAAACAGGGTTGCAGAAAATTCGATCTGAAAGTGCTGTTTCCCAAGAAGTTCAAGGAAACTTTTACGGGTCGATGAGAATGTTTGTTAAAGAAGCTGAGACAGAGCTTAAAAGGATCAAGAGTGATGAACAGAAGGCTATGGCATCTGTTAAAGATGTAACGGAGTATTTTCATGGCGATACGGTGAAAGAGGGCGTGTACCCTTTAAGAATCTTTATGATTGTAAGAGATTTTTTAGGCATATTGGATCATGTATGCAAGGAAGTTGGCCAAATGCAAGATAGAATAATGGTGGGTTCTGCAAGATCTTTTAGGGTTCCTACCAGTGCGTCATTACCGGTTGTGACACGATACAAGACACGCGATAGTAGTAGTTCAGATGAAGGAAGCTCATACTCATCTCCAAGATAAGATTTGGGAGGGAAATTTATGTTTTAGTTGTACAAAAATAAGTTTTATTATGTTCCTTTTTATTTTGAGCTTGAAGAAGAAATTGGCTACAACATCTACTTGAAGAAGGTATTGGGATTTCATGAATCTTGGAATGAGGTATAGGTTACATATATTTACTTGAGGGCATCATGTTTTAGTTTGATTTTTTGAGGACTATGATTATTATTTCATCAATAGGCAAATTCTTTTATGTTCTTGTGTTTCTTGATTTTATTATGGGAATTTTGTACCAAATTCTAAATTTTAAGGATCCAACTAGCAACTACTCATAACATACGTTGGTGATATTTAGTCTATTCTCAACATGTCAGTAAAGAACATTAGTGGCGTTTGGTTCACATAATGTAATGTAATTAGAAATTGTAAAGTTTTTCTTTTAAAGTTGTGTTTAAGTTGGGTAAGGGAGAGGTTTGACATACAATGAATTCCATTAATCATTGGAATTTAGAAATCCTTCACTTTAATGAAGGAAAGTTACATGACCTCAAATTCCATTGATTAAAGAAACTCATTGTATTTCAAACCCCATCCTTACCCAACTTAAGCACAACTTTAAAAGAAAAACTTTACGATTCCAATTACATTACATTCCGTGAACCAAACACCACCTAAGAATATGATGGTACCTGATTGATATGATCGGGTTACAAAATTATGGTTTTGTCACTTTAAATCATTTATATGATAAGAAGTGTTACATCTATTTCAATCTTTTGTTTCGATAATAATAAAACCATTCTCTATTACTTTCCACTAATGAGGTGCTCGTGCAATACGACATGAAACAGAACACACTAACAAACACTAATAAAATGTTTTAAAAATTACTTGATGGTATCGTATATACTTAAAGATTTTAATAAAGTTTATATGTATATAAAACAAAAATAATTTTCAAAATTTAGTTAAACATTGTTATATAATTACATCTCTAAATTTGCTATTAATTGCTTATTCAGTTACCTTTTTGTATTTAGTAACATAATGGACAGAGACTATTTCATATCCTTAAACTCTTAATTCTTTAAGTAAATGACAAGTTTGTCATCCTTATATGTATTATAATATAGTATAGATAACTCAATCTAACTACAGTGAACCTAAACAAAGTTGGCATTACCATTTACCAACCATAAATATTGTATACATAAATATTGTATGGAAGATATAAGCTTCACATTTAAGGAACAGGGTACTTTAAAGATGCAAATTCTACTTTAATAAAAAAGGAATGTAAAAGTGAATATGATAGGAAAGATGTGTGGAAGAAGGAAATCTAAATGTGAGGCATTCTCATCTTCAAATATTCTACCTTTTAGGAGCGAATCTTAGAGCAACATTAAGGTTGTTATCATGTGATTTGAAGGTCACGAGTTCAAGTCGTGAAAACATCTTGAAGAAACAAGGGTAATGATTCGTATATCAGATCTAAGTGCAGTGGGTTTATCAAAAAAAAAAGGTTCAAACTACCACCCATATGATTTAAACTCGATCATGAGTTTTATAGAACCAAAAAAAAAAAAAACATTTTAAAGAAATGCTTCTACTTTAGAAAGTTTTACATAATAACTTTGATGTGTTGCAAACACAACGGTTTTTGTATAGTTTGAGTCAATTTTGAGTCATTTAAGTGTGTTTTTATTTACATTTTTAGTATTTGTGTCTTGATTTGGTTCTTGTGGGCTTATTTAGGACATAACTCAATTCCCGAGGCTTGACGGAGGTTGGAAGAAAATTAAAGAGGAAAAAATATACAAGTGCTGAAAGAGGAGAACTAAGTGTATCGCTTAGATTGAAGAAAGCCACAAGCGATACACTTGGGGGTGAAAGTTCGCTAAATGGTCAAACGTCGTTGACCCGACTATTTTGTTTTAGGCGGATCGCCTACATTGACATTTGCTCAAAGCGATACGCTTGGAGTTGTAATTTCCCAAAACCCTAAATTCGATTATAAAAGCCAAATTGACGGGATGTTTTAAGGGAGATCTCACTTCTGCCGATTCTAGAGAGCCTCTGCGACGAATTTCAAGAGCAAGGAAGATTAGGAATCATAATGGAGAGCTGGAGATCAAGCATTCGACATCCAATCGCTTGTCGGGTCTACCTCTTTACTATTGATTCTTAGTTAATTGTTTATTCTAGACATGATTTGTTCAAGATATATATTTTCTGTGTTTTCTTGACTTGAGCATGAACCTAGACCAATATGCGAATAATTTATGTTTTTGATTGATTTTCAATTTATGATAATATTTATGATGGATTCGATTTCTCTTTAAATTCCTATAATTTTTTGTGATTGATGCATGTGTGCACTTGAATTAGGTCTAGAATTATCAGTTAATCCTTGCTTTGCTTGTGGATGTCTTCCAATTTGAGTAAAGTAGTTAAATTGTATGACTTTGTGTTTGCAATTTGATGTGATTAGCTACATAGTAATCATAGGATTGGTTGATGGATGTGTATTTCATGCTTGTGTGCTGTTTATCTAGAGACCTAAAAGGTAATGGATTATCGGGTGATCAGGTTAACTAATAGGTCTTAGGAATAATTGTCCCAAAAGGAAGTTGCCTAGGGTTTATAGTTAATTTGTTATTCTGTGTCAGTTGCAGTTGTTGTAGGTAGCTCCAAGTATTTTAAGGTACCTTAGATTGTTTCGAGGGTGGTTAGGATAGTTGAAGTGGGAAGAACTCAAAAGGTGAACCACTTGTCTAAGTGTTGGAGTAGTCAATTAGGAAGTACTCAAAAGGTGAACTAATTAACCGGTGAGCATATTCCAGTCTATAGGTATTCTATCAGTAACGTCCGGAGAGTGTTTCGAGGATATATAGGGATCTGTAGGTTGTGTCTTAAGATCCTAGTTCCGTCGTAGTTGTCATAACCGAGATGAGTAAATAGCATGAATTAGGAGTCTAGGCCTAGGTGGTACTGTTTCTCTCATTTGATTCCGTCTAAAGTTCTTTGCTTTATCAGCAGTTAGTTAGTCAAGTTAGTTAATTAAATTCTTAATTCATAGTTAAATTCAAATTACTCAAATTTTCCATTCATAGATTCCTAGGTTAGAGTTATACAGTGTCCTTAGGTGTCACACCCTGAACTTTCGGGAAGGGAGGCATGTGATGTCACACCCTAACTGACGGCGGAAACGTCAGGACATGATTAGATTGCCCATAAGCTCATGACAACTAATTTAGTGACGATAGTTAAATAATGAATTTTATTGATAACATTGAAAAATAAAACAATACACGACATATTGATAACAAATACAATTTCTTTATTAATTAAACTAGGTCCAAAAGCCCTATGTGATAGCATCTTGAAACATCAACATCATAGCCTGCAACGTGTATAAAATAAAGGGGGGGGGGGGGTCAACTATAAATAGTTGGTGAGTAACCACAAGTTTGATAAATAACATATATTTGAACAACATGCGTTACATGTCATATGATTGAATAAGTGAAATGTAACATGCTAGAAGATATTGACAACATGAAAGACTAGGCATAACCAAAATTGCTAATATAAAATGACAACATGAATGACTAGGCATAAACAATCCTCAATGACATATGCTAGATTCCCTAACCCGTAGGTTAGACTAAATGAGATAATGAAAAAGGCTCCAAACACTCAACACCAAAACCGGTTAAGATGAGTGGGTTGTCAACCGATAGATCTACCTTTGTTACCCCAGGCCCTACGTTAATGTTTATGCCAAATAAAGGACATGACAGACATGACAACCATGACATACTTGACATCCAATGATAAACATGAAAACCTTTGATAAACATGAAATCCTTTGAAAATCACATATTGACAAAGCATGCTAGAAGTCACATAACACATAATTCACACGTATATCACATATACATGGTAAATGATAAAGTAGAAAGACAACAATTTGAAATAGGATACATGTTGCAACCCCAAAAATGAGAAAATGAGAAAATGAGAAAATGGGCAAGGATTACTCACTTGGATTAGAAGTTAAGTTCACGAAGTGAAAAGTGAAGAAGGATTAGTCCCGAATATTCATCCTAAAAGAATAGAAGGGGACGACATGAATATTGGAATATGGGATTCTTGATACCAAATTTTAACACCCGTATACAATTTGATGCCAAACAAAAGCAATTACTTTATAAAATTCGGTCCCATAAAATTTTGTTCAAAACATGCTTTTTGATAATCATATAATACCAACATGGTGGTTTATATTTACAAAATATACCGATCATAAGTTTGACATCCAAGTGTTGTTTAATAAACTTTACATAAGTTCATTGCACCAAAAGAGAAATCGGTTTGTTCAATCTTCATGTGATTGGTGTTGGAAACAGGGTGTCCCGACTCGACGAATTAACGAACCCGACCGATATTGACCCGTAAGAGTTACACCCGGGTCAACGGACTATAAACCTAATTAATTGTTAATTAGTATTAAAGCGAACTATGTGGTAAATTAAATAAATACTTGATTACTTATTTAATACGACAAAATTAATTCGGACAAAAATGCTCGTAAAATAAACAAACGGACTGACTAGTTGTTACTGGATTAACAGACTGGTCAGTTAGGTGGACTAGAGGAAATCACGACCGAACCCAGTCCGTCAGAGCCCCGGTCCGTGAATTTAATAATAAACTAGGGAGAGAGTGGATTAATTCGCAAGTAATAAAAAAAACCCTAATCTCCACTCTCTCTCCCTCTTGCGTCAAACCCCAAGCCGGCGCCACCCTAGCCGCCACCGACCACCGTTCGGACGCCACCACCGACGCCTGTCTCTCGATCCGATGGATCCCCGTTTGGCCAGTATTTGTTCCCGGCTCGAAAAGGAAGCCGCCGCCGCCCGAGCCGAAGCCGCAGCCCGAGCCGAAGCCGGAGCCGCGACCCGAGCCGCAGCCGCGACCCAAGCCGCCGCCGCCGCTTCCTCCGTCGCACCGCCGGTCGATCGCCGGCCAGTGGTCCTCGCGCTGCCGGTGCAGCCGAGGCCACCGCGCCCCGTCCTCTCGTCGTGGCCCGCGACGCTCTACCCGCCGGACGCCGCCACCGCGTCACCGCTTGTCACCGGTGACGAGATCTTCGTAGGGACCGTTCCAGTCGCGATCCCGGTGGAGAAAGATTTGTCACAGCCGCCTGTGGTAACCCTACCACCGCCGCCACCACTACCGTTGGGGGTGTCGGAAATACCCGAACCCGATTAACCCGACCCAACCCGAACCCGAATAAGGCAATTAGGGTCGGGTCTAATAGGGTCTAAAAGTCTTAAGCGGGTTATTCGGGTTAACCCGACAAACCCGATACGTAGTTAGGGTCGGGTTTCGAGTTGAATTTTAGAAAAAAGTTGGGTTTCGGGTTAACCCGAATAACCCGAATAGTGATTTGTATAGGTCGGTTATTTGGCCCCTATTATATTATTCTTCAAAATTTTCTCAATTTTGATCCGGTTAATGGAAGCCACGAATATAAAGTTGTTAAGACTGGCTATCCATAGCTCCTAAACATGAAGATAAGATAGCAGGTAAATACATGATCAAATCTTTATTAAAAAGCCTTCATGTATGATGTGTTTATAAGTTACATCTAATTCAATGTTAACATCTTACAACTAATCAAAATAAATTCTTGAGCAGTAAGTCTTTCACAGATAGGGGTGGTCACGATTAATGCAATTGTAATATCTTATAATCGTCATAGGTATATCATAATGTACGTCATAATGTACATGGTGACAATTTACTGATATAAAATGTGTAGTAAAATTTTATGGTGTGTTATGAAATTCATGGAAATTAACCTTTTTTATAAATTAATTCTATCAAAATTTACCTCAGATCTATTAAAACTTAATAGTGTATGCTTGGTGCTAATACGAGTGACACTCTTTTTACGGTTAATGCTTAGATAATACACCACTACAAACATGCAATAAAACATATCACGGAATAAAATAAAAGCTCCAACCACCAATTATGTTATTTTGTGGATAAAGTATAATTCTTCCAATTCTAGTATCTCCATCTAACTTTGCAATATGTTTTATGTTATCTTTTTCACTAAATATGTTTCTTGTGTGTAAAACCCGACTAACCCGAAACCTGACTAACCCAAACCCTACTAACCCGAAACTTAATAGGGTCGGGTTGCGGGTGTGATTTTTTTATTAAAAAACTCGACTAACCCGACCCTAATAACTCGAAACCCGATCGGGTTGACCCGATTAACAGCCCTAACTACGCCGCCGCCACCAATGGCCACCGCTACCGTCGATGATCTGTCTCGCAGGTTCGAGTCAGTAGTCTCAGTTCGTCCTAGCGCGTGCCTGTTGAATCTGGGTGTCTCGAGCGGTTGCTCGGATCCTGCCAAGGTATATCTAACTTAATTAGATTTAATTTTATTTATTTATTTTAAATAAATATTTTTCTGTGTTTGTCGTGTACGGTGATTGATCCTGTTTGCAGTAATATCCCCACGTTTTATTTAAATCGTTTCCGCTGCTAAATTAATCTGGCATTAATTTATATACAATAAATCAGTTTTAATCGGATAAAATTAAAAATTGGTAACTCGTATATCCACTGTAAATCCCCAACAATTGGTCCATCTTGCACTTGATGAGCATCCCATCAAGCCTTCTCCTTACCCGCAACATACTCACTTTCAATAGTGAGTTTCTATTGCATAACAAAATATAATTAACATTAAACAATGAGAATAACAAGTAAAATCATAATAGGACTCCTAGGCATATCGCCTAGGTTAGCCTTAGTTCCAAACGATACGCTTGAATTACTACGCGTATTGCCTTCTAATTCACATGCTCCAAGCGATACGCTTGGAGCCATTTTTCCAGGGATTTGGTCAATTTCGGCCAGTTCCATACTTAGCCAAATTTTTGGCTTTTTCACCTTGCTTCCTACCAGATTTCACTAACTGGTTTTCCAGTCTATTTCAAGTCATTCATTCATCACAAAACACTTTTTAAACATGTTTTTAAACGTATAAACATACCTTATCCGAATCGAATTCGGACTATGCATTTACGGGTTCATCCAATCCGTTTGACCCGTTAGGATACCCATTGCCTTTAAGCTAAGTATTTGACTCAAATGTAAGTTTAACCTACCATAACCCATTGGCATACATGAAGAATAATTCATTTCCAAGGTCAATTACATCTTTTAACCCTGCAAAGATTCTATGCACTTCGTGTGCTCGTTTTTTTTTTGGGTAAAGGGTTACCCCGGTGATTTTGTATATATATACCGCAAAGAAAACAAGTAGTAAGGAGAGCCCTTACTAGTTCATACTAGGGACATGCCCCTAACTACGTGGAAACCAAAACAAAACCAAAAAGTACCAAACAAACCACCTAGCACAATACAACTAGGGGAAACAAAACCCTAAGGCTACGTCATGGCAAAGTGGCCATCCATTTAGGTTTTTCTTAAACTTTAGACCCAACAATCTGTTATGAACAACTTCAAAGATCAAATCCGCAACAGCATCGGGAGGATGAGTGTGGTTATTGAAAATCCTATTGTTCCTTTCCTGCCAAACATAATAGGCAGCAACATGAACAACGAGTTTATCAATGATAAACCTCAACGAACGAGTAGGCCTTCCCTCCAAAACGCTGGCAATATCAATCGAGCAAGGGTTGTCCGGATCCAAGCTAGTACGAGCCACCACCAGCCTCCAAACCTGGGCCGAAAAAGAGCACTCAAAGAAAAGGTGGCCACGGGAGTCATAACAGCTGTAACACAAGAGACAACACATCATATTCATATTTTTACGTCTTGTGAAATCCCACGAGACAATCTTATCTTGAGTAAGCAGACGACCCCGCATGACCAGCCAAGCAAGAAAAGCATGACGGGGGATGCTTTGCGCAAACCAAATAAAGCTCACCCAAGAGACCTCCACATCTCTAAAACGAATAGATTCCCACACGATAGCAGAAGAATAATCATGTATACTATTCCCATGCCTCGATTTTAAAGCATCATCAACATTCGGTCGCAAACGGATATTCAAGGATTCATTTAAGACAGGGAAAAGATCAAGCCATGCAACCGGCCAGTTAGCACCATTCTGGTCCACCACGTCCCCCACAACAGCACTAGAGGTGAGACCAGCCGACAAACGGTTCCGAGGAGTAATATAATTACACAACGGACCAGATGGAGTCCACTTGTCAAACCATCAGAGACGTGCTCCTCCCATTACCGATGACCGACCACACAAAGCTACGGATAAGGGGTCTGATAGCCAAGATCTTCCTCCAACTCCAACAGGAATTCGGAGAGCAACTGCAATCCCAAAAACTACGATCCCTGATCCGATAAGCATAAACCCAAGCAACCCAAAGAGAATTACGCCTGAAGAGAATACTCCAGATATGGGACACCATCAAGGCTTTATTCATATCAGTAACCCTTCTAATCCCGAGGCCCTCTTCCCGCTTAGGAAGACAGACCCGCTTCCAAGAAACTTTAGCCATGCCACGTTTGAAAGTACCCTGGCTCCATAAGAAATCACGCATTTTCTTCTCAATCATAGAAGTAATACTCGAAGGGAGAATAAAAACCGAAGCCTAATAGATATGAAGAGAGGATAACACAGAGAGAATCAGCTGAACTCTACCCGCAAAAGAAAGAAATCTATTCTTCCAGTTAGCAATTCTATTCTCAAGACTCTCAATAAGGATGGAGCAATCTTTGGCTCGAAGGCAAGAAGAAACTAACGGCACACCGAGATATCTAACTGGAAGAGTGCCCTCCACCATGCCTATGGCAACAAGGATACCAGTTTTAACCTGAGTGGGAACATTACAGAAAAAAGCAGTACTCTTCTGGGGGCTAGGCACCAAACCCGACATCCTGAGAAAAATTCGAGAGAGCCCTAAAAATGCAGCTCGCTGAAGCCACATCACCCCTAGAAAAAATGAACAGATCATCAGCAAAGCAAATATTGATTATCTTGAGTTTCTCGCATCTGTTGTGGAATCTGAAAGAACTATCCAACCGGGTATAACGATGAAATAGACGCGTTAAACCTCCATAACCAGACTACCTATTTGTGGAATCTGAAAGAACTATCCAACCGGGTATAACGATGAAATAGACGCGTTAAGAACTGTCGTGTGCTCGTTTCAATTGAAACTAACTCAATTTCCAAGATTATGATCCTAAATTTATGTGACTACCTATTTATGCATCAATTTGCTTTTAGGGAGTCCCTACATATTTGTTCAACCATTTTTGGGTTATTGCACCCGTTTGACCCGTTAAGACGGGTCCTTGGCCTTTGTGTCTCCCAATGCCATATTTGACCATAATTTAGCATTTAGGATCTATGGCTCTATAAACCATTTGTGATCCTCCTTTATTTGTTACATGGCATGGGTTCTAAAACTCCATTTCCGCCCATTGCAACTTGTCGTTCATATTATGATTCCTCTGAATCTTACTATGGTCAAATTTGTCATTGGAGAACCTTTTGGCGATTAGGCTTCATGGTTCCTAGAACCATTCTTCACCCATTTAGAATAGCTCATGGTCATTTCCATTTGTATGGATACTCATTTTACATAACTACTACTTGTAACATAAACAATGTTACTTTCTACGTTCTACCCGTAGGCGTCATGCTCTAACGGGTTTCTGGTGATGCCTTGCATGATTGCTTTGATTCAAATTCTACTCAATGTAGCACTTCTCTTTATATTCTTAAGTACTACTCATTACATAATTAATGAGTTTTATTGTTACTTAAGTAAGTGTAAGTTGTACTTACCTTGCATCCATGTGAGCATTTCCACCTTCACTTTATCCGGTTGACACATCTGATTGCAAGCTTCACCTAGCTAGCCCATCAAGATCAACTATCATATCATATCCATAAAATGGTTAGGTTAGTTTCCATAACATACCTCTTCCATTTTCATGGATTTAACAACCTCATAATTCATCAATTCACAACTTAGGCTAGTTTGACTTTTAAAAGTCAAACTATCCACTTGGGCATAACTTTGACGTTACCCCTTTAGCTAGGTAATCCATTATACGTTTAACACACAATTAAATTAATAAGCAACCAGAATATAGCATCTTTTCATACTTTCATACAATCCTACACGAATTGCAAGTATTTGGACATCATCAACAGCTTTTCAATTCTATGACTAATAATGTCACTTACTATGCTTCATGATCTCTTTATTCATAATTAAGATCAATATAACATCAACTAATCATTATAAATGTCAAATAAGATACATGAGCACTTAAACTCTTCCATCTTTACAAGATTCAAGACTTTAGAAAAGTGAATTCTTGTACCATTTTTTTTTCTTCAGCAGGGCTGCTGTAATGGTCCTTTTTGACCCCTCTACGTATTTTTCCAGCATTCCATGTTCAAAGATGGAACGTAGTGGACGGAAGTACCTTTCCAGAAATATATTGCACGCCTTCTAACGATTTTTTTATGATTTTATACATCATTTCTAAAAACAGGACAGCAACCATATTTCTTTCCAAACAGCATGCTGTAAATCTAAATGGTCATTTTAACGTGTTGTTTTGACCCATTTTACATCAGATTCGGTTTTCGGGGTTCAAATACAAAACATAGTATTCACAACAAGCTTTTCAATCATGTATCATACATCCTAAACGGACATACAAGTAATCTTATACGAAACTTACAAAACAGCCCCACGATTAGAATTTTATCTTTTCATGGTTCCATACAATTCCATTTAACACATCTTTCAAGCATGGGTTTTCAAGATTCATACCCATTCTTTTTTCATGCTCTCTAATAGTATCATCCCTACACTTATTCATTGATTCAAATATTTCATCTAAGTTAGGCATTTTATCAAACACTTAGTGTGCATTAACATTCATATGCCTAATTTGACACCCATTACATATGAGCTATTACCCAATTCATGCAACTTACTAGGTTTGCCAATCACCTCTGTTGACACACATCATATGACATACATTAATCACATAATTTCAGTAATTAGAGTTATATTCTCTAACTCCTCAACCCCTAAATCATACAATCTAACTTTGGGGTTTTTCATGCTTAATTTCACTAGCTTCTCAAGATTAAAGTCTTAAGCAAGCATACCTAGCATTAACAACAATGGTTACATCAAAATCGCAGTTTCTAATAGCCAAATTCATCTTAGAAATTCGGAACTTAGCATGCAAGTAAATTAAGATTACTTACACAACAACCTCCAAGAGTTTCACCATGTTTGAAGCTTCCAATTTCTTGCTTAACCCACCAAAATTGCACCTTGAACCCTTTTGTGGCAAATATTTCAATTTTGGGGATGAAAGGAGGAGAGTTCACGTTATTTTTTCCCAGCCCCAAATCTGATTTCCAGATTTCATAACTGAACTTTCAAGAATTGACACTCCTAGTCCCTCTAGTTTGACCATTTTGCCTTTAAATCCCAAACTTTGTCATATTTCTCATGAAACCTTATGTTATCATTTCAATAACAAATTGTACATAAAAATGTCTTAAAACATTTATATAAGTGTAATAATTATTAATATTACACTTACGCATTATTTACATCCTAACCGTGTTTAGGATTTGGGACAAAATATTGCATTTTCCTCAATTTATCAAAACGTTACATCTTATGGTTTTCAAGATATTATTAGGTTCTAAATTGGGTATTAGCATAGTAAATCCCCATTTTACTCATAATATCATCAACTATTTGACACCTCGGTTAATTTAGGACATCCCGAAATTGGGATGTTACACTTATGCATTTGGGGAATGGGTTTTAATGTTATTAATTGAAGTTTGAAAACATGTTAACTTTTAAGAGTAACAATACCTTAAACGTTACTAGACATGCTTTGGCCTAATAGGTTATGCCACTCTCATCGGGGCATCCCACGTAAGCATCCAGACCCGACTATGGGATTTATGCGAACACTTATCCTTTGACAGAGACCCTAACTATCGGTGTTTTCACCCTTCCAGTTACTACATGTCATTCGTGTCTCAAGTACCATCACTAAATATGTTGTTAAACAGAGATCGATTTCTAAGTTATTTAAAATTCTTAAAAATAAGTTTATATTTACAACCTGAATTACATATTAGAATGATTAAGAATTGGTTTAATTGTTTATTTGTGAAAAACAAGCCTTAATCCCCAATTTGTTCATGCATAAAAACGTTGACTTTTAGATTAGAAGAATATAGATGAAATTGGACATGATAGTTTAGACTCGTTGTGCCTAACGAGCCTCTATAAGGCTACAACAAGCCTAAATCGGCCTAGCAAGGCAACACGTCCTAATGACGTGTCTTTGCAAAGCTAGGACGTCCAAAGGACACGCCTTAACAATGCTAGGCGTTCTAAGAATGAGCCTTAGCAAGACTACCTAAACAAGCCTGAAGCACCTAACTAAGAACCTAAACTACACTAATTAAACTAATAAAGCGATAAATAAACGAATAACGAGAGGAAGACAAGAAAGGAAACAAAGAAAGAAAAAGAAGAAGAATTACCTTCAAAGAAGCTTTTCAAACAAGACGAGCTTGAAAGACAACACCTCTTCGCCGAGAGCATAAAACTACTAAGCACAACACCCGAAGGGGTATTGTAGTTGTGGAACCGCCAAAAATTGGTTATTCCACTTGTTTATACTCAAACTAGGAGTTGCAAGCTATTAGGGATCAAGGGAGGGTATTTATAGATGAGAAATGGAGTGAAACTTTGTTTTTGGGGCGATGTGGGATGGGTTTGGAAGAGGAGTTTGTGACTATGCAATCAACATCTAACACCAAACTTGTTTTCGCGATTCCCACTTTATTATAACTTGGTTTTACACGCAGTTTTCGCCTTCGTTCACCATTTTCAGAGTACTATCATATGTAATAGAGTAATCCAACATTCATGGTGTTGAGAATTGAGCTTAAACCTTGGATCTTGATGTGGGTCAAGTTTTCAAGTTTCTGAAACATACGGTTGTTACAGTCTCCCCTGCTTTAGGAAATTTCGTCCCGAAATTTAGTTAGTAGAGACTGTAGGAAAAATGAATGAGGATAATTAAATGTTATACTGAAGAGTACAATTATACAAAAAAAAATGCGAAGGTTTGCTTTGAAATAGTGATATAAACTTGTGACACGAATTTTGACACACGACCAGGGTCAACTCTCGGTCCGACACATAGCCCACTTTTAAAGCACCACCGATGCTTATATATAGGGTGTACCGTAGCTAACCCATCACATCATTGATACTTCAAAAGCATTCTAGTTGCCTATGGAGAGACTCCCTCACACAACACAAAAAGCTCAGAAAAGGTTTTGATAAGGGAATACTTGACACCACAAGATCCAGACGTAAAATATATAACAAGTGATACATTTGACAATGACATGGTTAATAGCGTAGACGCATGGAATGAGTACCATGCCAAGAATCAAAGGTCATAGATGATTCGAAGACGAGAATGCATGATTTGACCAAACAACTTGATCAGTAAAGTGAAAGCCACATTCTCCCCTACATTAGGATATCAAACAAGGAGAGGCAGAGGATAGAATAAGATGTTGAGGGGTTAACATGTATCCATTTGAAAGTGATAACTTGACTAATTAAAATCAATGTAAGTGAATGTATCCATCATAATTGAAATCAATGTAACTGACAAAACAATGTCAGATTTCAAACAAGAGAACGCATTCAATTATGGCGAACTAGATGTGTCGGGACTCACACCCAGTCCACCTTTCTCGAGGCACGGGGTCTAGATGAAATCCCAAAAAAACAAATTCCTTTCTAATACAACAAGACCTCATGGCTATGACCCAAAATCAATCGCATGGTTAAATAGTATTACATACAATTGACAGTTATAGTTCGTATGAGTCTTGGTTAGCAAGATTAGTAAAACATGTGATAGTGAAAATACGTGATAATGAAAACATGCAATATTGAAAACATGTCATGTGATAATGAAAGCGTGTAAGTTGTAACAATGATGGCATGAAATAATGGAAACATGTGGTAATGAAAACTTGAGATATTGAAAACATGAAAGCATGAGATAGGGAAAACATTTGATCATGAAAACATGGGATAAGGATATCACAAAGGCTAATCATGATAAGCGAATGGTTTACAAGTGCCAAGTGGTATATTAAATGGCATGATTCGAATGAATGGATTAACTTAAATCGAATGACATGAATTTAAAAGTTGAATATCAATTGAACATAAGCATGTAAGTTTGAAATCGTGAATTGAAGAAACATGCAAGTCTGAATTTTGAAATACCCGAATGGAACCGGATGTTGGAATCTACACACCGAATATAGAAATCTTCAAAAGAGAGTTAAAAACTGCAAGCCAATCGTTGAAAATCACAATCAAATTCACTATCTGTGAGTAGAAAATCGCAAACGGAACTCACCACTCAATTTTTGAATTATGTGAGTTACAAACTTTTGAATATGCACATCATGTGTTGACACCACGAGTTTAAATCCATAGATCAACCTTAGAAACTGCGAATTGAGTCCACACATCGAGTACTAAATAAAGCGATTTTGGAACTCATACACTAAGCATGGAAAACCACAGTTTAAATTTGAAACATTGAATAGCACGAATATGAAAAAATTACAATTTGTAATAAAATGCGGAATAACGCGAGTCTTCCCAAAGATTATTGTTTGGGTCAAAATTTCATGAAAATTTGAAAATATGATTCGAGTAATTTCAAACATCGCCAACGAAGGCGATAACGAATTTGTCCAGGTAAGAGCTGCAAAGAATCCAGGAGTTTCACAAGAATGCTTGGTTAGCCAAAAGAAGCTTATGGCTAGGCACAACCAAGGATTCGAAAGGTAACGTTGATCATAACTGAGAAGTATCCATACTATGTAAGTAGTATAGATATGGGGATATCGTCATCATGAATGCGATAAGAGTCTAAATGCGAGCCGTAATTGCGGAAGCAAGAGAATAAGAGGTAGGTAGCTGACACAAAACTATGTGAGGCGATAGGGTGACTTGCCCACAGGAGTAGTACCGAGTAAGTTAATGCGGAAGTCATCGTGGCGAACGGGAGGAAGACCCAATATTTCTTCGGAAAACACTTCAGGGTAGTCCCGAACGACTAGGATGCCAAACATTAGCTAGAACCTATGGAATGGTTTATCGCCATCGATTGCCTGGACTTGATTGTCGAGCAGGAAAAACGAAAAGATCTTCGCAATACACATAAATTTGACGTTAGCTATGGTAATAATGAATTTGGATAAAAATGAATGTTAAGGCGAAACAGTTGGAACATCGCGTAATTGCGATTGGAATATAACCTTGAATATAAAGGATGGGTTTTTCTTTAATTTAATAAACATGTATAGTTATCTACTCGTAAAGTTGTAAAGTCGTAAAATCGTACACATGCAATCCCGTAAGCATGTTGACTCGTAAACTCATAATTTCCTAAACGATTAAATTTTAAAACATGTATACCTTAAATTGCAAAACGTGATATTTTGGAGGGGTTCAAAAATGAATAATTTAATATTTTCTAAAACGGGATATCATGTACATGTGAGTTCGTAGGCTCGTTTATGGGTAAATGCATTAACTCATAAGCATGTAATCCCGTAACCATACAAACTTGTAAACTCGTGAACCCATCGACAAGCACTCACTCACCTATAAATGAGTTAAAAAGAAAAATACGTGCTATAAATAGGTTTTGAAATGATGAATATAATATTTTTTTTGAATTGTACATCGAATAATGAAAGCACGAATGAATTCTTAAAAAAATCATAAGCTTAAAAACCGATGGACTGGATTCAAACGACAAATTTGACTTGAGATCAAAACGTGACTATGCGCACTCGTTTGGCTAGTTTGACCAAAGCATTGTCTGCAATGGCCAGGACACACATTTTGGGGTTACGTGAATCACCACGCAGGTGTGTCTATTGGGCGTTGGTTCAACAGGTTGGGCTATGATTGGAACAATGGGTTGCCGGGTTGAGTCTAAAATGGGTTGACAACAAGATTTGATAAAACAATCAACCGATTATGACTTGGGTATCGTGAAATGAAGGTTTTAAAATTACACAAGAGTGTTTTATGAACTCACAAGTTTTTTTACGTTTAATATTGGGATAATCAGATCCATAGAAACATATATGGTGACGATGAATGACATGAATTTGAAATATAAGGACGGTGTGTGAAAAATCAAGAGTATGTGATATCATGAGGGTAACAAACTGATTGTATAAACATCACAAAATACTTCGAGAATGGAATCGGAAAATTATGTAACTCGATCTACTAAATAAATAACAAGGAGTTATTTGAATTCTCAAAGGTGAGTCGAAATGGAACTGTGAACCGATAATGTAAATCGTAGGATAGTGTAGGATGTGATACGCCACCGGAGTGTCGTACAACATAATGAAATTGTGAAATAGAAATCACAAGGATGACTTTGGATGTAATAAAACGAAAGGTTTGAATATGGAATATCAATCGACTAAAATATGAGGGGTAAAATATGTAAATTATGAAAGTAAGTGTCGATGGTGAAAATTTCAAAAATGCCACTAAAATCACGAAAAGTGGCGTTTTAACCATGAAATCTTGAAAATCAAAAGAATATCATAGATCAAAATCGGAGTATAAACCGGATAACATGAAATCGCATGCAGAACGCAAAATCGAATTGACTTGTTTAAAATCAATGGAATGGTTCTCATTTCCCGATTGGGAAACTGCCACCTTCGACTAGTCAGGGTTGATATGGTTCCTAGAAACGTTTTTTATGACATGCTTTGGCCTAATAGGCTAAGGCACTCTCGCCAGAGTGTCCCGGGTAACGCTTACCTAAATAGACACCCGACTACCGGTGCTTTCACCCTTCCAGTTACTACATGTCCGTTACTAAGGAACCTAACCAGGAGGAGATTTCAAAAAAAAAAAAAAATCAAATCAAATCAAGTTCTTAAAATGGCGAGTAAGGCACCATTACTTAGGAAAAGTCTAGGAAGCCTGAAATTAAGTGCATGAGCGTGTGATAAATGTTAGACTTGATGTACATCCTAACTGAGGCAAAACAAGACATAAAAATGACAATCTCTAAACGAAGCATGCAATACACGAGGTTCTTGTGTTTGGACACCTAAGGCAATAGTCTAGGTCATTCCACTTCTAATAACCTAGTTCCCTATAGCCCTGGCTCTGATACCATTCTGTCACACCCCAACCAACGGCGGAAACGTCAAGGCATGATTAGATTGCCCATAAGCTCATGACAACTAATTTAGTGACAATAGTGAAATAATGAATTTTATTGATAACATTAAAAAATAAAACAATACACGACATATTGATAACATATACAATTTGTTTATTAAACTAGGTCCAAAAGCCTATGTGATAGCATCTTGAAACATCAACATCATAGCCTGCAACATGAATAAAATAAGGGGGGGTCAACTATAAATAGTTGGTGAGTAACCACAAGTCAGATACATAACATATATTTGAACAACATGCGTTACGTGTCATATGATTGAATAAGTGAAATACAACATGCTAGAAGATATTGACAACATGAAAGACTAGGCATAACCAAAATTGCTAATATAAAATGACAACATGAATGAATAGAGATAAACAAACCTCATTGACATACGCTAGATTCCCTAACCCGTAGGTTAGACTAAATAAAATAATGAAAAGTCAAGATGAGTGGGTTGTCAACCGATAGATCTAGCTTTGTTACCCCAGGCCTCACGTTAATGTTTATACCAAATGAAAGACATGACAGACATGACAACCATGACATACTTGACATCCAATGATAAATATGAAAACCTTTGATAAACATGAAATCCTTTGAAAATCACATATTGACAAATCATGCTAGAATTCACATAACACATAATTCACACGTAGATCACATATGCATGGTAAATGATAAACTTGAAAGACAACAATTTCAAATAGGATACATGTTGCAACCCCAAAAATGAGAAAAATGAGAAAAGGGGCAAGGATTGCTCACTTGGAGTAGAAGTTAAGTCCACGAAGTGAAAAGTGAAGTCGAAAGGATTAGTCCCGAAGATTCATCCTAAAAGAATAGAAGGGGACGACATGAATATTGGAATATGGGATTCTAAGCTCTTATGCATTTGGGGAATGGGTTTTAATGCTATAAATTTAAGTTTGAAAACATGTTTACTTTTAAGAGTAACAATAACTTAAACGTTACTAGACATTCTTTGGCCTAATAGGTTATGACACTCTCATCGGGGCATCCCACGTAAGCATCCAGGTCCGACTATGAGATTTATGCGAACACTTATCCTTTGACAGAGACCCTAACTACCGGTGTTTTCACCCTTTTAGTTACTACATGTCATTCGCGTCTCAAGTACCATCATTAAATATGTTGTTAAACAAATATAGATTTCTAAGTTATTTGAAATTCTAAAAAATGAGTTGTCACAACCTGAATTACATATTAGAATGATTAAGAATTAGTTTAATTGTTGATTTGTGAAAAACAAGCCTTAATCCTCAATTTGTTCATGCAAAAAAACGTTGACTTTTGGTTTAGAAGAATATAGATGAAATTGGACATGATAGTTTAGACTCGTTGGGCCTAACGAGCCTCTACAAGGCTACATCAAACCTAAATCGGCCTAGCAAGGCAACACGTCCTAATGACGTGCCTTTGCAAAGCTAGGTCGTCCAAAGGACAAGCCTTAGCAATGCTAGGTGTTCTACGAACGAGCCTTAGCAAGGCTACCTAAACGAGCCTAAAGCACCTAACTAAGAACCTAAACTAAACTAATTAAACTAATAAAGCGATAAATAAATGAATAACAAAAGGAAGGAAAGAAAGGAAACAAAGAAAGAAAAAGAAGAAGAATTACATTCAAAGAAGCTTTTCAAACAAGACGAGCTTGAAAAGCAACACCTCTTCGCCGAGAGCATAAAAACTACTAAGCACGACACCCGAAGGGGTATTGTAGTTGTGGAACCGCCAAAAATTGGTTATTCTACTTGTTTATACTCAAACTAGGAGTTGAAAGCTATTAGGGATCAAGGGAGGGTATTTATAGATGAGAAATGGAGTGAAAATTTGTTTTTAGGGCGATGTGGGATGGGTTTAGAAGAGGAGGTCGTGACTATGCAATCGACATCTAACACCAAACTTATTTTCGTGATTCCCGCTTCATTATAACTCGGTTTTACGCGCGGTTTTCGCCTACGCTCACCATTTCAGAGTACTATCATATGTAATAGAGTAATCCAAAATTCATGGTGTTTAGAATTGGGCTTAAACCTTTGATCTTGATGAGGGTCGAGTTTTCAAGTTCTGAAACATACGGATGTTACATGTGACGTCATGGTTCATAGTCCTGGACGCGTTGAACGACCTCTAATTTATTAAATTGAAAACGTTGCAATTGAAAACTAAACAAGTTAATTTAGTTGCAGCAGAAAATATGATGGCATATTGTCTTACATTTCCAAATGATAAAACAGTTAAGTCTTGAAATTGTTTCGACCAAGGATAAATAAATAAAAGACCAGAGTTTCATAAGTTATTTCATGATGATGAATGAGACTTGACTCCAAGATGCAGGCCCTAAGGTTTGACGTCTCATTTGCATATCGTTTGACTTAGTTACCTGAGAAATACATGAGTTTAAAAGGTCAACGGAATGTTAGTGAGTTCACAGGTTTAATACTCTACAAATAAATTTATAGACAGTTCATGGCATATAAGATATTGCCATAATTAGACTCATGTAAGTCAAGTTTTACACAGTTTGATGAAAGACTTGTGCAAGTTAAGTTTTGTATGGTTTAAGGCATACATGACATTAATTCCAAGTTACCGTGTTGTAATGATCTCATATGAACCTTAAATTCGAACACCAACAGTTTTACCCACTCATGGTACCTTTCCTAAGGATACAGAATGGAACAGAATAACTGGAATGTACTTATCGACTAAAACCATGGAGTCGGGATTGGAGCGACCAATCATAAGCAAGGTTGTTAACCCAAATAAATCTACTCACTAGCTATCATTTCGTACCCAGAACTAATCGAATTTAACTAATAATGGGAATTTGTGACAAAACGTTATGTAACGAATCGTACTCTAGTTTAGGAAATGAAAAGAACACTTAATCATAATTCCGTACAGTTAACCAAAAAATCAAGTAAAAAGTTTGTTTGTTTCATGATTTCTCCCCCAAGTACTTAAAACAGTTTAAAAGAAATAGGTCGTGAGACTCACCTGATCAAGGTGATGGTGTATGCTGTATCGCGCTGGATGTAGCACGTAAAATATGTCCTAATAATAAATAATAAGACAACTTTAAGGTCTTGGTTCAATTGAGTAACGATTAGTCACCCAAGTGATTTTGATCAAGTCTTGACATATTATTTCCGTTTGTATTGATTGGAAAGCCCATTTAGAATATTTATTGTTCAAATAAATATTTTGGTTGGTACTTGTATGTATATTCAAATAAATATATAACTTGTAGAAATAATTATAAATCAAATAATTATTTAAAGTTATAAAAATATATATTCAACCAAGTTTTGAATATTGAGACAAATAATAAAGTACTTTATTATTTGAAGCTCATATTATACATTAAAGTTCGGGTTTATAATTATAGGAAAATAATCATATATAATCATAGAAATATTTATGCAAATAAATATATATAACTTATAGAAATGATGGTAAGGAAATTAATTACTAAAAGTTATGAAAATATATATATAAAATCAAGTCTTGGACATTGATAGATAATAATGTATGTTTACTATTTAACGTTCGTAAATATGTATATTTTCAATTATGCGATAGGTACGCGTTATAATTAATTTTCCATTGAAAAATAATTAGCGTTGAACTAAATAAATACCATTTCAATATTTTTAAGATCCAAAATAATAGTCTTTATATTTTTAGGATTTTATTTTCCGGTTTTACCGGTAACCTCGTTTTTGTCCGGTTTCATTTCTACAACTTATCTTTAGGACACAATGGGTATCCAAAATAATTTGATAAATATTTGTAACCATTTTAAGAATTAAAAATGTTGGTTTGGTCGGTTTGGGTTTGTTTCACTAAAATCCTATTTTTTCGTTGCGTATAACTACGTTTTGATCCCGGTTTCTTCCTAATGCAACGTTTTTCAATTTTGGTTAGTATGGTTCACTAAAACACTTGAAATTATATTATTTTGCAGCCCTGAATCAGTGCTGTTACAAATTTGTATCAGTTTCTGTTTTTGTTAAAAACTAGGTTTTAAAACTTGTTTTAACTAAAAGAGGGTAAAGTTTTGCATCCCTTTTCATTGATCACCACAAATCAATATATATAATACAAGGTTTGACCAATTCTATAATGGAGGGATAATCACAAAATAAATTACCAATATTCTCCATAAATACAATATATACTACCACAAAAACATGATTCGCTATTACACCCCCGCAGTTGGGGAGGTTACACGGATGTTGAGACTGGATATGAAGTCATCGAAAAGATTCCGAGGTAGCCCTTTTATAAAAATGTCCGAAATTTGAAAGCGGGAAGGAACATGCAAAACTCGTACTTGGCCTCGAGCAACTTTTTCTTTCATGAAATGAATATTGATCTCGATGTGTTTCGTTCTTTGATGTTGGATCGGGTTGGTTGATAAGTAGACCGCACTTACATTATCACAATATACTATTGTGGCTTTAGAGGGTGGATGAAACAACTCACATAGTAGGTTTCGTAGCCAACACGTCTCGGATACTACATTTGCCACAGTCCGATATTCTGCTTCGGCACTAGATCGAGAAATTGTCGATTGATGTTTCGGTGACCAAGATAATAAATTTTCACCCAAGTAAATGCAATATCCGGACGAGGAGCGGCACGTGTCGAGGCACCCGGCCCAGTCGGCATCGGTTTAGGCAACAAGAGAACTAGTACTAGACTTGTGAAAGGTTAGCCCATATGTAATAGTTCCTTTAACATAGCGAAGTATCCTCTTGAGTGCATGCATGTGAGAGGTCCCGGGGGGGGGGGGGGGCATGTATGTGCATGCATACTTGTTGCACTGCATAACTTGTATCAGGATTTTTCAAAGGCGTTCTAGCCATGGAACTTAGTATTGAGTTTTATATCAACCGAGATAGCGGACGGGTTACACGAGTCTAAGCCGGCCCTTTGCAACACTTCAAGGGTATATTTGTGTTGTGATAAAAAGAGAGATTTAGGAGATGGTCTTTGTACAATGATGCCGAGAAAGAAACTAAGAGGTCCGAGATCTTTCAGTGCGAATTCGGCGGCTAGTAACACCATAAACTTTTCTAGTAAAGAGTCCAATGAGGTGACTAAGACTATGTCATCAACGTATAGTAGTATGTATGCGGTGTCCTATCCCCGCTGATATATAAATAAGGAGTGATCATATTTGCTATGGGTGAAGCCGATTCTAGTAACATAAGTGGCAAATCTTTCGAACCAAGCCCGGGGCGCTTGTTTGAGAACGCATAAGGATCGTTGTAGAAGATATACATGATCTAGGTATGTGGGGTGACAAAAGCCAACCGCTTGATGCATATAAACGTCTCATGTAATTTCCCGTGTAGAAACACATTTTTCACATCTATTTGATGTATCGGGCATTCTTTTGAAATAGCTAATGTGAGCACGGTACGAATGGTCATCGGCTTTACTACGGGACTGAATGTGTCCCCACAATCAACCCCAACTTGTTGAGAGTGCCCGTTGCATACTAAACGAGCTTTATACCTTTCTAAGCTCCCATCTGATTTTTTTTATGTGGTGACACCCACATGCTACGTACTACGTTCATACCCGAATGCCTAGGTACCAAAATCCACGTCTTATTGTCGATAAGGGCACGAAACTCATCGTCCATGGCGAGTTTCCAATCTAGTTTATGTAGGGCATCGATGGGGTTACGTGGTAACGGTGAAAGGGAGGTGGTGGCATTAAGATTGAAAATTTGTTTTGGTTTAGCAATCTCGGACATAGTTTGAGCGTGTATTGTACGTGTAGGGGGTGGTGGGTAGGAGGGTGATGGGGATGGAGACGAGTTTGAGTCAGGGGATGTTGGTTGAGAAGTTGGTGGAGTCGATGTGGTTAGGTACTGAGAGGACGTAGGGGAAGTCGTTTGGCTAGATGGATCATTGGGATGAGTTATCCACTGTATGGGTAGTGGATTTAGTTGCATGCTCCCAAATGCATGGATGAGAATCCGATGTAAAAAACGTCATATGGAGGTTGGGAGGTGTGCATGGAGGCAAAAGGAAATGACGACTCATCAAATATTACGTGACGTTAGATAATAATGCGATTTGAGGATGGCTCAAAGCATAGGTAGCCACGATGATCTTGAGGATGACCGAGAAAAATGCATGGGGTGGGACAGGGTTATAGTTTATGGATTTTAGAGGAGGTATGGGAGGAAAAAAAAAACAGCTGAATACCCGTAAAGGTTGAATATGACGGGTGTTTGTTATAGAGACGGTATGTGGGAGTTGAGAAATTTATAGATTTGGATGGAAGAATATTGTGAAGGTACGTGGCATGTGCTAAGACATGATGGCGGAAATTCAGAGGTACTGAGGATTGTGATAAGATGGTTCGAATAATATTATTAATGGAACGTATTTTCGTTCCGACTTACTGTTTTGGGATGATGTATATGGTCAAGAGAAATGGAAAGTGAATCCGTTATTTCCGGCAAATTGTCTAAAAGCCTCATTGTCGTATTCCCGACCATTTCACATTGAAGGTTTTTAATTGATTTTGTAAATTGTGTTTTAATAAGATTTTAGAATTTAAGGAAATTAGGAAAGACTTGACTTTTATGAGCAAGAGGAAAAGTCCATAAGAAATTAGTATAATCGTCTAGAAATACTAGGTAATACCTATGTCCACCTGAGCTTAAAACCGAGGATGTCCATATATCACTACGTAAAATATCAAACAGAGATGAAGTTGTAGACATAGAATTATTAAAAGGTAATCTAATATGCTTACCCATAACACATGGGGAGCAAAGTTTTTGTTAGAGCATGATCGATTCGTCGTGTGAAGTATCTGAACAAGACGAAGATGCAAAATGGTTGTTACACGAAGTGGGTCCGAACTTGCACGAAGTGTCATCCGAAGTCACGCTTCGGGTGAGTTCGGAACCACACAAACTCACAGTTCGGATGGTTTTGCGTACAGTAGTATAAATACCCGTTTCGCTTTGTAATTCAAAAAATAGTTGAGCGATTGTCTGAGTGTTAAGTGTGTGTTCTGTAAGGTGTTTCTCTGAGTGAGTTCCAGATTGTATTTTTTCTATCGTGATCAATAAAATAATCTTTAATTACTCGTTTCGTATCCAAAATAGCTAGATCGAGTAGATAATATGACGCTCACGGCTTTTCAAGTGGTATCAGAGCCTTCTGGTTCATTCTACTGATCTATGGTTGCTATTTTCGGATTCTTTGAAACAAAAAGTGTCGTTTTTGAAAAAAATTGAGTGTTTTTTGCGAGATTTTGATCATTTCAGTCGTGATTCTTGTGAAAATTTCACTCCTAAATCATTCCTTGTCAATTTTTTCAGATCTACTACTGCAAATCTTGTTAAAATCTGTCCAAAATCGTGATTTTTGACAAAAAAACATGTCCGGTTCATTCCAGTTCAGGTGAAGATCATTTGTTTGAAAAATAACCGTCACCCGAAGTGACAGTTTGCCTCAGTTCGGTTTAGTCTGTTCCAGATCGGATCAGTTTGGATACATTCTCCACTTTGGTTCAATTTGGTTCAGTTCGGGTAACCAAAGTCTCAGTTCGGACAAGTTCGGGTCCTATCCAGTTCGGATCATTTCGCTTTGCTTCAGTTTACTTCACATCCAGTTCAGACCAGTTCGATATAAATTTTCAGTTCAGATATATCTCAGTTTCGGTTGAGTTCGGTTCAACTATATTCACTTCGGTTCAGTACGGATAACCAGATTTTGAAATTTTTCGTGGTGTCGGATTTCCAAGCCTTTTCCGTTATGCAAATGTGATGCAAACCTTGATCAATTTTGATAACGAAACCGGAAAAGTCAGCAAGTTCCTAAGTTATTAAAGTTGGAGGATTATCGTAATTGGAAGCAAAGGTTTTCTGCTTATGTCAGTAGAAATGATATCGATTTATGGATTCCAATTCAAAAACTTTATATGCTTCCAACTGATGGTGGTGAATATAAGGAAATCAAAGATTTTACATCCGAAGAAAGGAAAAGCTATGAACTTGAACAAAAAACCTTTAGTTATCTTACCATGGCTTTACCTATCGAATTATTGCAAAAATTCAGCACTTGCAAAACGACAAAACAATTATGAGATGCTTTATCAGCAAGATATGAAGGAAATGATCAATCCAAAAAGATTCGACGAAAGGTGTTGAACAAAGAATTTGATAACTTTCAACATTATGATAAAGAAAACATCACGGCTATTATGTCAAGATTTTCGCATTTGATAAGTGAATTAAAAGTTGTTGGAATTGAGAAAACTGATGAAGAATTGAAAGAAAATATACCGGAAGCATTGCCGGAAAAATGGGAAAATTATGTTTTGTTGATTGCCCATGAAAAAGAATTCTCAACATTATCATTTCATAAGCTAACTGGTAAAGTTCATGCACGTGAAATGGAGATGCTGAATTCTAACAAATCAACTGCGCAATTGCAAAACCCAGAATTGTATCATGGTCAGAATGCCACAAGCATCAATGCTAAAGCTAAACCAATCGGTGTTAGTTCTGCACCAAGTACAACTGTCATTGGAAATGTTTCGGGAATATCTGAAAAATCTAATTCTACGAGGGGTTACACTTTTACAATTCCAGGTATGACAAATCGGAATGCATTTTCTGTAGAGACAACTGATGAATGTGCTACTTTAATATATGATTTAATTTTATCTTCTCTTGGCTTTATTATTAAAAATGTTGGTGATGCTAAGATCACTAGAGAATATTTCAATGAAATGGATATGGCATGGCAACATGCTATGTTGTCATAAAGAGCAAGAAGGTTTTTAAAGAGAACTGGTAGGAGAATTATTACTCAAGATAGGAACTTGGGTTTAGACAAATCAAAAGTCAAATGTTACAAATGCGTAAAACTTGGTCACTTTGCAAAAGAGTGTTAGCAATCTCAAGCAAGTAAATCTGATTCAAAAACTACCGGTGGTTCTCAAGCTTCATTAAGTACAAAAGCATTGGCTGTTCAAAGTGATGGAACTTATAACTAGGGAAAAGTTTTTGATAACTCTCCATTGATTGTAACCTCTGCACAAATTGATTATTATTCAGACTCAAGTTCCTATGAATCAGCTGAGAATGAAAATTATGAAGCTAAAGTTGAAAATTTGTTGAAGGAAAACGGTTCTTTGTTGAAAGAAATCAGGATTCTCACATCTGAACTTCAATCGGTTAAAGAAGAATTGGAGGTTTTCAAGAAAGAATGCAAAGAGTCTAAATTGAAAGATACTAAGTTATCTGAAGAAAATGTTGTTTTAAATCAATAAGTTGAAAAATGGAAGGCGGAAGCAAAAGATGTTGAAAATGATTTTCAACAATCTATTTGAGAAATCGAATATTAAGCTTGATGTGCTAATAAAACTTCTGATGAACTCGCTGTTAAAGCAGAAAGTTATTCTATTGAGAATGAAGCATTGCTGGAAGAGAAGAAGGAATTAACAAGAGTGAATTAGCTATTGAATACCAACATTGATATTAAGAAAATGAATGAAGAAGATAAGTTGAAGAAAGAGTTTTTTGGAGAGTTAGAAAATCTTAGATTGCAAATATTTTAAACAAACAAGGTTGCTAAAAAGTTTATTGCAACTGAGAAAGAATTGTCTGAAGCACAAAAAAAGATATCTGATTTGAAAATCCATGTGATTGATACTAACCGTCTTTTGAACAATGTCACAAATTCACAATCATTCACAAGTTTCTTGGCAAAGGCTGAGAACTTTGATAGAGTGTTTGATAAAACAGTTACACCCCCGACTATTATCAAAGAAGCTATCAATAATGTGAAGGAAAAGGTTGAAGATTATGATTACTCAAAGTTTTCATCATCGAATTCTGAATAAAGAAGGTTGTGATGAAGAAGAAAAACAAGAAGGTTGGCAAGAAGAATGAAATGAAATCTGAGGTTCCTAAATTTTCTCAATTTGTATCTAGTCCGTCATCACATAAAAATGACAGTCAGCTACTTCTACCGAGAAAATTCGATTTCATACTGATATTGATGAGACGTTTTTCTATGCAAAGAAAAATGTTAATGAAGTTAAAGCTGAGTTTTCAAGGTTGGCGAAGAACGGACATAAATCATCAAGTTCGGAACAGGCTGGTTTCGGTTTTAAGATAAAGATTGTTGAAAATAGTGGTGTTCAAGCTTCAAAACAACAAAACTTGAAGAAAATTAAGTTGAAGCAAGTTAAGAAGGCTGTTTTCAAGGCTGAAAAAGTTCAACCCGAGAGGTTTTACAAGCTCAAGGGTTCGGAACAAATATTTTTTGATAAAGAATTTTCATTGTATTGCGTGGATGCTCAGAAAATATCTGAAGTTTTTGTGATAGATGCTACTCAAAAGAACAAGAAGAATCAGAATGCAAGATTTTTTTCTAGAGGTTCTAGTTCTACTCCAAAAAGCCTGACATCAAAATGGGTTCATGATCATCGAAATCAGGTATATGATACTTATTATGATCATTTTGGAGATGTTAATTTTTGTGAAGCTATGCAGGTTCCCAAACGGAAGAACATAAACAATCGTTAGTGTTATAATTGCCGGCAAAAAGGGAATATGACACAAGATTGTCCGGTTCGTGCTGCTTCTATTCAAACAAGAGGAAAGGTTCCAGTTTTTTGTAAAACTGCCAAACCAAAGTTCATTGATGAACATGGCAGAGTGTTTGATGAATCTCAACCTACATTCTTTGAAAAACAAGAAAGATTTATTCCTAAATTTTCAAAGATTCTAATTGTAGGTTGTTCATCACAGTCAACTGTGATTGATTCATCAAAGACTACTTTACCAATACAACAACAATGGAAACCTAAGGTGGTTTCAAAACAAAACCAGGACACTGGTCGACCGGAAGTGATCAGATTCAGGTCATTTTAAAACTAATGTGTTTGACCAGTGTGCAGGTACTTCTAGAATACCTATCGACGTTTGAAAAATTGTTGATGGAAGAGTATTCTGCTTATTTTAAAATAAATTTCATGTGATATCATTTTTCTAACCTGAAATTTTTTTTGCAAACTAAAACAGATAGGTATCCATGTCGGTTTAGCAATTTTCTTTCTTTACGTTTCGTTTGTAGTTTAGGGGGAGAAAACTGAAAAAGTCAAAAATAGTGTTTTGTTTTTGTAAAATGAAAAATCCAAAAATAGAGTTTTTCATTTTAGGGGGAGAACAAGGCATGTTATGGAGAAAAATGCACAATTTGGTGAAGGTAAATACATGCAAAATATTTAAAAACTTTGAAAAATTGATCACTAGGAATGATGGTACATTGGCTTACGTATCTTACTCATGGATAGAGTAGATGAAAAAGCCATAAGATCATTTTTTGATATACTTGGTAGGTTTGGCAAATCAGAAAGTATTCAGATGTGATATGCACTAAATACTATGCTTAACCATGTGGATAACATCTTGAAGCATATTTCATGACAAAAAAAGAAAAATGTGTGAAAAACTAAAATAGAACTCATTGTGTATACATGTGTTCATTTTGCAAAGATTTAAACTTGTTTGATTTTCTTTATTTTCTCAAACGATCAGACTTTCTCTGTGTATCGAAAGATCGACCTGATTGTTGTTCGTTTGAGGTTCTGCTTTATTTTCTTTGGTGTTTCGTATAATTCATCGGACTTTCTCTGTGTGTCCACAAGACCGACCTGATTGTTCTTGAATTATACAATTTTAACTTGTTTTATCTTTCTTTTTTTGTTAAATCCGAGAACTTATCTGCGATTCGAAAGATTGACCTTAAGATAGACGATTTAACATTCTTATTTCTTTTTGCATGGAACACAGTTGACGATATCATGAATACAATACGCTATGTGATAATCACAAGTGTAATCACACGAGAAAAAGAAAAATGTCTGAATATGTCTGATAGTGTGGGATACACTGGTCAAAGCAAATCTAAATAATACTTTAACATATCCAAATGTTATGAGTATGATTCTGCCCGAGTTTTAAAATGGACAAATTATACCAGCAACCAACATGACTTTTGTGTTTCAATTAATTGAAATTGAAGTGTAGTTCAGCGCGTTACGACAAATATGATCCCAGATAGTGATCTTTCTCATATCAAAAATAGAGTTTGATTTCGTATTACAATTTTATTTCATTTAAGAAAATTAATAAAAGATTTTTGGTGTGTTTTAGCATAAGTTTGAAAAATCAAAAAGATTTTAGGTTTGTTTTGATATAAACTTTCTAAAAGTCAAAAAGATTTTTTTCTACTTTGTTTTCAATCTGATCGAAACGTGATACAAATCAAAATATCAAAATACCAAAATATCTTGGAGTCTCGAAGAGTCGTTTTGCGCCAAGATTATATATGATTAAACTGGTACTAAGTGAAAGAGAATGTCACAACTTCAAGTCTTCTGAAGCTGCTGAAAAGGATGAGATAACACATTGTGCATCGTCAAGTATTCAAGATCAAGTTAACCTTCAAGTTGAGGGGGAGTTTGTTCGAAGATAGGTTTTGAATGGATGAACAAATACTGCACACGTCGAGGGGAGTTTGTTAGAGCATGATCGGTTCGTCGTGTGAAGTAACTGAACAAGAAGAAGATGCAGATTTTATGTTACACGAACTGGCTTCCAAAGTGTCACTCAAAGTCACACTTCAAGTGAGTTCAGAACCACACGAACTCACAGTTCGGATGGGTTCGTGTACAAAAGTATAAATACCCATTTCGCTTTGTAATTCAAAAATTAGTTGAACGATTGTTTAAGTGTTAAGTGTGTATTCTGTAAGGTGTTTCTCTGAGTGAGTTCCAGATTGTATTTGTTCTATTGTGATCAATATAACAATCTTTAATTACTCGTTTCGTATCTGAAATAGCTAGATCGAGTAGACGATCCAACGCTCGCGGCTTTTCATTTATTATCAGGTTATATTACAAAAAGGAAAGGAAAAGACATAATTTTATTCAACTGGAATAAAATATTACGGCCGGGGTGGCCTAAACGAGAATGTGTAGGATAGAGATCTAAACCTTTTATGATTAGTTAAAAAGATTTACTTGTAAGAATAACCTTGTAGAATTAAGTTACTCGTCGCTAGAGGTGCAAAAATCGGTTCTAAACACGAATCGATTCGATCCAAGAATCGGTTCTTGACCATATCGATTCTGGTCTAAATCGATTCTTGACTGAATCGATTCGGTTCCCAAATCGATTTATGGCATAAATTCCTGAATTGATAGAAATTGATTCTATTTGGAATCAAAATCGATTCCTATCAATTCGTATGCTTAAATTTTTTTTGTACTTTATAAAAACAAAAAAAAAACATGTTTTTATTGAATTCCAACATAAAACATTACAATCACAATGTTCTCAAACTTAAACCATTACAAAGATATATAATTTTGAATGAAAAATGCAAATTATGATAATTTGACTAAACGTTTATGCTCGATTTTATTCCATTGTCGCCGCCATTGTTTGATCTTTTGCTTGTCGTAAGTCGACTTGTTCTTCTTCATCGGAAAGTGGAATAGAATCCCCCGTTGCTATCTCGTCTTCGTGTACCACCAACTCCCAATTTCACCTTCAAGATTAAAAAAGTTTTGTACCCGTTCCATTGCATCTAGGTGATCCTTCAAGCAAATGCAAACCTCTAGCGACTTGGAAGTGAGCCTCATCCTCCGGATAGATAAAACCCTGCCACTAAGAGAAAAGGTTGACTCCAAAACTACCATGGAAGCTTGGACACTTAGTAGGTCTCGGGCCATGGTGGAAAGAATGGGAAATTGTGTTTGATGTTCTTTCCACCAAGCCAAAATATCAAAGTTTTCAAACTCATCAGTTTTTAGAAGTTGAAGAAAATCGGTCCCTTTGTATCTCCCAAATTCACTACTTGGGGTGCTACTTTTGGCCCGTTTACAACTCACGTTTCTTAACGTATTCGAAAGATTTTGCCTTTTGTTAGTTTTTGAAGTATTAGCCGATGCAAAACTCATAGATTCATGTATGTTGCTTATATTTCCATACTTTTGATAATAAACTTCATACAAGTTTTTAAAATGTGAGTTAAAACGATCTTTTGTTATTTGGGAGAAATTAGGTTGATCACCATCTAAGTTCAAAGCATTTGTGATATCATCAATTACGACTTCAACACCGAACACATTGAAAAAAGGGTTCAAAGCAAGGGCACAAGTGAAGCAAGCCTGTAAATCCTAAAAATATTTTTTTAAACTTTTCTTTCATCGGACCAATCATGTTTTCAAAAACCTCACCTTCGAACTCAAACTCATTTAGTTTATCGCACATATAAAACAATTGGTGAAGTGCCAAGTTACTAGTGGGATAGTAAACTCCCGACAAATATGTAAAATCCCAAATTTTTAACAGTTAAATTTCCCGTTAATGTCTAGTCAAGTAAAAATTCCCGTAGATAATTAACCCCTAATGTTAGTAGAAATTAATTTTCATGTGGAAATATGGGGTTAGAAGGGTAAACTTGAGTTTGGTTAAAAATTAAAACAAGGATGAATCTTTAGGGGCCAGAAGTGTAATTTAACAAAAAACTTGTGTAAACAAAAGAGAGGGCATGTGAGGGAGGTCGCATATGCGACCTGTGGAACGATCCTCACACCCCTCCTCCCCCAAATTTCGAAATCCTGCAAATTGGTGGCTTAGGGCTGCGATTTTGGTTCTCAAGTGACAAGTGGAAGTCTAATCCTTTGTCTAAACTCATTCTAGTGTCAAGTAAGTGCGTCCCTTGACCCATGCATGTTAGGTCTCGAAAATTAGAGACTAGAAATCTGCAATTGTTGATTAAATTGCGTATCCTATGATGTTAGGAACCTCAATTCTTGCATGACCTTCTAGTTTGATTAGCAATTTGTGATGTAGTCACTAAATTTTATTACTTGAATCCCCATGTATGATGACTACATTAGAAGGTAGTGAAATTGGTTGCGTTGGTGTAATTCTTGCATGAATGTGCTAGTATTTGATGAATTAAAGATAGGTTGGAGGTGACTTCACCTAAACCTTGATAATTGGACAAGTAGGAGGTTCAATGGGTTAGGTTATATGTGTTTATAAATATATGCACGCAAGGTGTTTGATAAAATGCCTAAAAGAATCAAAATATGGTAAATGCAACAAATTTGTTTGTATTGATGTTGGATGACCATAGGGAGCTATAAGTTCACAAAATTGAACCAACATGATGAAATCATGTGCATTAGCTAGCATGGTCAATGTATGCCTTAGTTGTCATGATAATGTTAATGATTCATGTAGCTAGATGTAAACTTGATGAACATTGCTTGATTTGCCACCCTTATGAACTAGTAATATGTATGCATAGCATATAAATCATGTTATTGAAATGTGATAAGAGTGCTACTATGATTAAGGTCCTAACATTGTTAGTGACCCATTAGGCAATCAAGTTGATTAAGGGAATAACTCCGGAATTGGTGGAAGTGTTGGATCAAGCTCTAAAGGTAACATTATTTATGTTACATGAAGTAGATAAGTAAACGTGTATTTAAAAATCAATAAAATAAGCTATGAATTGTGTAAATGGGTGACGAATGGTTCTAGGAACCGTGAAGCCCAAAGCCAAGGGGGTTCTCCAATGACAACCTTGACCATAGAAAAGATTCGGATGAATCATATAACGAATGAAAGTTACAATGGCGAAAAATGGGCTTATAGAGTCTATACCAAGTAACAAGAGGAAATGAGTCATAAATGGTTATAGAACTATAGATTCCAAGGCTAATGTGGTCAAGCTAGGCATTGGGGTAAACCAAGGACAAGGACCCGTCTTAACGGGTCAAATAAGGTGCAAGGGTTATTTGGAGATCAATAAAATGTTTAAGTGAACCAATGATAAGTAGAGTGAAATTATATGAATTATGTCAAAACTTAGTGTTATGGTAATGCGTAAAGCTAGGCTCATAACAGAAGCATAGAACTAATTGTTGGTTTGCACACCAATATTACTTGGCTATATTGCTTGCATTATGTTCATAGTCGTAAATTACATGCATTGGGCAAATTCTAGATGATAACCTTTGATGGTTGTCACAAGAAATCCCTTAGTGGGTCAAACGGGTCGGAAAAACCCGTGATTGGTTATCAAGATGTAAACCATGGCCAAGGTATGTAAATTCATAGTCTTTATGCTTAAATGTGTTTTTGGGACATTCTAGGGGCAGAAATGAAGTCCCAGCAATTCTGGTGCAAAACTGATAAAACAGGGGAGATAGCCAAAAATTTGGCTAAGTATAAGAACATGTCAGATTTCAGCCAAATCCCTGGAAACTGGGCTCCAAGCGTATCACTTGGAGCTTGTCACTTTAAAGGCGATACGCCTACTAGTCCAAGCGTATCGCCTAGAAAGTGGGTGATTCTAGGCGATACGCCTGGGAATCCTATCCGGCCTTACTTGTTGTTTTCCATTAATTATGACTTACATATCGATTTATGCACTAGAAACTCACTTTTGAAAGTGAGTATGTGCAGGTAAAGGAAAAACTTGACGGTTGCTCATCGATACTACGAAGGACCGATGACATGAAGACAAGTGACCCGTTCCGCATTTTTGGTTTATAAAACATGTAAATGTTGTTTATCAACTTATGGATGTCAATTACTACCTAAGGGTATAATTTGTAAAAATCAAAGCCCAAGTGTTGGATTCTAGGGTTGTTAACTATGTATTTTGAACGAAAAAATATTCTGGGACCAACTTGAACGTTAATAACCGTTGTGTTTTGGCATCAAATTTAACATGGGTGTTACAATTTGGTATCAGAGCCATGGTTTGAGAGAATTAAGTGCTCGGTGAGTACTTGAACTCAAACCTTGAGCTCAGAGGAACGGGAAAAAGTGATCGGTTCGAGCTTGATGAAGCGTCTGGGTAAGGTACACAATCATAAACTGAATTGTTCATATTGTGTTTAGTAGGAATCATAGTTCCTCTACGCTGGTAAAGGCAAGTTATTAGCTATCACTCGGGGAATGCACGGGCAGGTGTGTCACACCTGAACCGGGAAGTGCGTGTGTTTAGTGTCCCAGGTAGAAGCGGGGTAATGCTACGGCTAGAAACCTCGTATAAACCTGTGGGGAGATATTGGTCACGATAAATATAAACTATGCGTGAGTAAAGTGTCCCAGGTAGAAGCGAGGTAATGCTAAGGCTAGAAACCTCGTATAAACCTGTGGGAAGTTATTGGCCATGCCCAATAGAAGAAAGGGAGCTCCTTCAAGGATTTTATGGCCTGTAAACCCCCGCAATATACGGGTGATCTTGACCCAATAGCCAGTCACCGATGAGTGACCAATGTGGAGGGGGTAATAAAAAAAAGCCATTGTGAGGCTGCAGATCAAGTCATCTTTGCCACGGGTCTACTAGTAGACCGGGCGAAAGATTGGTGCGACGCAAAAGTCCTAGAAAAGGGCCAAGAGGTGGCAGACGCCCTAACTTGGGCGGAATTCAAAGAATTATTTCTTGAGCACCACTGCCCACCCTCGGCGGTCAATGAATTGAAGCAAGAGTTCCTCAAGTCAGAGCAAGGGGAGACTCAAACCGTTGACGAGATCACCGGCATTTACCTTGATAGGGTAAAATTCTGTTCCGCTGTGCTACCCACTGAAGGGGCACGAATGTTCTTTTACCGGAACATGTTGAAGGCAAAGATAAATAATTTCATGCCTCTAGACCGGTTCACTACTGTGGAACAAATGATAAACACCGCTCGGGCGTGAGAAATGGATGTAATCCGGGAAGAGGCCCAAGAGGCAAGAAAACCCGCTAGGGGAAATCCAAATCCTCCCAAGAAGCAAAATTTTGTTGACTCGTCCAAGAAAAAGGACACAAGAGGGGGCGGATCAAAATGCAAAGTGTGTGGCAAGGGGCACTCGGGAGAGTGTATATTCAAAGACCACCCATGCTTAAGGTGTGGCAAGAAAGGTCATGTTATTTCCAACTGCCCGTCTGATGAGCCACGATGTTGTTACCAGACGGGGCACACGAAATCTGAATGCCCAAAGCTCAAGAAATAGGGGGCAAGAAGTGGGGGAAGATGGAAGCACCGAAGGCTACGGCTCGGGCATTCCAACTCACGGCCGAAGAGGCCAAATCAGACCCCAACGTGGTGGCATGTACATTTTTAGTAAATTCGATACCTGCTCATGTATTATTTGATACGGGAGCTAATAGATCATTTGTTTCATATGATTTTATTAAGCATCTCTCATTTATAATTGAAAAATTGCATGTACCCTTAGAGGTAGAAATAGCTAATGACAAAAGTATTCTTGTTTTTGATGTATGTCGGGGATGTAAAATCTCCATTGATAAAGAGGAATACTTGATAGATCTCATTCCTATGGCGATGAGAGAATTCAAGGTGGTGGTGGGAATGGATTGGCTATCCCGCAACCACGCAAAGGTTATATGCTACCGGAAGGCGATAGAGATATCTTCGCCAAAGGGGAGCAAAGTCACCATTCATGGTGAAAAACAAAATGTTTCGATTATATGCTCATTGATGGAAGCTAGGAAGCTCATGATGCACGGGTGCCAAGCCTATTTGGATATGGTGGCGGATACTAGAATTCAAAGTCCCGCGATAGATGACTTACCCGTGGTGCAAGAATTCAAGGATGTATTTCCGGATGATTTACCGGGGTTACCACCCGATCGATAGGTGGAGTTCAAAATTGATATAGTGCCAAATGCTAAGCCGGTGGCTAAAGCCCCATATAGGTTGGCATCAACGGAAATACAAGAATTGAAGACCCAAATCCAAGAGTTGTTGGATAAAGGGTTCATACGTCCGAGTGTTTCTCCGTGGGGAGCACCGGTGTTATTCGTGAAAAAGGACGGTAGCATGCGGATGTGCATAAACTACCGGGAGTTAAACAAACTCACAGTGAAGAATAGGTACCCATTGCCCAGAATTGATGACTTATTCGATCAACTTCAAGGGGCAAAATGGTTCTCGAAGATAGACTTACGTTCGGGGTACCATCAACTAAAGGTGAAAGAGGAAGATGTTCCCAAAACGGCCTTCAGAATAAGATACGGCCATTATGAATTTTTAGTGATGTCTTTTTGACTCACTAATGCACCCGCGGCTTTCATGGATCTCATGAATTGGGTGTGTAAGCCTATGCAAGACAAGTCGGTGATTGTGTTTATCGACGACATTCTGGTATACTCCCGAGACGAAGCGGAGCACGCTAAACATTTACGGGAGGTACTAGAAAGATTAAGGGAGGAAAAGATATATGCAAAATTCTCCAAATGTGCTTTCTGGTTAAAGGAGGTGCAATTTCTAGGCCATGTAATTGGCGCCGAAGGGGTTATGGTGGATCCGGCAAAGATTGTCGTCGTCACCAAATGGGAACCCCCAAAGAATCCAACAGAGGTGCAAAGTTTTCTAGGGTTAGCAAGCTACTATCAGAGATTTATACAAGACTTCTCGAAGATAGCTCTACCTATGACTAAACTAACCCAAAAAGACACTAAGTTTGTGTGGGGTGTTGAACAATAGAAGGCTTTTCAAAGTCTTAAACAGAAATTGACGTAAGCACCGGGTTTAACCCTCCCGGAGGGAACAGAAGATATGGTGGTTTACTCTGATGCATCCAGATTGGGTCTTGGTTGTGTCTTAATGCAACGGGGCAAGGTGATTGCCTATGGTTCAACTCAATTAAAAGTGATTGAACAAAACTACCCAAATCATGATTTGGAGTTGGCGGCGGTGGTGTTCGCCTTGAAAATATGGCGACACTATCTTTATGGGGTGAAAAGCACCATTTTCACCGATCATAAGAGCCTCAAATATTTCTTTGAACAAAAAGAATTAAACATGAGGCAAAGAAGGTGGCTCGAGACCATCAAGGACTATGATTGTGAAATCAACTACCACCCGGGCAAGGCCAACGTGGTGGCGGATGCCCTTAGTCAAAAAAGGGAATATGCGCCTATAAAGGTGCGATCAATGAAATTGGTGGTGACCTCCGATTTAATCACAAAAATCAAAGAAGCTCAAGCGGAAGCTATAAAAACTGAAAACCAAAAGAAAGAACGGATTGTAGGCCAAGTGAAATACTTGGTGGAAGAAGAAAGTGGGCTCAAAACTCGATTCAGAAGAATTTGGGTTCCAAACACTTGTGAAGTGAAGAAGTTATTACTTAATGAAGCCCATAAGTCTCGGTACTCGATTCATCCGGGGGCGACAAAAATGTACCACGACTTAAAACATGAATATTGGTGGCCCGGTATGAAGCGCGACATAGTCAAATACAAGGGGAAATGTTTGACTTTCTCACAAGTCAAGGCGGAGCACCAAAAGCCTTATGACAAGCTCCAACCATTATAAATTCCAATTTGGAAATGGGAGCACGTAACTATGGATTTATTGACCAAACTACCCAAAACACCCAAGGGTTATGATGCTATATGGGTGGTGGTTGATAGATTAACCAAAAGTGCTCATTTCATACCAATCTGGGAGACTTATTCTTCCGAAAGAATGCCGAATGTGTGCATCAATGAGATTATATCACGCTATGGAGTACCCGTCTCGATTGTATCCGACCAGGATACCCTGTTCACCTCTCAGTTTTGGAGAGAATTTCATGAGTGGTTGGGTACAAAGCTTTTACTTAGTACCGCATACCACCCACAAACGGATGGACAAAGCGAAAGAACCATCCAAACACTTGAGGATATGTTGCGGGCGTGTGTCATCGACTTTGGCGGTAGTTGGTATCATTACCTTCCTCTCGTTGAATTTTCCTACAATAATAGTTACCATTCGAGCATCGGGATGCCGCCCTACGAAATGCTATATTGCTATATGGTAGAAAATGCCGAACACCTGTGTGTTGGGATGAAGTGGGCCAACGTGAGCTAGCTAGTAAGATGGTTGTTAAATTAGCATCCGAGAAGCTCGACGTGATAAGGGCTCGCCTAAAGGCGGCCCAAGATAGGCAAAAGTCCTACGCGGACAAGAGACGAAGGCCTATTGAATTCAAAAAGGGGGACAGGGTCTTATTGAAAGTGTCCCCATGGAAGGGTGTAATCCGTTTCTGAAAGCAGGGTAAACTAAGTCCTAGGTTTATTGGACCTTTCAAAATAGTGGCCTGAGTGGGTGATAATGCTTATTAAATGGAATTACCAGAAGAATTGAGCGAAATCCACAACACATTCCACGTGTCCAACCTACGAAAGTGTTTGGCGGATGAAAGTGCTTACGTGCCTTTAGATGATTTGGTTGTGGATAAAAAGCTCAACTATGTAGAAAGGCCTATTACGATCTGTTGATACCTGATATGTGCGTCATGTGAAGTATCAAGCTATGTACAAGATCAAGTCAAAGTATACTTGGCCGAACCTGGTCCAAACCTGTAGTTCGGACTGGCTGAACCTGGGGTTCGGACAGGGATCGGCCAGCTGGGTATAAATAGTTGTTTGGTCTTTGTAATAGCAAGTTCTGAGCGTGCGAGATTACAGCTAAGTGTGTGTTTCTGAGAGTGTTCTCTGTGTCTGTATTCCGAGTGTTTTACTGATTGTAATTGTTCACTGTGATCAATAAATCAATCGGTTAATTACATTTCGATGTCCGATTAGCTAGATCGAGTAGACGATCCGATGCTCATGCATTTTCAAGTGGTATCAGAGCTTTCTGGTTCACTCTACTGATCTGTGGTTGCTATTTTTGAACTTTTGAAGCGTTTTTGGAGTTTCTCGAGTTTGTATTTGTGTTTTTCATCATTTCTATCGAGTGTTTGGTGTCAAATCTACTTCTAAACCATTTTCTATCGGTTGTTCTGATCCAAAGTAACGAGTTTCGTCAAAATCAGTCCATTTTTGCGCATTTTTGAAAAATGAAATCGAGGTTCGGAGTAATCTGTTCAGGTTCGGAGTAACTGCTCCGAACTTCAAGTTCGGTCAACGTTCGGTCCATGTTCGGAGTTGTCTCGGTCGAGGTTCGGTGTGATTCTAGGTTCGTATCTAGATCGGAGTCACTTAGGAGTTCGGACTGTTGATTTTGTTTCGGAGCAAGTTCGGACAGAGTTCGGACTTTGAATTTAGGTTCGGACAGAGTTCGGAGGCCAGTTATTGGTTCGAAGCAAGTTCGGTCGGTAGAATCTGAAAGTTTTCAAACGATGTCGGAATTTCATGCATTTGCTGCAATGCAAAGTGCGATGCAAACCATGTTAAATTTTGATAATGAAATTGGAACAAGTCAGAAAGTTCCCAAATTGTTGAAGCTACAAGATAATCAAGATTGGAAGAAACGATTTTCTGCATACATCAGCACAAATGATATTGATTTATGGATTCCGATTCGAAAGTTGTATGAACGACCAACTAAAGAAGGAGATTATAAGGAACTTCAAGATTTTGATGCTGCTGAAAGGAAAAGTTATGAGCTTGAAAAAAAAGTTTATGGGGTTATCTTACAATGGCTTTACATACCGAATTGTTACATCAATTCAGCACTTGTAAGAAATCAAAGCAATCGTGGGATGCTATCTCAGCAAGATGTGAGGGTAACGATGATTACAAGAAGAGTCGGAAGAAAGTATTGAACAAAGAATTTGATAATTTTCAAAACTATGAAAATGAGAATATTACTGCTGTCGTTTCACGGTTTTCACATCTGATTAGTGAATTAAGGGTAGTTGGTATTGAGAAATCCGATGCTGATTTGAAGGAAAAAAATTATGGAAGCTTTACCTGATAAGTGGGAGAATTATGTTTTGCTGCTCGCTCATGACAAGGATTATTCTACAATGACATTTCACGAGCTTACTGGAAAACGTCATGCTCGAGAAATGGAAATGTTAAATTCAAAGAAGTCAACTGCTACTTTGCAAAATCCTGAATTGTATCATGGTGAGAATACGGCAAGCATGAATGCTAAAGCTAAACCAAGTCTGAGTTCTGCACCTAGTACAACTTTCTTGACTGGAATTTCTGATAATTCTGATAACAAGTCGTCACGGGGTTGTAGCTTTACAATTCCAAAATTTTCAAGTCAGAATGCTTTTTCTGCTGAATTAACAGATGATTGTGCTAAAATGATTTCTACATTGATTTCATCATCATTTGGTTTGATTATCAAGAATGTTGCTGATGCAAAGTTAACCAGCGATGATCTTGATGAACTAGATGATTATCAACTAACTGAATTGGATATATCTTTGCAATATGCTATGTTATGTCAAAGATCGAAGAGGTTCTTCAAGAAACATGGAAGAAATCTTTCTGGTGATAAATTGGGTTTTGACAAGTCTAAGTTAAAATGTTATAAATGTTCGTAGCTTGGACATTTTGCCAAAGATTATCAACAGGCTCATGCAAGCAAGCCTGGTTCTACTCAATCACCAAGCCTGGTTTTACTCAACCATCTACTAGTAACACAAGCAAGACAACAGCGTTGACGGCTCAACATGATGGTGTTTACGATTGGGGTCAACATTTTGGATATGATACATCAGCATTAATTGTCACACATGACCAAGATGATTATTATTCTGATTCGAGTTCATATGACGCTGCTGAGAACGAGAAATTTAAGTCTAAAATTGAAGTCTTGATGAAAGAAAAGGAATTTTTGATTGAAGAAGTCAAGAGAGTTACTGCTGATTTCAAAATGATTAATTCGGAGTTGGGAATTTCTAAGGACAATGAGAAGGAATTGGGTATGAAGAATGAATGTTTGCTTAAAGAGATCGAATTGTTGAATGAAGTTTTAGAAATTTCTAAATAAGATAACAGAGATGTTGAAGCTGCAAAAGCTAAGATCTGTGAAGAAAGGGATGAGTTGATGAAAGAAGTCAAGAAATGGAAGGATGAAGCGGAGGATACTGCTTCTGATTTCACGAATTTGTTTGATAAATCAAAAATCAAACTTATTTGCTTACAAAGAATGTTAAAGAATCAACTGCTAAGATTGAAGCATATCAAATTGACATGGAAAAGTTGTTGGATGAGAAGCGGGAGTTGGTTCGTGTCAATAAAGTTCAAGCAACAAATTTGGAGATTCAAAAGCGCAATGAAGATAAATTGAAGAAGGAATTATTTGAAGGCCTTGATAATCTTCGCCTGCAAAAATTTGAAACTCACAAGGTTGCAAAGCGATTGATTGCTAAAGAAAAAGAATTTGCTGAGGCTCAACATAAAATTTCTGATCTAAAGATTCAAGTTCTAGATGCTAATCGATTGCTTAACAATGTTTCAAATTCTCAAGTGTTCACAAGCTTCTTAGCTAACGATGAAAATTTTGAGAAAATGTTTGATAAGACTGCATCACCCCCTACTCATATCAAAGAAGCTTTCAAAGAAGTGAAGGAACAAGTTGACGAATTTGATTATTCAAAGGTTTCATCATCTACTGTTGAGGATGAGATAGTTGTGACGAAAAAGAAAAACAGGAAGAATAAGAAAAAGAAAGAAAAGAAATCTGAAGTTTCTCCTGCTCCAAAATTTGTATCTGGTTCATCTTCTGCTGATAATGAGAAGTCGACTACTTCAAGTGATAAGCTTAATCACAATCTGGTTTTGATGAAAAGATCTTTTATGATCAGAAGAATGTGACTGAAGTGAAAGCTGAATTTTCTCGTTTAGCGAAGATTGGACATTTTACACCTGAGGAGAAGATTTCTGGAAAGCATGTGGGATTGGGTTTTCACGGGATGAAAGATAAATCTGAGAAGGTACCAGCATCATCATCTCACGATTTGAAGAAATTAAAGATGAAACAAGTGAAGAAGGAAGTTTTTCAGGCTGACAAAGTTCAACCCGAGCGGTTCTACAAACTCAAGGGTTCGGATCAATTATTTTCTGATAAAGAATTTCCACTTCATTGTGTTGATGCTCGGAAGATTGCTGAAGTATTTGTGAAAGCTAATATTTCTTCTGAAAGTTCTCAATCTCGAAGCCCTACATCCAAATGGGTACATGATCACAGGCATCAGGTATATGATTCTCATTCTGACCATGTTCGAGATATTCATGTGTGTTCTTCGCAGGTACATTAAAGATGGGAGAAAACGAAAAGAGTATGTTGTATTTGCCGCCGACCAGGGCATATGGCAAAGGATAGTCCACTACCTGCTAATTCACCCGAAGGGTTTCATAAGAAACCAGTGTTTGGTACACCTGCCTCAACAAAGTTCTTTGATGAATGAGGGAAAGTTTTTGATGACGTTGAACCTACATTCTTTCATAAACAAAAACGTTTTGTTCCAATGTTTTCAAAGGTTCAAAGTGTAGGTTCATCATCACAGTCACCTGTGATAAGTTCACCTCAAACTATCTTACCAAAACAACAACAATGGAAACCTAAGGTGGTTTCTAAGCAAAATAAGGACACTGGTCGACCAGAAGCGATTCGCTTCGGGTCATTTTTGTACTAATTAGTTTGACCAATGTGCAGGTACTTGTAGAAGACCTATCGACGATTGCAAAGTTGTTGATGGAGGAGTATTCTGCTTAATTTAAATTTCACGATAAATCTTTCTAACCTGCAAATTTTCTAAATCTGCAAACTATCCGTGTTGATTGATCGCTTTTCTTTCTTTACAAGTTTTCTCAAAAAGTCAAAAATAGAGTCGTGTTTTTGTGTAAAATGAAAATCCAAAAATAGAGTTTTCATTTTAAGGGGGAGAATTGTAAGTAAGGGGGAGTAATTGAGAAAATGCGTGTTATGGGGAGAAGGTGAATACATGCCAATTATATAATGAAGGAAAATGAATACATGCACAATATATAAAATTATGAGAAATTGATCATTGGGAAATGATGGTACATTGGCTTACATATCTGACTCATGGATAGAGTAGATGAAAGGGCCATAAGATCATTGTGTGATATGCTTGGTAGGCTTGGCAAATCAGAAAGTATTCAGATGTGATATACACTAAATACTAATGCTTGACCATGTGGATAACATCTTGATGCATAGTTCATGACACAAAAAGACAAATAAGTGTGAAATTCAAAATGAGAAGTCACTGTGTATACATGTGTTCATTTTGCAAAGATTTAAACTTGTTTGATTTTCTTTATTTTGTCAAACGATCGGACTTTCTCTGCGTATCGAAAGATTGAACTGATTGTTGTTCGTTTGACGTTCTACTTTATTTTCTCTGGTGTTTCGTATAACTCATTGGACTTTCTCTGCGTGTACGGGAGTACCGACCTGATTGTTGTTGAGTTATACAATTTCAACTTGTTTTATTTTCTTATTTTGTTAAATTCGAGGTCCTATCTGCGTATCGAAAGATCGACCTTAAGGTAGACGATTTAACGTTCTTATTTCTTTTTGCATAGAACACAGTTGACGATATCATGAAAATATTATGCATTGTGAAAAATCACAAGTGTTGTCACACACAAAGAAAAAGAAAGAAAAACGGAAAATGTCTGAATATGTCTGATAGTGTGGGATACACTGGTCAAAGCAAATCTAATCATTACCTTAACATATCCAGATGTTATGAGTATGATTCTTCCTGAGTTTAAGTTGGATAAATTATACCAGCAATCAGCATGACTTATATGCTTCGATTAATTGAAATTGAAGTGCAGTTCAGTGCGTTATGTTCATTATGATCCCATATAGTGATCTTTCTCATACCAAAAATAGTGTTTGATTCTATATTGCAAGTTCATTTCAGATCAAAATAAGCCCAAAAAGATTTTCAGTGTGTTTTAGCATAAACTTTGAAAAATCAAAAAGATTTTGTTTCTGCTTTATTTTCGATCTGATCAACACGTGGTACAAATCAATTTTCAAAAACATATCTTGGAGTCTTAAAGAGACGTTTTGCGCCAAGATTATTTAAATGTTTAAGCAGGTTGCTATGTGCAAGATATCACGACTTCAAGTCTTCTGAAGATGTTGATAAAAGACCAGAGATACACAAGAGCTCGTCAAAGTATTCAAGATCAAGCTATGATCGAGTTGAGGAGGAGTTTGTTTGAAGATTTATTTCATTGAACGAATGTATTCTACACTTGAGGGGGAGCTTGATTGAAGATACAAAGTTGATGATGTTGACGTGATACTGCACACGACGAGGGGGAGTTTGTTGATGCCTGATATGTGCGTCGTGTGAAGTATCCAACTATGTACAAGATCAAGTTAAAGTATACTTGGCCGAACCTGGTCCGAACCTGTAGTTCGGACTGACCGAACCTGTGGTTCGGACAGGGATCGGCCAGCTGGGTATAAATAGTTGTTTGGTCTTTGTAATAGCAAGTTCTGAGCGTGCGAGATTACAGCTAAGTGTGTGTTTCTGAGAGTGTTCTCTGTGTCTGTATTCTGAGTGTTTTACTGATTGTAATTGTTTATTGTGATCAATAAATCAATCGGTTAATTACGTTTTCGATGTCCGATTAGCTAGATCGAGTAGACGATCCGATGCTCACGCATTTTCACGATCCTTGATCGCAAGGTGAAGAAACTACGAAACAAAGAATTGAACCAAGTGTTGGTTCAATGGGAGCATAGAAAAGGCTCCGATTTGACGTAGGAAGTCGAGGATGAAATGCAACGCTACTACCCTCATTTATTCAGTACGTAAATCGTTTTGGGGACGAAACCCCTTTAAGGGGGTGGAGTTGTAACATCCCAAATTTTTAATAGTTAAATTTCCCGTTAACGTCTAGTCAAGTAAAAATTCTTGTAGATAATTAACCCCTAATGTTACTATGTTAGTAGAAATTTATTTTCATGTGGAAATATGGGGTTAGAAGGGTAAACTTGAGTTTGGTTAAAAATTAAAACAAGGATGAATCTTTAAGGGCCAGAAGTGTAATTTAACAAAAACTTGTGTAAACAAAAGAGAGGGCAGGTGAGGGAGGTCACATATGCAACCTGTGGAACGATCGTCACACCCCTCCTTCCCCAAATTTCGAAATCCTGCAAATTGGTGGCTTAGGGCTGCGATTTTGGTTCTCAAGTGACAAGTGGAAGTCCAATCCTTTGTCTAAACTCATTCTAGTGTCAAGTAAGTGCATCCCTTGACCCATGCATGTTAGGTCTCGAAAATTAGAGACTAGAAATCTGCAATTGTTGATTAAATTGTGTATCCTATGATGTTAGGAACCTCAATTCTTGCATGACCTTCTAGTTTGATTAGCAATTTGTGATGTAGTCACTAAATTTTATTACTTGAATCCCCATGTATGATGACTACACTAGAAGGTAGTGAAATTGTTTGCTTTGGTGTAATTCTTGCATGAATGTGCTAGTATTTGATGAATTAAAGATAGGTTGGAGGTGACTTCACCTAAACCTTGATAATTGGACAAGTAGGAGGTTCAATGGGTTGGGTTATATGTGTGTATAAATGTATGCACGCAAGGTGTTTGATAAAATGCCTAATGAATCAAAATATGGTAAATGCAACAAATTTGTTTGTATTGGTGTTGGATGACCATAGGGAGCTATAAGTTCACAAAATTGAACCAACTTGATGAAATCATGTGCATTAGCTAGCATGGTCAATGTATGCCTTAGTTGTCATGATAATGTTAATGATTCATGTAGCTAGATGTAAACTTGATGAACATTGCTTGATTTGCCACCCTTATGAACTAGTAATATGTATACATAGCATATAAATCATGTTATTGAAATGTGATAAGAGTGATACTATGATTAAGGTCCTAACATTGTTAGTGACCCATTAGGCAATCAAGTTGATCAAGGGAATAACTCCGGAATTGGTGGAAGCATTGGATCAAGCTCTAAAGGTAACATTATTTATGTTACATGAAGTAGATAAGTAAATGTGTATTTAAAAACCAATAAAATAAGCTATGAATTGTGTAAATGGGTGACGAATGGTTCTAGGAACCGTGAAGCCCAAAGCCAATGGGGTTCTCCAATGACAACCTTGACCATAGAAAAGATTCGGATGAATCATATAACGAATGAAAGTTACAATGGCAAAAATGGGCTTATAGAGTCTATGCCAAGTAAAAGAGGAAAGGAGTCATAAATGGTTATAGAACCATAGATTCCAAGGCTTATGTGGTCAAGCTAGGCATTGGGGTAAACCAAGGGCAAGGACCCGTCTTAACGGGTCAAATAAGGTGCAAAGGTTATTTGAAGATCAAATATGTTTAAGTGAACCAATGATAAGTAGAGTGAAATTATATGAATTATGTCAAAACTTAGTGTTATGGCTCATAACGGAAGCATAGAATTAATTGTTGGTTTGCACACCAATATTACTTGCATTATGTTCATAGTCGTAAATTACATGCGTTGGGCAAATTCTAGATGATAACCTTTGATGGTTGTCACAAGAAATCCCTTAGTGGGTCAAACGGGTCGGAAGAACCCGTGATTGGTTATCAAGATGTAAACCATGGCCAAGGTATGCAAATGCATAATCTTTATGCTTAAAATATGTTTTTGGGACATTCTAGGGGCAGAAATGAAGTCCCAACAATTCTGGTGCAAAACTGATAAAACAGGGGAGATAGCAAAAAATTTGGCTAAGTATAGAACATGCCAGATTTCGGCCAAATCCATGGAAACTAGGCTCCAAGCGTATCGCTTGGAGCTTGTCACTTTAAAGGCGATACGCCTACTATTCCAAGCGTATCGCCTAGAAAGTGGGTGATTCTAGGCGATACGCTGGGAATCTAATCCGACCTTACTTGTTGTTTTCCATTAATTATGACTTACATATCGATTTATGCACTAGAAACTCACTTTTGAAAGTGAGTATGTGCAGGTAAAGGAAACACTTGACGGTTGCTCATCGATGCTACGAAGGACCGATGACATGAAGACAAGTGACCCGTTCCGCATTTTTGGTTTATAAAACATGTAAATATTGTTTATCAACTTATGGATGTCAATTACTACCTAAGGGTATAATTTGTAAAAATCAAAGCCCAAGCGTTAGGTTCTAGGGTTGTTAACTATGTATTTTGAACGAAAAAATTTTCTGGGACCAACTTGAACGTTAATAACCGTTATGTTTTGGCATCAAATTTAACATGGGTGTTACAAAATATGTAGTGGCGGTTTTAAAAATTTCTAGCAAATCGGTTAATTTTTTTATAACTTCCCAACCTGGAGTAGGAAATGTATCAACGAGACCTTGTCGAGCAAGTTTGTCATGAAACATTTCTAAAGAAGGTTTTTGCCTAATGGCACAATCCAACATTTTCCATGTCGAGTTCCACCTAGTTTGAACATCCCAATTCGGACCTAAATAGGGCGAACCCATATCGTGACAAAAACGACGATATTCGGTATATATTTTCTTTCTAATATGAAAAACATATTTTTAACATTTGTCTAAAATAATCTTTTATTTTTTTTAATACCATCAACATTTAACCCGTCTTATACAACCAAGTTAATGATATGTGCGACATAACGAGTATAGAAAAAGGCACCATTACAAATTGGTGAATATTTTAGTTTTAGTTTTTGAACCGCACTCGTGTTGTTTAAAGCGTTATCAAAAGAGATTGAAAATCCTTTTCCTTCAAGTTTTAAATATTGAATAACACTATCCAAAATATAAAACAAGTTGTCACCGTCATGCGGATAATCAAACTTTTCAAAAGCTATGGTTCGTTTCATCATTTGCCACGTATCGGGATTAACCCAATGTGCGGGAACACAAAGGTACGAATCGGATAAACCATACGGACCCAACAAAACATCGATAGTTAAGTTGACTCTGGTATAAAAATTTTCAAAACCCAAAACTAATTGTTTTTTTGCTTGCTTCCATCTTTTTACACAATCGTTTCTAAGAGTTGTACGACTTACGTGATGATAACGTGGTTGAAGTGTTTGTTGAATCAAGCGTGTCAAGCGTGAGTTGTCAAAGTGATCAAATGGTAAGCCTTCTTGAATCACAAAGTTTGCCATTTGTTCCCGAACCATCTCCGCATCGAAATTCCATATGCCTCCATCGGGTCCAAGTTGAGTTTGATCCGAACTCGGGTTATTCTTCTTCGTTTTGCAATATAAGTTGAGATGGTTTATTAGCACTGCATTGGCATCTCCCCGGAAAAATGTTGCACAATACCTACACCGAACCTTTGTGAGACCGTTCTTTAGTTCAACTAAATCGAAATGTACACCGAACAACTTCGGGTCTCTCTTCGTTGGTAGGATCTTCACAACGGAGTAATCATTGTCACCACTTCCATCAAAGTTGGCATTACTATTGAGACTAGAACCTCCTTCCATTTTGTGATTTCTTGTGATAATTTTTGTGTGTTTGAGTGTTTTTTTAGAGTTAGAGAACTGGGTGATGTTTGTAATTAAAAATGGGGGTATATATACAAAGTTACAGGGTCAAAATGGTAAAAAAAATGTTCCAAACGGCTCTCTAACGGGTATATAGCCGTTTGCAACGGCTATATCAATTGCTATATGTGAGATGTGAAGGAATCGATTTGGAATCGATTTAGGAGGCACCAATTTGGAATCGATTTGAGAATCGATTCTTGTCCCGAAACCTCGGATAGGTTGGAATCGAATCAATTCGTATCAATTAGGAAATCGATTCGGCCCAAATCGATTCCTACCAATTCGAAACCGATTCCAAACCCGGAATCGATTATGGTTTTGCACCTCTAATCTTCTCTCTACTTATCGGGTTAACACATGTGAATATTAGTTGTTTGCATAAATATAATAACACACGAAGTAAAGATTACTCGGAACTATTTGTATTAACTCAACAAGATTACACGGTAATCTTACATTCAAATGTTAAGAGACTAACTATGCTATATATAGTGCTAAGGGAAATCAATGATAGCCATTGATTTCCTTACGATCATCTTGACTGTTAAATACAAAAGTCAAACTAACTACCAAAAAAACATTCTTCGATTGACGAGGTAGATGGCGTGTGATCAGCAACATACTATAAAAGGAGAGCGGCTTTGATAACAAATGAAGCAACCAGAATGCTTTTGTGCAATGTGACAACTGATTCGATGTTGCAGGAAATATCCCGGTTGGACTCTTTACCTGATGAATAAAAGAGCTCACCTGGAATATTCGCTTCCGGTTCAACTAAGCTTCTTCCGGTTGAATTATCTTTTCCGCTTGAACAAAGACTTCCGCTTGAACCTAGTTCAGCCGGAACTTCTTCATAATTATTAAGGGTTTGGCTATAGACACCCCCATTTTTTACTAAAAACCCCAATCCTCACGATCGTTTCTGTTAAAATGATCGTTTTGGGATCGTTTCGTACAAAACGATCATTCAAAAAAGGGGGACCCCCTGAATTTTAAGGTTTCGTCGTCGCGACACGTCATCCCGTTAAGATCGTTTTGGGATCGTTTCATCTAAAATGACCGTTTTGGGTGAAACGACCGTATAAAAATGGTGTTTTTAGCAAAAAAGAGGGGTTTCTATATAACCACTCATTATTAATCAACCGGACATATTAAAATCCATATTCCTTACAATATCCCCCTAAGTTGATGTTGTCAAATTATTCTCTCATCTTCAAAGTTGTTCGCAAAAATGACTTGTACCAAACATCTTCAACAACTTTCAGAACCATATGGGTGTTCACTTGGGCTATTTCTTCTTCTGTGAACTATTTTCTTCTTCTTCTCATCATCATATTCATCCTTTGATTCTTCAACAAGAGGCAATTTACCTTTTCCCCTGATTGAAGGAGAAGAAGGCTCAGTAGATGCAAATTTTGGTAGTGGTGGTGAATGTGGTGGTACATTGGTGACTATTGGTGAGGGTTCGTTTATGGTGAGTGGAGGTGATGGCAGAGATTTTGTAGGTGATTTACTGGCTTCAGGTGTAAGGTTTGAGGATGGAGATTCTGGAAATATGTTAGACATATCTATGACAGAAGTAGGCATTGGTTTTGGGTCAGATGGAGTGAGGTTGTGAGTTCTGAATTTTGGGTGGAGATATTTTGATTTTCTTGGTTGAAAAGGTTTGTATTTGGTTGGGCCTTTTGGTTTGAAAAAATATGTGAATTGGGTTTGTTTCGGAGCAGGGAATAGTTCTGTTATGAAAGGAGTTGGTGGCATTGCAACATTGGTGTCCTCTATTTCAGGTTTAATAAATGGAATTTTTTATCTGAAATTGTTTCAGAGGGATCATGCATAACCAAGCTGGTGTCTACAGCAAATGCATCACCTTTCAACTTTTGATATAAGAAATCAATGTTGCTACAGAGTTCTTTCACTCTCATGTTGAACACTTCTTCCTCTGTTTTCGAATTCCTTACCACTAGAATTCTCTTGACTTTTCTAAGAAGTTCATAGTTGTCATCATTCTTCACTAGTTTTGTAGGCATTCTTGAGGCTATGCTCATAAACCTTGTCTTTCTCATTGTCATCCATTTTCACTAAATCATATATCTGCATTCTCCATTCAGCTGATCTGTTCTTTGCTTCTTCAAACACTCCTTCTACCACAAAATCTATGGAATACAGTTCCAATTCTTCCTGATATTCTTTTTCCAATCTTTCGTTTTCTACATCAACCCTGGCAGCCTCTACAAACTTGTTGAGTGCAAGAGCTTCATCCGTTTGAACAACCTATTGAATGGCCAGAGCATTTTCCACTTGAGTAGGTTCTTCCGTTTGAACAGACAGTTGGCTATTATGCATAGAGACTAGGGTCTGAGCAATATCTTCCACTTCCTAGTTGATCTTCCTGTTGAATAACCATTTGATTAGTACCAAAAATGGAGATAATTTCTTCAGTTCCCTTTTCTTTCACCACTTTCGGTTCATTGTCAGCAATCTCAATTACTTCCATTTGCTCACCTTCACCTAATACATTTTCACTAATAACAGCTTCAGTTTCACCAATTACCTTACCACTTTCAACTTCAACTTCTTCTATCACATCTTCTTCTGCATTTACCCAGCTAGTGGTTGCAGCATTCAAAACTGATTGGGCATGAGCCTTTTCTCTTGGAATAACCACTTCCTTAATCAGCTTTATCACCATGTCAATATGCTCGGGTAATGTACAACAACCAGTAGTGAGGATTGAACCAGTTGGATAAGAGAGGGATCTTCATAAGGAGACACATCAACAAGTTCGCTGTTCTGGGTAGTTTCCCATGCCTTTTCCATAGTGAATGGATGGATATTTGCCTTCTTAAAAGCAGTCATCCTCAATTCAACCAGAAGTCTCTCCGCTTCATTTTCTTCTTAGTTGGAGGCAGCAGCAATAACAAAAGTTGAGATTTCAGCAGATCATGAGGCAACTTTCTCCCCTAATTTGATGGTATCAGCTTCCATTGATCTGAACTCGCTAAGATCTTCTGTTGGGTTTGATGAACTAACCTCAAGGACTTCATTTTTCTATTCCGTGATAGGTTCCACAGGCACAGTCTGAGTTCTGAGTTTTTATAAGACTGACAACTGTGGCATTGAGAGCATCCACTTGTTGTAAACATTTGTACATTGTCGTTAATTCAGGTAGTGTAAGACTGTCCTCAACTAGTTGTTTACCAGCATCTAGGATTCTCCCTCACTGTTTTTGTTTCCCTTGGTTCCATTGAAGGATTCTTAGGATTAGATTCAGTGAGGATTGCCGTGGATTGGGTCTTAGCCATGTTACTGCTAGCACCAAAATCCAGTGGGGATACTTGGGCAGCATCAGTCCTTTCCATATGAATCTCTTATATACTTCTGATATTCACCTCCAAAGAGGAGTGTGGGATCAATACAACAGGGTCAAGATCCATCTGAATGTTCTCATGGAATGTGGTGTTTGAGTTAATAACACCATCATTTGGATCTTGATTGATTGCATTGTCAGTCCTGGGTGATAGGGAAGTAAGGGGTGAAACCTAGGGGATGGGGATAGTACATCCATTTCTAATGACTCCCCCTCAAATGAAGCTTCATCCCCAAGAGAAAATCTCAATGTGGTTGGCTTCCGCTTAACCTAGCAACCACATTTTTTTACCTTTTAGAAATAGTAGCAGGGGATATGGTTGGTGTTGTGGCAGAGGTGTTTGTGGTTTTATCTGATATCTTCCTCTTTTTTGATGAGTATTGTAGCATGGTAGAGGAAGTTTGGACAGGTTTGGTCTCAGTAACTATTGGATGAATAGCACTGTCACCTTGAGAATCTTGCTCATTTGCAACTACAATTTCTGTTTAATCCTCAGCCTGTGAGAGATCAACCGGAAATTTCCTCCGAATTGGCATAGGATGGTCATTATCCTTTCCAAGAAAAGCTGACTTGTTCACAGCCAAGTTTGAGAAGGTTTTCTCATTTAAAATCTTTTGTTGCAATACCTTACGACGCAGAGAAAATTTGAGGGTCTTCCTTTTGTAAAAAAAAATAGGATATAAACCTCGAATAAAGATAAAAAGAAAAGGTTTTAACATTGCATTTGATGGCATGAAAAATCAGTTTTGAAAAGTTAAAGTTCTCACCTTTGACCACTGCATAGAAGACAGAGGCTTGTTCAGCGACTAATTCATCAAAACCTGCCTTTTTAGGAGTAAGGCACACCAGCAGAATGTGGGCAAGAAATCTCTATTTGTGTGGTAACAGCCCCTTCTTGATAGTTTTGCTCATTTTTGAACCGCCATAGATAGTACTGAACAGAGGTAGGTACACTTTGGCATCCATCATGATGTAATCGTCTTCATCTTTGAGTTTCAGCATATGCTTAATTTTGTCTTCATCAAGTACCACTTCTGTGTTCTTCACTGTTGAAGAGACACTTTCAACACCTTTATCGTCTTCAAGAATTTTGGCATTTGCCCAGAATCCTCCATGATTTCTTCGAATATCACCTCTTCAATAGTGAGAGCGAGATGAAGATAAGATTTCTTTAGGAAATCGATCATATCGGAATATTCTTCTCTTTTGCTCGGATTTTCTAAGTAAGCCACCAGGTTGTGTTCAAAAGCAAACTTCGAATCCCTGGCAGGCTTTTTGCCACTAGAATTTGCTTTTGGTGCCATTTTGTTGGATTTGCAGAGAGTTTTGGAGAACTTTGGAGAGTTGAAAGAGTTTTGGAATGGAAGTTATGAGGAATGTGAAGAAATGATGGCAATTTAGGGTATTTTACTTTGACGTGGGGTGACGTGGAGGAGAGAGAATTTACCAAACCGTTTAGTGATTTATTTGACTTATGCTTCAAGTGTTTATATGGTACAACACCTTTAAGCATGTCTCAAACTTAAATGTAAATAACTGAACCTCGGATAGTTAATGGGTAAAATTCAATGGGTAATTAAATGCATATCCGCTTCGTGTAAAGTGCCCTCCGGTTAATTAATTTACCTTAATAAACATTTTACAACTTCTTTACAATAAACATTAATATAATATTACTTAGTAACCGTCCCCCTCTCCCATCGCCCTCACCAAAATACGCAACCTACCCTGCGAACCATCACCACCACCGTATGGATCTACTACATCATGCCCTCCACATCTCTCATGTCCGACTGTCGCCACCAAACATTTACTCCGTTAACATATCCATCTCCCCACCGCCACTAATTTCAATTTTTTCCGATTCATATTCTGTACATTCCTTTCGGTTTTTCTTTCACCGTCTTCTACACCTAATCCACATCCCCTAAATCCACCAAATTCAAACCATTCAATCATCGCGTTACCACGGTTCCATAACGTCGAGTGGTCACCAGATCATCGTTTTTCACCCCACGGCGGTTGTTCGCCAAAACCGTCATCTTCATTCTTCACATACATATCTCACATTTCCGTCATCAAAGCGGTTGGTCACTTCATTAGATATCTCCGCCGCAAGGTTTTTTTTCCCAAAGATGAGAGCGGTGAAGACGAGTTTGTTAGTGCAGGAACTTCTTCATCCCGAAAGATTGGGTAACCGTAATGTTTCTCCATCCACTACCACCAACAAACCATTACCGTCTCCTTCTTCTACACAGATTCGGCCATCACCACCAACTTCTTCTTCTACACAGAATTAGGTCATTACGAACAAACCCTCACCGATCTGTACAATTTCTTTCCCATTTGTAAATTTGGGAAATCGGCCAAAAAATCATTATCGTCTCCTTCTTCTACATAGAATTCGGCCATTGACGTGAGGTCGAAGTCCCACTCAAAGATAATCCCAAATACACTATTTAGATAGTGGTAAGCGGGTGTCGAACACAGGGAGAATGTGGAAGTGTGTTTAATTGTAACAAGTATAGCTTAGTAAACAACGAAATTAAACTAACACAATTATGATTTAGATAATGGATTTGTTGACTAAAACTACTAAAACCAATTTGGAATTAAATTAGGGATCGAATTGATATGAAATAACAAATATGAGAAGACGTGATCCTTCTAGATTTCGGGTTTAAACTAACATTACATTATGGTTTTCAATTGGGAAGAACCACATAGACATGGTTCATATGTGATTGAATGGAAGTGATAAAAGAGGACTAAGAACTCGGATAACTAGAATGCGAGGTCGTCACTCGATGATCATTCAATACAAACCAACCCAAATCCCTACCCAATAAATCTCGATTGCCAACGGCACCAAGAACTGATGGTTCAAGATAAAGATTAAAGCAAATACCGAATTGTTACAATCATTCAAACACACATCATAGCAAAAAGCGTCGAACGCTTAGATTGCTATCCCAAAAATAAAGAAAACCAAAAGTATAATGTCAAGAAACAAACCCTATGTCTAGAAGGAATCACAAGGAAATTTAGCCTCTCATGGTGAAGTTGATTGCAAACATGATGATTTGATGCTCCATGGATGATTCTTCAATGATTCCTTGATGATTATGATGTTAAAATTGATCTTCTCCCTTGTTTTTCTCTCAAAAAATCGCCAAAAAGCCTCCCTAGTTCGTCCCTTTTCGTAAACTATATGTCTCCCCTTGATGAGTATGTGAAAAGTCCCCCAAAAAACCTTATTTACGATTTCAGCGCTGGCAGATTCGTAGGCTACGAATCTCAGCCAGCTTACGAATCTTAGAATCTGCCCAAAATACACTATTTCAGACCTGGCAGATTCGTAGGCTACAACTCACTGTCAGCCTACGAATCACTGTTTTCTTCATATCTTTCTCGTTTCAACTCCGTTTCCATCGCCGTTTTCGCCCATGTTCTCGTATTTTCATCCTCTATCATGCTAACATCCAATGCTTTCACTTACACTTCATTAAATCTCTCTCCAAAGCATGACCAATCTCCGTGGTTTACCTGCAAAGCATCAACTTCTCGTAGTCATTCAATATCATGAAATTAAACCCAACTAAGCATAAAATAAACACATTTATCACTTCTAATCACTAGTTAACGGTGCAACCGTCACATCCCCACACTTACCCGTTGCTTGACCCCAAGCAACTCAACATCATTTCGTTGTCAATCATCCAATCAATCCAGTCAAACCCAGTTTTCAGTTAAGGTTCCAAGTCATACCCCATTCCCAAAATGCATCAATGCACTAGTTAAGCAAAATGCAACAATCAAACTACAAGAATTTTAACCAAACCTAACATGCTCTCGGCCTTTTATGCACACAACAAACCCCTCACAATGAACACTCCTCTCGGTTAAGATTTGAAGACTAGCGTAATGAGCTAGTATGCACTCATTTGACAAATGTGTCGTTTTACTATCATATGCTTGTACAACTCTCGAACCTCCATCTAAATTACTATAGCATACACGCAAATCAAAAGGTCTTATAATGGGTTGTAACGTGGCTAGGTGTAGGGTGTGGAATGAGAATTTTTGAAGTGGCTCAAGTGATCAATTCGGCTTATTTATTACATAAGAACAAACACTAATATTTACACACTATGCTAACAATAACTTCACATTCTTTTTGGTTGCTCAATACTTCAATCAACCGATCTCATATTTTGCAATTTTTTTTTCTTTTTTTTTTTTTTTTTTTTGATGATTCGAAACTAATGATGTAAAAAGCGTCTAACGCTTAGATTACATAACAGACTATCACAACTTCACCAAACTACCTTATTCAACATCTATCTATAAACGGTAAACAAACTATAAGCCGAAACGAATACTAGGGGTAATAAGATTTGGGAAATAGGCTCGGGTAGTCAATTGATAGGCAATAAGCACAAAATGGCATCTAATGAACCCAAACCCCCGACCCTCACTTTTACCAAGCTCATATATGTAACGTATGAGGTCCCAACCCCCGAATCCCACACTCGCACACATCCAGACGAGGCTTCACCTAAATGCCTAAATCATTTTCACATGCATGCTTAAGCTAAGATCTCGGAACGCATCAGTTGCACAAGTTCTAAAGTAAAAGACACAAAGTCACACTCAATGAACAAAAATATATATGATAAGCAAGAGTGTAAGGCACAAAACTCACTAATTGTGGAAAATGGGTTGCCGATTCATTATGTGGATTACTACACCCAAAAGCATGCTAACCTTGACTAAAATTCTATCGACTAACTAGGCAACATGTTGCAATTAAGGGAATTATGACCATGTCAAGGAACCAACACTTTCAACTCCCACCAATCGGGCCTCTAACCAACTTGCACTTGTTTCAATCACCGGGGTCAGGAACACGTAACACAAAAATTTTCAAAAATTTCCCCCATCCCCACACTTGGGATACATTGCCCCCAATGTATGGCTTTAGAGGTTTTGCAAGGATGCACGGTGCTAACTAAAACTCTTTTGTTTCTTTCTTTTTTTCTCTTTTCTCTTTTTTTTTTATAAATATATAACTACTAAAATAAAACTAAGAAACATGGAAAATAAATACATGGACCTGATTAGCGCTTGGAGAATGTCGAATGCTAGTGTGGCTTCGGATCTCCAAAGATCCCCTTCATCGTATCCAACCAACCTTCCGGAGCATACTCACCTCCTGAACCATCATCTCGTTCCCCTTTATCCCGGAGCATACTCACCTCCTGAACCATCATCTCGTTCCCCTTTATCTTGAACTACATCTTGGTTCGGGTCTATCCATCGTGAATGGTGAATCGATGGTTCCTCGGCCGATGAGCTACTATCCAACCTCCTCCTTTTCTTATCCATGAACCTGTCATTAATTTCTAATTGAGCATTGAAAGCATGCACACGGTTCCAATGTTCTTGACGGGCACCAACTGCTTGAATTGCCATTAATTGCTGCTCAGCATGATAATTACTTTGATCAAACATGACTTGCTCGAACTCAGTCCACCCATCGAAACTATCAGGCCTCCTTCCCTTTGTTCGAGCAAAAACTCCTTGATCCCAGTCTGCATACGGCATGCCTCTATGAATATCTGAACTCGTTCCCGTCTCCCCATCAAACTCTTCATCTTCCATTTCAGCCTCATCCACATCATTATTCACACCTACATCACTATCGTCACTGAATACCTCCTCTGTCTCGTCTATTGCCAAAGCCCGAGCATTAGGCTTCAACACCCGCCACTTTTTACCTGTATCTTTATGCTTTAACTTAAGATATCGCTCGGTTGTTGAAGACTCCCACCCAAACTTGCTCAAATTCTTTAGTGTAAGAGGGCTAATATCCTTACGTGTGGCTCTTGCTTGTGTGTTGAAAGCCTCACTTTCCTTTAGGAGTGCCGTGATTAACCGACAATGTGGAACGATTTTCTTCCCCTTACTATTTCTTGCCTCCCAAATATTCATCATCACCAAGTGTGTGAATGACACTTTGCACTTCCCAGTCATCAATGAGTATAGGATCGGGATCTCCCACTTCCGAATGCCTTGCTTATCACCTCTTCGGGGCATTACATTATGTACCACAAACAACAACATCAGTCTAACCGGTAACTTGAGGTTGTCTCTCACCATTTTACCTTCTTTTCCTGGTTCAAACAACTCCTTTAACATGTTGGCCCACTGAGGATGACTGCCCGGGCTCTTATAAAGACGGTCGGCCTTCGGATATGTATACTCTGTAGCAGGCCTTGAATCAAATTTTGCAATCTGTTTAAGTGTTGCCCTTGACATGACAACATCCTTACCATTAACATGTCCCTTTAAGCTCATATCCTTCACTGATTTACCCCAAGTGACCTCCAACGAGGCCATCCATTCCTGAACCGGCTCCATATATATATTTGAATCTTCTCCATCATAGCACTTTGTAGCCGCCTCCCAACCCAAAGCTTCGAACTTTTCTACGATTCCAAAAGGCCTAAAATCGTTGTCTGTAATTTCTCGCTCACATATAAATGCCTCCTTTCGATCACCCAAACCATCTATCTTTTCATTAAAGAACCGGATTTGCTCATCCATCTCAAACTTTGTCAAAGGACCATTCTTCCAACTTCGTTTAACCGGTGGACGATTCATTTCGTATGCCACCCTTTCCATCTCCTCTCTCCTCAACTCTGCTGGGTGAGGCTCATATTCTTCAGATTCGTGCACTACCATTGACGAACTAGAAGTCGCCTTCCGTTTGTTTTTCCTTCCCGCCGGTGTTCTTGTTCTAACCATCCTACATACACCAAACAACACAACATCAGAACAATAATTAAAACTCAGAACCATGAATCTACTGACCTCCCCACACTTGTTTAAAACCATGATTATTTTGCTTATTGAAACTCAAACTCAATATTTCCATGTAATTATGAAAATCCACGATCAAAACTTAGAGTTCAACTAATATTTGTGGACAAAGTAACATCCTAAACAACCTCATCATGCCCGTTCAAACCACCACATAACCATTACACCTTCATACATGAAAACACCCAACATTGAACATCAAAATTTAACCATTATCTCTAGTTCATGAACCCAATTTAAGCAAAATAACCACACTTTAAACACAAGTGTAGAAATTCAAGAACAAAATCAAACACATACTCATGTCTCTACCATTCAACCTTCATGAATCTTGGAAAGAATTAACATACACGTACCTTCGATGTTTAGAATTACCAGATTGAGTTCAGCTGCAAGTGGTTGTACACCCAAGACCCCCAATCGCGACTTTTAAACCCAAAAATTCGGACCTTCCTCCTCTGATTTCTCGCAAATCGGACCGAATTAGGGAAAACAAGTGGTAGGGTTTTGTTCCTCTCGAAAAACTAAGCGATTTAGGCTCAAGAATCGTCCGATTCGGTGAAGGATTGAAGATTTTAGAGGGTATAAAGCTATGGAGATTTAGGGTTTAATCTCCCCCCCCCCCTTTTGAGCGCTGTACGTACGACGAGAGAGAGAGAGAACGACGCCTTTTTTATGTTTTTTTTTCTTTTTTCGAATTTTTTTTTTTAATAAATTAAAAACAACTTGTAGCCTACAAACCATCCCTTTCCTTACGAACCAAACATTCTGCCCTCTCTCTCTTGTTTTCGATCTGGACAGACCGTAGGCTACGAACCGAACGTAGCCTACAAATCACGCATGCTGTCATTTTTTTGATTTTTTCCAGCCCACGAATTTCGTAGGCTACAAACCAAACGTAGCCTACGAATCACCCAGTTTTTGCCATCCTTTAATTTTTTAACCAAAAATGACTTGTAGGCTACGAATTTTGCTTGCCTACGAACTACAAAGGCTGTTTTTCTCTCTTTTTTTTTTTTAAATGTTTTTAACTAACCAAACAATAGAAAAATTTTGAAAACCAATATTTTCTTGTTTACCATACCATCACCCCTATGAAAGATCCATGTTGTCCCCAACACTATCCCAAGCTAAAAGTAACTCGGGACATCCCCACACTTGGGTGTTACTATGGAAAACAAGGAAAATCCAACAAAACAACAATAAAACTAAAAGTAACCTGTACATGTCTGGAATTTAAGTCGCCAGTCGACTCCAGTTCGCCTCAGACCGCATCATCACCAAGTGAGCTTAAAACGAAACTCACCTTGTCCAATTCTAGCATGTTGACGTCTTGACCTTCCAAATACGGTTTAAGCCTATGCCCGTTCACCACTTGCTTCACCCGATCTTGCATGTCTTCAACTTCTATGTCGCCAAAATTCCCGACTCTCGTGATCACATACGGGCCCATCCATTTGCTCTTAAGCTTGCCCGGAAAGAGTTTCATTCTCGAATTATAGAGCCATACCTTTTGTCCTACTTCAAATGATCTTCGTCTGATTTTTGCATCGTGGACTTTCTTCAATTTATCTTTGTAAGCGGACGCACATTCATACGCTTCTTCTCGAATTTCTTCTAACTCACACAATTTGAGTTTTCTCAATTCACCGGCGTCTTTGTAGTCCAAATTGACATTCTTAATTGCCCACCATGCTCTATGCGCCAACTCCATCGGCAAATGACATCCCTTTCCATAAACAAGCCGATATGGAGTTGTTCCGATTGGTGTTTTGTATGCGGTTCTATATGCCCATAACGCATCATTGAGTTTCATAGACCAATCCTTTCTATCGGTACGAACCGTCTTCATGAGGATCTCTTTGATTTGACGGTTAGATACTTCGACTTGGCCGCTCGTTTGCGGATGGTATGGTGTGGCAATTCGGTGATTCACCCCGTATCGCTTCAACAACTTCGCAAAGTTGAAATTCTTGAAATGAGAACCCCCGTCACTTATGATTACACGAGGGATTCCAAATCTTGCAAAGATGTTCGATTGGACAAATTTACATACCACCGAGTGATCATTGGTTCTAGTTGCAATAGCCTCTACCCATTTCGACACATAATCCACCGCAACCAAGATGTACAAAAACCCGTTGGAATTAGGGAAGGGGCCCATGAAATCGATACCCCACACATCAAAGATATCAACCACCAAGATTGGTTGTAGAGGCATCTCATCCCTTTTCGAAATACTCCCCATCTTTTGGCAGTTGAGGCATCGCCGAGCATATTCACATGCATCTTTAAAAATTGTTGGCCAATAAAATCCACACGTCAACACCCGATATCCCGTCTTTTGACCACTAAAATGACCCCCACAAGCAGACGAGTGAGCATGAGTCAAAACATCTTGAACCTCGGACTCGGGAATGCACCTTCTAATGATTTGATCTGCACCAACCTTAAAGAGATCCGGTTCATCCCAAATGTATTGTTTGACTTGGGATAGAAACTGTTGCCTTCTCTTCTTGTTCCAATGTGTAGGCATCGCACCTGTGGCCAAATAGTTAACATAATGGGCATACCACGGTGCTATTGAGATCGCAAGAATGTGTTCATCCGGGAATTGCTCATTGATTTCTCCCGTGTCATCTACACCTTCTAAAGGAATTCTTGAAAGGTGATCCGCCACTACATTTTCACAACCTTTTTTATCTCTGATCTCTAAATCAAACTCTTGCAATAATAGAACCCACCGGATCAAACGAGGCTTTGCATCTTTCTTCTCCATCAAATAGCGAACAGCGCTATGATCCGAATATACTACTACCTTACTTCCCCAAATGTAAGATCGGAATTTGTCTAAGGCATAAACCACCGCAAGCAACTCCTTCTCCGTTGTTGTATAATTCAATTGTGCTTCCGACAACGTCTTGCTTGCATAATAAATCACCACCGGCTTTCTATCAACCCTTTGACCAAGGACCGCTCCAATTGCACAATCACTTGCATCGCACATGATCTCGAATGGTCGAGTCCAATCCGGTGGCTGCAAAATAGGAGCTTGCACCAAATGTTCCTTCAAAACATCAAAAGCTTTCAAACATTCATTAGTAAACTCAAAAGGAACATCTTTTAGCAACAAGTTGCACAATGGTTTGGTAATAACACTAAAACCTTTAATAAATCTCCGGTAAAAACCGGCATGCCCCAAAAACGATCTCACCCCTTTCACATTTTTCGGGGGTGGCAATGATGAAATCACTTTGACTTTCGCTTTATCCACTTCCATTCCCCGACTCGAAACTACATGTCCCAAAACAATACCCTCTTGGACCATAAAATGACTTTTCTCCCAACTCAAGACAAGATTTGTTTCGACACATCGTTTCAAAACTTTTTCTAATTCAGCAAGACACGACCCAAAAGTTGACCCAAATATTGAAAAATCATCCATAAAAACTTCAAGTGAATCCCCGACCATATCTGAAAAAATACTCATCATACAACGTTGAAAAGTGGCCGGGGCATTACACAACCCAAAGGGCATCCTCCTAAAGGCAAAAGTGCCATAGGGACAAGTGAAGGTAGTTTTATGTTGGTCGTCGGGGTGTATTGCCACTTGATTGTACCCTGAATACCCATCCAAAAAACAATAAAATTTTTGACCCGACAATTTTTCAATTATTTGGTCAATAAAGGGAAGTGGGAAGTGGTCTTTTGAGGTAGCAGCATTTAATTTTCTATAATCGATACATACCCGCCACCCGGTTACCGGCCGAGTGGCAATTTGCTCACCTTTCTCATCTTTGATTACCTGAATGCCGGCTTTCTTTGGCACGGTTTGAGTAGGACTTACCCATGCACTATCGGAGATTGGATAGATGATCCCGGCATCCAACCACTTGATGACTTCTTTCTTCACAACCTCTCGCAAGTTTGGATTCAACCTCCTTTGAGTCTCCCTTGTAGGCTTAGCATCTGCATCAGTAATAATTTTATGCATAACAATGGAAGGACTAATACCTTTCAAATCTGCAATTGTCCAACCAATTGCTGCCTTGTGAGCCTTCAACACCTTCAGCAACTCCTTTTCTTGAACCTCCTCTAGATTGGAAGCAATGATCACCGGGAGTGTCTCATCTTCCCCCAAAAATGCATACTTCAAGTGGTGTGGCAACTCCTTCAACTCTACCTTGGGTGGACTAACCAATGATGGCTTTGTATCTGAACTCATCCCCGTTGGTAGACTTTCAAACTGGTGAGTCCATGGTGGTCTTCCTTCTTGCATTGCCAAAAGCTCCAACTTTTTCTCTTCTTCTTCCAATTCCATGACATGTACCTGTTCAGAACTATCACAAACACAAACCTCCACCATATCGCCATCATAAGTGTGTGGTTCACATTGATCCACCAAATCTGCCATAAAACACTCATCACCACTCAAAGAATTAGCAACGTTAGTAAAAACATTAAGACGCATTTTTCTATTACCGAAAGTCATGTCAACTGTTCCAAATCGACAATCGATTATAGCATGGGCAGTATTCAAAAATGGTCTCCCTAAAATAACATTCTGTTGGTGATCGGTGTTCATGGTTGCATAATCCAACACCAAAAAGTCGACGGGGTAGTAGAACTCTTCGACTTTAACAATCACATCCCTAACAACCCCCCGGGGAAGCTTATGAGTCAAATCAGCAAGGACGATTGTGGTATCCACACGTCTCAATGGACCAAAATCGTATTGGTCATATAAGCTTCCCGGGAGAATGCTTACCCCGGCTCCAAGATCCAACAGTGCCTTTGTCATTTGAAAATCACCAACCTGTAAATTAATTAAAGGTGCTCCCGGATCTTGAAGTTTGGGTGGAAGAACCCCTTTCAAAATTGCACTCACCCGTTCAGTTAAATCAATTCTTTTAGGCACTTTTTGTTGCCTTTTCTGGGTGCACAAATCTTTCAAAAACTTCGCATATGCGGGAACTTGTTTAATAGCATCTAACAAAGGTAAGTTAACTTTAACTTGCTTAAATACCTCCCACATTTCCTCCTGTTGAGGACCCCGTTTTGAAAGCACATTTTTCTTACCCGGGTCAAGTAAAGCCGAAGGAAATGGAACCGGAGTGGCCTCCACCTCCTTGTTTTGATCTTTTAAAAGTTCATTTTGACCCGGTTTTTCAAGAGGTTTTTCAAAAGTGACAGTTTTCTTTGATGTTACGGGTGATGTCTCATCATCACTACTTTCCATACCCGTCACATCTTCCACCACACCATCAACTAACTCGGGTGGTGGATCCTTTTTGTATTCCCTCCCACTTCTCAAAGCACTTACTTGATTAATTTGAACATTTCTAGTAGTGGAATGAGAAGGGTTTACCTTAGTGTCGCTTGGAAGTTGTCCTTTGTTTTTCTTCAAGTCTGCCACTTCGGTAGCAAGTTGACCCATTTGAGTGGTCAAAGAATGGATGGCTTTATCACGTACCTCATCTTTCCGAAGCCTTTCGTCATCCATTTGATTCCTCTTGTGCATTTCTTGTTGCATTGTCTTGAGGATGTCCATGACTTCACTTCCACTTGCGTCTCCCGGTGCCGATGACCCACTTGGTTCGTTACCTTGTTGATATTGCCTTTGATAACCTTGATTATTACCGCCCCGGAAATTGCCTTGATTCGCATAAGGTTGTCGGGGTGCCATATTGGATTGATTGGTCCCTTGAAAGTTAGGATTGGCTTGATTCGCTGGGTTACCATACCGAAAATTTGGGTGATTTCTTAACCCCGGGTGGTAGGTGTTTGAGTTCATGTTGTAATTCCTCCCACCCCCGCTTTGTCCCTGAACTTGATTGACCTCTTCAAACTGTTCCTGCATACCTGGACATTGATTAGTAGCATGGCCTAATTCATTACAACTTGCACATACCTCATATGGTTGAGTTGAAGCTTGAACACCACTATCAGCTACGGCTTGCACATGTTGTCTACCAATGGCGTGCCTTGTTCTCCTGGAAGATTGTGCCTTCCTCTTTGATGTTACCGCCATCTGTTCTATATATGCCCAATCATCTTGCTCAAAATTCGTACCAAACGTGCCATTGGAGATGGACAGTAAATCTCTAGCATCCTCGGGTGTCAACCCCTCATGGAATGCATTTAGCAAATCCCATAGATCGATCCCATGGTGCGGGCAGTTCTTCAACATCAAGTTGAATCTCTCAAATGCCTCATGAAAAAGCTCACCTTGTTGTTGTTGGAAATTTCTCAAGCTCCTTCTAGCATCGCTTGTCTTCTGATTTGTATAGAACTCATCCAAAAACCTTTGTTGCATTGCAGCCCATGTATAAATGGATGCGGATGGCAATGTGTGAAACCATCTCTTGGCTTTATCCTCAAGTGAAAATTGAAACAACACCAACTTGACTGCGTCGGGCGAAAAACCTTGCCCTCCAATAGTATTGCAGATAGAATCATATGCCTCCAAGTGAAAATAAGGCTCCTCGGTAGCCAACCCATGAAACTTGGGTAGACTTTGTAATGAATTGGTCCTTACCTCAAATGTTCGACCTTCCCGATTTTGAGGGATTACCACCGGTGATGGGTTGTTTGTTATGATGGGTCTGAAATGTGCTTCAATTCCTCTATCCGCATCACGGTTATGCCTTCTTGGAACTGCAATTGGTACTCCTTGCGGTGGCCCTTGCGGTGGTGGTGGGCCTTGTGGAGGACCTTGATGATTCTGTGGTGGCGCCCTTTGTTGAGGTGCTTGCCTTTGGACTGGAGGTGGCTGCTGTCTTGGCATAACCGGGGGTCTCATATACCTTTGTTGAAATTGATCAACCGGTGGTCTTTGTTGAAATGCAAATTCTTCTTGAGTAAATCCTTGACTTACATTGCCCTCTACTTCATATCCTTCTTCATAATCTTCATACCTGCCTTCATAACTATCACCATATCCCCCATATTGTCCCTCCAATGGTATATGTGTATGTTGCTGAAATCTTAGTTGACCTTGTTGTTGGGGTCCCGGAGTTGTAAAAACTGGTGGAAGGTTTGAGGTGGTATGGGTTATAGGTGGGGTTTGCTGAAATAATGGTTGTTGATTTTGTTGAGATGATTGCCCATAAGATGGGTAAAATTGGGCAAAGGATGGAATGCCCGAATAAGATGCAAAACTGGATGGGTTTGATTCAGGCAAACTTGTTGAAGTGGTGGTACTAGATGTGGGTATAGTGGACGGAGAAGGGATTGATGTAGGTGGTGGTATATACTGATCCGAAGGTGAGACTGATGTGTCCACCGGTTGCTTTCTCGGTTCACTTTGTGGTTCCATTCTCTTGCTTTGTGTACTCGGTGATCCAACCACCTTGTTTTCCCGATGTAAGATTCGGTTCTGACTGATTGTCCTTTCGATTTCTGGATCGAATAATAATGGTGATGATGAACGTGAGCTCCTAGTACGCATGCACCTGTGAATACCTGCACACTAACACAACCCAGTGTAAAACTGACAAACAACGAGAATAGAATAAAGAAACACACGTTGCGCACGTCTCCCCGGCAACGGCGCCAAAATTTGACGTGAGGTCGAAGTCCCACTCAAAGATAATCCCAAATACACTATTTAGATAGTGGTAAGCGGGTGTCGAACACAGGGAGAATGTGGAAGTGTGTTTAATTGTAACAAGTATAGCTTAGTAAACAACGAAATTAAACTAACACAATTATGATTTAGATAATGGATTTGTTGACTAAAACTACTAAAACCAATTTGGAATTAAATTAGGGATCGAATTGATATGAAATAACAAATATGAGAAGACGTGATCCTTCTAGATTTCGGGTTTAAACTAACATTACATTATGGTTTTCAATTGGGAAGAACCACATAGACATGGTTCATATGTGATTGAATGGAAGTGATAAAAGAGGACTAAGAACTCGGATAACTAGAATGCGAGGTCGTCACTCGATGATCATTCAATACAAACCAACCCAAATCCCTACCCAATAAATCTCGATTGCCAACGGCACCAAGAACTGATGGTTCAAGATAAAGATTAAAGCAAATACCGAATTGTTACAATCATTCAAACACACATCATAGCAAAAAGCGTCGAACGCTTAGATTGCTATCCCAAAAATAAAGAAAACCAAAAGTATAATGTCAAGAAACAAACCCTATGTCTAGAAGGAATCACAAGGAAATTTAGCCTCTCATGGTGAAGTTGATTGCAAACATGATGATTTGATGCTCCATGGATGATTCTTCAATGATTCCTTGATGATTATGATGTTAAAATTGATCTTCTCCCTTGTTTTTCTCTCAAAAAATCGCCAAAAAGCCTCCCTAGTTCGTCCCTTTTCGTAAACTATATGTCTCCCCTTGATGAGTATGTGAAAAGTCCCCCAAAAAACCTTATTTACGATTTCAGCGCTGGCAGATTCGTAGGCTACGAATCTCAGCCAGCTTACGAATCTTAGAATCTGCCCAAAATACACTATTTCAGACCTGGCAGATTCGTAGGCTACAACTCACTGTCAGCCTACGAATCACTGTTTTCTTCATATCTTTCTCGTTTCAACTCCGTTTCCATCGCCGTTTTCGCCCATGTTCTCGTATTTTCATCCTCTATCATGCTAACATCCAATGCTTTCACTTACACTTCATTAAATCTCTCTCCAAAGCATGACCAATCTCCGTGGTTTACCTGCAAAGCATCAACTTCTCGTAGTCATTCAATATCATGAAATTAAACCCAACTAAGCATAAAATAAACACATTTATCACTTCTAATCACTAGTTAACGGTGCAACCGTCAGCCATCACCAACAACCTTTTTCCTACGCACAATTCGGCCATCACCAACAATTTCCCATGTGTGAATTTTGGGAAATCGGTCATGGAATTATTGTTGCGGTTTAAACTGCTGTTAATTTAGGGTTTTATATCTTTTTTTGTTACTATGTGTTCCAATTCTAACTATATGTGTCTTTGTTTTCTTCGGAAGTATCAATGCCAATTGCCAAAATACACATTCAAGATCACATCTAAATCTGTGTCTCCTATTCATTCAGGGTAATTTTTCCGATCTTTCACTTATTTTACACTACACCATTGATATTAGGCATTTTTATTAGGCATTTTTATGATTAGGCATTCATATTAGGCATTTTTATAAAACGATTCATGCATATATATATCATTGCAATTCCAATTTCGTATGTTTATTTTTATGTAAAATTTACACTTCTTTTTTTTTTATTTAAAATGAGTCACAATGGATTCATGTGCAGAAGAAATTTATCCATCATTGCAATTCCATATAATGATATGAATGATTTAAGTTCAAGGTTAATCTTTTTTGTTTCTTGAATGTTTTGTGCAATTTTACTCTTTTAAGTAAGTTCAAATAACATTGGGAAAGTATTCAAGAAACTTTCCAAAAGTTCATTTTGTATATATCCTTTGTTTAGGCAGATCACATAAAATTCGTTAAAAAAGTGATGATATTCGGTCTTTTGAATAGCTACATGGATGATCATTGTTATCTTATTTCTGTTATGTACATAAATTTACAACTTTCATAATATGTTTCTTAACGGTTGCAAATTTTTAATAAATACCCTATACCTATGAGATTATGTTTCCGACCTTTATATGTAAGAAACGTCTCCTGTGTGATATTGTTTTTTAGACATTTTGCCAACATCATCATTCATAATGTTCTCATTGTTTTTACGGATTTGATGTCTCCATGAAATACTATGTTATGAATTTATCATACATAGTTTACTATGATTTCTTTTAATGTTTCTTAACACCACTACAACACTCATCAAAATAACAGCACTTTATTATAACATACTTATACTTATTTAAATCAATTCTCACTATGTATATGTTCTCAATATTTGTTAGTTTCTCATTACTGAATATGTTGTACATGTACATAATATGTTGTATAATTGTTATATGTTGTACATGTACATATATGTTTATACAAAATTTATGTTGTATAATTGTTTTTCCAAAACGATTTTTTCATGTTTTCCCCATTTTAGTTATTGAGAATTAGAAAATTAATTGTCTTGATTTATTTCATATTCTAATTTATCATATCCATAGGTACATTGGTTTCAAAAAGGATTTCTGATTTACAAACAGATGAAACGTTCAAGGAAATTGAAATTCGAGTGATAAAGAAATGGAAAGCACATAGCAAAACCCCAGAACTTCGCTATCTATTTGTGGACATACATGTAAGTTAAGTCTTTTAATATCTTTAGTTCCATATATATTTAACATGTATCTAAATCTTTTAAATTTCAAGGAGACGCAATCGAGGCAATTTCCGATGCAAACCAGGAGCCATATCTGTTATGTAATGTACAAATTTTGAAGTTGGCTTTTATTTGTAGGACACATGAGCTTAGTGATACCCTACATTGGAAGTCCTTATCGATGACCATTTATTGGAAGCATCAATGAATTACAACTGTCAGCAAATCGCATAATCCTTATTTGGGTTAGTGATTCCTTATTCAGAATTTCTTAACATAATTATAACTATCTTAATATAAGGTTATGACTTCTGTCTTTTATAAGGTATTAATCTTATACCAATAACATATAATGTTGCAAGTTGAATCTGTTGGTTAAAGCTTCTCAGTTTTGTTCCTTTGCAGATCTAGAACTATGAAACTGATGGACTCGATGTAATCCTTCACCCCAATGATGGCTTTATGTCTGGGCACAGACCATCAACCCGTTTTTTTGTTATAGGTATGTGATTTTGTGATTGGTTGAAAGCCTCTGTTTGTTGTTTTGTTGAGATGTAGATTGATATCAAGATAATTATTGATAGAAGTTTGTGTAAGATATAATATGTGAAAAATTCTTTTATGGGTGTAGTAATGCTAGCAATCGTTTTTTTTTCATGTAAGTGGCTAATAAATAAACTCCAAGATGCAGATTATTTGTAGTTTTTAACATGTTTAATGAGGTTTGATTTGGGTTTCTCTCTAACAGAAGGTCTCGGTGAGACATACTAAACTTTGTATATATTTGTGCCTCAAGTTATAATGGATTGGTCCATACTTTTGATGAGAGTTTCTATACATGCTTTAAAGAGTAAAGGTTCACATTTTAAAATTTTATTTCATCTTCAAATTGCTTTTTGTATGGTTAGCACATCTTGCTGCTGCTTATTTGTAACTTAGTTATAGTTAATGAGTTGGTATCGCAACAATTAATTTTCTATTGAAATAATTAAATATGAGTGTGAGATTTATTTGAAAGTAACCAGCTTTTTCTACTTTTAGACTTTATGTTTTAGCTAATACTCGGTGAATCAGATTAGAGCATGATATGCTCTAATAGTATGAACTCATCATTGTGGACATGCGAGACACATCTTTTGTGAACTAAAAGAGTAACCATACGTTCTGGAGCTTAATCTTCAAGGTAATTTCTACAATATTTTCTTGATTCCATTTGGCTGAGGATAATATAACGTTGGATGGTCAAACACCTCAACCAATGTTATTTTTAAATGATGGGTACAAAATCAAGGATGTGCTTTTAGACCTGGTTGGCTATATTTGTCAGTGAAAATCATATTAGTAATGCTAGCGGTTAGTACAATTTTAATATTATTGTAGTTTTAATTTTGTCCGTCCTGAGCATGTGAAATCTGAGTGATTGATTGGTGAAACCAGAATTTTAAGGAGACGGATGTGTTTTTCATGTTTTATATATATATTAGGCCCGGTCTAGATTTTTTTTTTTATTTTTGATCCATAAAACTGCTCTGGGGATCTCCATAAAAACTCTCATGTAATAAGTAAAGTATAATTGTTTGGGTCGGTGTTTTCTAAAAAGAACTCTTAAAATAATAGAGCAAAATTGTATGTTTCTAATTTTACCATCTGTTACCATGGATGCTCATAAATTTTCACTTTTGAAATCACAGGGATTTTAATAGTTTTGTTCCTAATTTTTTTCTCATTGTATATCATTGTATGCAACTAAGATAATTTTATAATAGTTTAAAGAATAATTAGTGTAGGTTGATGTTTTAGTGATTGAGGCACTAATTGGCCAATATTATACAACCAGAAAAATGGGCGGATTAACAGTTACTAACACTACATACTAAATACTAAATACTGTATTTATACCAACAACATGAACCAACTAAAAGTTTTGGTTTTGAAAATCAACAATGTGCTAATTGAGTTCGCACTACAACACAGGTCTGTAGGGAGGACATTCTATTTGTCTATTGGGACAAGTTGTCAAGCCTAGAGAATCGCAAGTCTATAAGAACGACATGTCGTCCAATAGATTCCATCACTAATTCTTTTGACCCTATAGATCACAAAAGTCGTCCCTATACCTTCATCGACAGGAACAAGAAGTCGTCTCTTTACAGTAACAAATTATAAGTTCATCTTCACTTACTTCAAATTGAATATTTCTTCTTCACAACTATGTAACGTTGCAAACTATACGCTTCATATATCTTATTCTGTCGTCATTTACTTCACACAAATAGATTATTAAGTTACCATTTAGTATACTTAGCCTCATATTTACGGGACACCAAAAGAGATATTTCCATTCATTTCATACTATCATGTTAATTAAATACTACCTATTACTTCTTTAGAAAAAAATATCATCTAAAGCATAATAGACTACTATGGTTTAATCATATGGCAATACACGCAGCAACACGCGGGCTTAAAATCTAGTTGTACAACATTTTGAAAAGTTCATGCGGAACTCATATTCTCTTTTAAAAACCAAATTTCTTCCATTTGAACTTTAAGAGGACACTGTTTCCGCTTGGAAGAATTGTTTTAAAAAACCTTCCTAATAGTGATGACAAAGCATATTTCTAGTTGAAGTTCACCCAGAGATGTTGAAAAGTAAATTTCCGAAAACTTGAACGGAAAAGCAAAACACATGATTTTTTTTATAAATATCTTGTGTTAATTTTCATAGTTTGGCAATAAATTACTGACTATGAATTAAAATTGATTGTAATTAACTCAAAGATTTTCTTTTTCTTTTTCTTTTTGTATCAATAAACCGGCTCTTTGACACAATGGTCTTCTTTATTAAATGTTTCTAAAAACATTTTGAAATTAATCTAAGTTCATCATCTCAATTGCTGTAATGAGGTAGAAAAATCTAGCCTCATCAAAAGCTTTTGTAAACAGCTAATTGATGATCAGTATGAACTTTAAGTAATTTAATTAAATTATTTTCAGCACAATCTCTAATTAAATGATACTTGATGTCAACGTGATTTGTCTTTGAATGCTTCACACGGTTGTTGGTGATGGACATGGCATTGTTGTTGTCAGCATAAATGGGACTTTTCATGAAAGTTATTCCATAATCCAGAATTTGATTTTGGATCCACAAAACTTGAACATAACAGCTTGAAGCAGCAATATACTCATCTTCAATAGTAGAAGTAGAAACACATGTTTGTTTCTTGCATTACCATGAAACAAGTCTCTTCCCCAGATGCTGACATCCGCATGATGTTGATTACATATCAAGGTTACAGCCCCCATAGTCACTATCAGTGAATGCTTTGAAGGTGAAATCAGAATTCTTAGGATACCACAAACCTAGCTTAGGTTGACCCTTCAAATATCTAAATATCCTTTTCACTGCCAACATGTGGGATTCTTTTGGTGATGATTGATATCTTGCACTTAGGCAATCACTGAACATAATGTCTGGCCTACTTGCTGTTAAGTACATCAGAGATCCAATCATTGCTCTATACATATGCTCATCCACCAGTTCACCACTTAAGTCATTTGAAAGCTTGTGGGAGGTGGATAAGGGAGTTTTGGCACTGGAAGCTGACTGCATTTGATTTTGAATCCACAAAACTTGACCACAGCAGCTTGAAGAAACAATATACTGAGCTTCATCAGTAGAGGTAGAAAAACAGGTTTGTTTCTTGCATTGCCATGAAACAAGTCTATCCCATAGAAACTGACAATCGCCTAATGTTGATTTCTTATCAAGGTTGCGGCCTCCATAGTCACTATCAGTGAATGCTTTGAAGGTGAAATCAGAATTCTTAGGATACCACAAACCTAGCTTAAGTTAACCCTTCAAATATGTGAATAAACTTTTCACTGCCAACATGTGGGATTATTTTGGTGATGATTAATATCTTGCACATAGGCAAACACTGAACATAATGTCTGGCCTACTTGCTGTTAAGTACATCAGAGATCCAATCATTGCTCTATACATGTGTTCATCCACTGGTTCACCACTTAAGTCACATGAAAGCTTGTGGGAGGTAGATATGGGAGTTTTGACACTGGCAGGCTGGAAGCTGACTGCATTTGATTTTAGATCCACAAAACATAACCACGGCAGCTTAAAGCAGCAATATACTCAGCTTTAACAGTAGAAGTAGAAACACATATTTGTTTCTTGCATTGGAACTTGACGCTCAAGTCTTGTTGCATTTCATTCATGCAGGGAGCTCTCCTTGGAACTCCCCAGAAATTGACATCCGCCTGATGTTGATTTTTATCAAGGTTGCAGCCCCCATAGTCGCTATCAGTGAATGCTTTGAAGGTGAAATCAGAATTCTTAGGATACCACAAAGCTAGGTTAGGTTGACATTTCAAATATCTGAATATCCTTTTCACTGCCAACATGTGGGATTTTGTTGGTGATGATTGATATCTTGCACATAGGAAAACATTGAACATAATGTCTGGCGTACTTGTTGTTAAGTACATCAGAGATCCAATCATTGCTCTATACATGTGCTCATCCACTGGTTCACCACTTAAGTCACTTGAAAGCTTGTGGGAGGTAGATATGGGAGTTTTGGCACTGGAAGTTGACTGCATATCAAATCATTTAAGCATTTCCTGAATGTATTTGGATTGATTCAAGAAGATACCAGAGGCAGTTTGCTTCACTTGCAGCCCCAAAAAGAAACTAAGTGCTCCCATTGAGTTTATTTCAAATTTTTCCTGCATAAGAGCTTTAAATTCTTTACATAGAGCAAAATTAGAGGAACCAAAAATAATATCATCCACATAAATCTGCACCATCAACATATCTTTACCAAATTTCTTGATGAAGAGTGTTTTGCCAATAGCTCCTCTCCTACAACCATTTTCCAGAAGCTAATTTGAAAGAGTTTCATACCAGGTTCTAGGGGCTTGCTTGAGACAATATAAAGCTTTAATTAGCTTACACACCCTGTTTGGATAGTGTGGGTCCTCATAGCCTGGAGGTTTACACACATACACATCTTAATCTAATAACCCATAGAGAAAAGCACTTTTAACATCCATTTGGAAAACCTGGAAGTTCTTGAATGCAGCATAGGCCGAGAAGATTCTGATTGCCTCTAGCCTAGCTACAGGAGCAAAAACTGTTGGGTTATGACAGTGGTATACGGGTTCCTGGTGATGACAAAAAAAAACTTTTACACGTTATATAATCACTACCGACCGAGCGTTTAGCAAATCAGAGTTTGAATGGATTAACCAAGTAATCCGTTACGTAGAGGAATAAAACGTTTTAAAACTATTTAAACGCGTAAACCCTAAAGTGTTGTAATCATGTCAACAGGATCACGATCACCAGATCACACAAACACCAATAGCGCGTTATACCAGAATGCGGTAACAATAACAATAATGTAATCGAAATTAAACGAATAATCTAAAACAAGGTTTAGATATACCTGAGCGGTGATCCAAACAAACGTTTGAGAAACCGAGAAGCAAGGAGATGTCGCTAGGGTTTCACGGAAACTCACGATCCGACTGTTCGGATCTAATCGCTTCACAACTCGCGAAAGCGTCTCCAACCGATTCGTGGCGATTCGCGACAATTCGATTCGGTGGTGGTGACTCACTCACGCCAAAATAAACAGAGACGTCGACAACGGCTAGGTTTAGCCGCGTCGGCGATTTAGCGAAGACGGCGACGGAGCTCGCACCGTTTATGTCGTCATGATAGCGATGTGGCGGTGAGGATGACGTCGTGGTGGTCACGCGACGGCGGCTTCTACGGCGGTGGCGGTGGCGACGGCTTCAAAGGAGGCAGCGATGGCGGTGAAGATGGATGGCGACGGTGATGATGACGTCTTTGATCAACACACAAAATTCGCCTAGTGATGTCTCGGAGATCGTCGTCGGCTAGGGTTCCAAAGTGGAAGAAGGGGCGGCGATGGAGGTGGTTGCGTGAGAGAGGCGGAGCCGAGAGGGAGGTGGTGCAGAGAGAGAGAGAGAGATGTGCGCAAATGGGATTAGGGTTTCCTAATCCCTTAGTCGCTTCCTTAAGAAGCCGACTTTCCCGTTTACTCCCTCGTTAATTCTCTTTGCTCAAATGAACCACCATAGTTTATGATTAATCAATAAAGCTAGTTTATTAATGTACAATTCGTAAACCCGAGAACCGATGAACTCAAATAACAATTTATTTGATTTATTTTCTCCACCGTAAACGTTAATCGATAAATAGAAACGTTGTTCTCCGTAGATTATCGCGAAGATAAATACGTAATTATATATATATATATATATATATATATATATATTTATTAATCAAGAATAAACAATAAATAATTATTGGTTTCCGTGATATACCGGTTAACCAAGTAAGCGGATGTCCTCAGTGTAACTCTTACGGGTCTTAACCGGGTAGGGTTCTTGGCGTTGTCGGATCTAGACATAAAATATCCAACAAACTCCCACTTGGATAGAATGCGACAACTTTAGAAGAAACAGTCAGAGGTGCTGTAGCTACAAGGGGTGTTCATGGTTCGGTTTCAAACCGCGAAACCGTCCAAACCGGTCATCGGTTCGGTTTCACGGTCGGTTTTTTATCTTAACGAACGGTCAGTCGGTTTCGAAAATTTTAAACCGTTGTGAACGGTTTGGTTTACGGTTTTTATGAAAAACCGGTCATAGAAAACCGGACCGGACCATGTACATATAATAAATAATATATAGTATATAAATATATATAAAAATTACATTGCCTTGTTTTTTTTGTAATGAAATTTTGGGTTTGAGCGTTTAATAACAAAAAATCTAGAATTTTAGACATTTTCTCATCCTGGAAATCTAGTATACCATTGTTTATATTATGAACTTTAGTATTTGCATCATGTTTTGGAGGTTACATGTTCTATCTAGAGATGAATTTTGTATTAACAAATTAGAGATGACAAGTATAGTAGAATAGCTCATATTCTCATTTCCACATTTGATAAAGTTGATTTCGAATTTTCTTTTAATTTAAATTTTATATTCTAAACTTATATTGAAAGCCTAAATATCCTAAACCGTGAAACCAAACCGGAAGTAACGGTTTGGTTTGGTTTGGTTTTAATTTTTAACGGTTCGGTTTAGGTTTGCGATTATTAAAAACCGTAACTAACGGTTTGGTTTACGGTTTGACCCAAAAACCGTAAAAACCGGACCGCGAACACCCCTAGTAGCTACACATAACTGTCCTAACTAGTTATGACACTTCAAGTCAGTCACCAAGGTATATCTATAAACTCGCGCTATAGATTAGACTTATGGTAATTCGAAGTCGGTAGATCCTTTCTGTATAAGACATCATTTGAACAAGAGACATGGAGTTAATTTCATTCTCTTTAATGTTCAATCATTATATTTCTCGTTCATCAATTCGAAGTGATCCAAGGGAACACATAGTAAGTTTGGGTAAGGCCTTACACTTAACACTTGGAACTAACAAGAGGGCCCATGACGTCTAGCTGTTGCATGATTAGTGCAAGAGTACAGAATCCCATCTTGACTAGATACAGCTCCCACTAAGCTTCAGAACCATTCCCAAAAGTAGCCGTTATGACTAGCAGTTACGTGATAGCGTTAAGCTACAATCAAAGAACAGTCTTAGGGAAACTGGAGGTAGCATATGTATCTCAGGTCGAAGGATACTATTGAGTATACCGTTTAATCAAATATGTCTTATGATTAACTCCATGAAGACAATTTGATGCGAGTTACGTCACAACGTCATGCCGTAATGAGGTCTGTGAGTCCGGATAGTTAACTATTTGAGTCCAGAGTCAGAATAGTCTTTGTTAAGAATTGTTCCCATGATTTTGATTGACTACAGACATTTAGAATATTTCAAGATATTCATGGATATTTAAAACATATAAAATTCGAACACGTTGTGCAGAATTCGTGTTCTGCATCTAACCATTTAGATCAGGCCGAATGACTTGTGCTAACGTTAAAGTTCGACATCCCAACACGAAAGAAGAACAATATTGCAATGTAGAATTCACGCACTACGTAGTAGTATCAACTTATTGATTGAACTTGATCAAACAAAACTGTGAATTCAATGCTATGTTCTTAGTCTGTGTTTTGGCATTGTCTGATTAAAGTGTTTCATTAAATTTAGTGTTTATCATGAACAGTAAAACTGCTTGAGTGAATTTGAATGCGTGATAAAACTTGTGTCCTTGGTCTGCACATCGATTACTGTGTTATCACGTGAGCATGTTAATTGATTATTTGTAGAATCCAAGCAACCTTCCTGAATGCACCATTACATTCATGATTCAAAATATCACTCAAGGTGGCTTTATCGTTCAGTGAGTACCAGACGGTATTTATCATGAACAATTTACATCGTCAGAGACTGTGACGATGTGTTTTTCCAGCTTATGTCATTGTGTAACCATTTACAGTGACATCAATGCAATATCTATATATTGGATTACTCTCAATTCATATCTGGTATGATACGATTTGTTTCAAGAAACTGATCAAATCTGTAGATGCTCTTCCAGAGATGGATTCAATATGTGTGTTCTTGAAACTTGGAGATAAGTTGAGGTTAATTGAGTTTAATCAAGTAAACTTCAATGAACTTTGGATCAACACATAATCATTATCTCGATAAGAAATAGTGGTGATGCTCCCACTTGCTTTATGTAGACCAGACATTCCTCTAATCATCTTTCTTTCAAACCATATGGATATTTATTTACAAGGTAAATCTTTAAGTAAATACTTTTTGTTACTAGGAACGAAATCATTTAGTTTTATAAAACGTTATGAATCTAATTGATTAATATTCAAATGTCATGTTAAATGCATGAGATGGTAAGATGAAAGCAAATTACTTGAGTTTGATGGTATTCTTGATAAATTCATCTTAATGTTTGAAAGCAGTTGCGTACTTGACGCAATGATGATTACTTCATCAGAATTTAGAGTTTGATTTTAAGATTGATAGTACAATCTAATGACTAACTAATGATTGAAGATTTTAAACGAGTAAAATCGTCATCAGCTTCCAATAGGAGATATAGTCAGTTAGAATGCCAACATGTTTTCATCACAACAACAACCGTTTGTTGTGAAAACATGTTTGTCTAATAAGTCTTGAATCTTCTCAAGAGTTGATTTACACAGTCTGATAGTTCCTATTAGAATTAATTTGCTTTTGAAACAAATCAGATATTTAATGATATGATGATGGACGTGTATTACTCAAAATAGTCTATTGCAAGATTTCATCTTGGAATCTAATTTTGATTATGTAAGTGATCAGTGAAGAGGCGTCTCGTGGGTATGAGGTATGAATGGCGATTATCGGCAAGTCATCAGTCATGTGTTTGTCGGTTTCTAATCTTTGAAACCCGATCCTATTAATATGAGCAACAAGTGCTCAACAGGAACTTAACACATATGAGTACAAGCTAGTTGTAGTCTTCGACTTTCAAGGTGATGCGTGTATATATCTATTTGTGACCATGATAGTCATGTGCACAAGACTTAGCGCAAGCATATTATAATCATTCAAGTGATTATACTGCATCTGCGTAGCTAGTAGTATGAAATTTTCCACACAAGTGTTTGAACTCAGGAAAGGTCCTATTGTTTGAGTTAACGAAATCGAGAAAGCGATTTCATGAAAAGTTCAATTCGATCTAATGAACTTATAATCTATGTGATTTCAAACCTAGAAGGTTTTATGAGTCATGATATATCATCATTCTTGTCGTAACTGGTACGATGAGAATGTAAGACGACATAGCCTTAATGTGGTTCGAGGAGACAGACGTCCTCCTATTCGCATTAAGCTAGTTTTACGTTCATTAGATCAATAGTACCAGGTATAGTATCATGTTATATATGTTTGAATCTAATCTAGCAACTAAGTGAAAACACTTTCAAGTGTAGATAAAATCATGCGTATCAACTATCAAGTAAGTTTAAATAAGAAGCTTAGTGCATGTCCAGATTCAAACAAAAGCAAAATGTATCCATCCTGGACCCCGCTAGGGAAAACAAACAAGCAAGTTGTTTAATGATACCACCAAGAAATCAAAGTACGACGTGAACATTATTCAAAGTTTTCAAACATGCAAAGGGGTCATGTCTTCTTGGTTTTGCTTCCAACGACTTCATGTTCCTACAAATGTAAAGTATGTCATGCATATATTTGGAGTATCAAATGAAGTGGTCTATAACATGAGGTTACATATATAAACCTCCGGAAGTGCCAGCATCGGCCTTCTTCCCTTTCACCTTGGCAAGATAATCTGGGTAGTTTCGTCTCTAGTGCCCCATCTTATTTCATTCAAAGCATTGACATTGATTTGGCGGCGGCACTTTGGATGCTCTTGACTTGCTGCTGGAGCTACTAGAGCCTCTGGCAGCAGCCTTGCCTTTTTTCCTCTACCCAGGTTTTCTCTTGTTTACCTCGGGTTTTTTGACACTAGCAGATCGGACTGCGAGCACATCAGGGGCTTTGGCCTTATTGTTGTTGTTGCTGAGAAAATTAATCTTAGTAGCTTTCAACATGCCATGAAGCTCGGTCACTGTCTTAACCAGACAAATAAACTGGAAAGAGAGTGTAGGATCAAGTTCATCGCCATTTCCTGAGGAATGACGTAGTCGAGCTTTGCAAGCCGATCGATGTACCATTTCATCTTAAGGACATGGGCGCTAACAGGAGAGCCTTCAGCGATTCGACAAGTGATTAACCTGACAAGTGACAACGGTCACATAGCGTTCCTGTCGGTCCTGGGTTTCAAACATGCCCTTAAGTTCCCGATCATCTGAAACCCCGTCATGTCAACCATGCTCTTCTGAATTTCAGAAGACATGGTGGCCAACATGAGACACGTCACTGAATTGGCATCCTTCTTCAGTGCCTCATGTGAAGCGCGAGCAGCGGCAGTGCCATTTGCTGGTGCCTCAGGCACTTCATGTTCCAACACGTGGAGCTTGTTGGCCATTTGCAGGACAATTTTCAGATTAAGATGCCAGTTGAGGAAATTGGTGTCATCAAGTTTCTCTTTCTCAAGGAGATACTTGAGCTGCAAAACCTCATTGTTTGAAGGAGGGTTAGCCATCTGAAATAACAGGCAATTAGCTTTAGTGTTTCAATGTAATATTCGTATTCAAAGATGGCAAGCAAAATATTGAATAGGAAAATGGGAACCCAATTAGTAGTCGACCAACAAAGGCAGCGTTAAGTGCAAACACCAGTCAATTAAGTAATTGGATGGACAACGATTATCTCTTGTGAATAACAGTCATAACTCCCTTTTATGAGGCTTTCGCCTAATTATTTGTGAAATACGTTTAGCCTCATCTGTGCCATTTTGTCTACGAGTGACTAGATGTACGGTGTTACTTTACTCCAACACTGATGCATCGGTAAATATGTTCCAAGTTAGACTTGACTAGGATGGCAAGATCTACCGGTTTTAAGGCTTACCAGATATGATTACTAGGTCAAATTTTTTAAGTAATTAAATGATTTGACGAATATATGTAAACCCTATCTCACTTGGGAATGTCAATGAAATAAGCTCATTATTAATGACTAGGCGTCACGAGGTGATAACCAATTAATTAATAGTTCGATTTTAGCTATCGAAAAATTCGAGATCACAGTCGAATAGAATTGGTTAAGTAAATTCGAGTCTAAATAATTCTAGAACTCGATTTCAATTGATTGTAAAACAGTTTTAATCATTTAAAAATTAGTTTGGAGTTTTAGTTGGCGCGTTAAGCAGGTTAAGACAAGCAACCAAAACACATCATGCAAACAAACACATATTCGGCTTAAGGAGGTTTCGGTATTGTTAGAGCCTTATGACAATATCGAAGAAGGTATGGGGCGAAAAATAAAATCAACCACAAGGATGGACTAAAAGGCATCCGGCCGATTCTGACACTCCTACTGGCTTCACGAGCTTCTACTGCTTGATTGAAATACGTCGGTCCATTGGTCGTGGAAACTTGCCATACTAGGAAATGTTCATAGACAAGAACATTTGCCATGATGGGGTAGTCGCATCAAATATAGTCACGTTCGTCCAAGGCGAAGGTAAGCATTTACAAAACAAAATAGAATTAAAGCCTAATCTATTTTAGATACAACTTTTGAACCCAAAACATGTGGGCTAATCCAAAACCAAAATAACAAATGGGCCAAAATTGGGCCAATACATGACACGACAATCAATCATAACCAAAATATGGGTCGAGCCGAATATGCGTGTTAAACAATTAATTAAGGAATTGAATAATGTTTGGTGGATTTAAATCAACCAAACTTGCATAAATGCAATTTGTTTAATTCGCAATTATTCACAATCTTTTTAGAAAATGATGTCAATTTTGAAAGAATGTTTGACAAAACAGCTTCACCCCGTGCAAATATCAAAGAAGTTGTTAAAGAGGTGAAAGAAAAGGTGGAAGGTTATGATTATTCAAAGTTTTCATCCTCAATTTCTGATGAAGAGAAGGTTGTAAAAAAGAAGAAGAATAAGAAGAAAGGCAAGAAGAAGAATAAGCAAGTTGAGGTTCCTAAAGCTCCACAGTTTGTATCTGGCTCCACATCAACAGAAAGTGACAAATCAGCTACTTCAAGTGAGAAAATTTGTTCTCAACCTGACTTTGATGAGATGATTTTCTATGAGCAGAAGAATGTTAATGAAGTCAAAGCTGAATTTTCAAGGTTGGCGAAGAATGGACATCATAATTCAAGTTCTGAGGAAAAGATTTCTGGAAAGAATATTGGTTTGGGTTTTAAGTCACAGAGTGTTAAAGCTGAGGAGGTTCCAGCTTCAAAACCACGAAATCAGAAGAAAATCAAGCTAAAGCAAGTGAAGAAGGAGGTCTTTAAGGCGGATAAGGTTCAACCCGAACGCTTTTACAAACTCAAGGGTTCGGAACAAATTTTTTCTGATAAAGATTTCCACTTCACTGCGTGGATGCTCAAAAGATTTCAGAAGCTTTTGTGAAGGAAGGTGTTTTAAAGATCAAGGAGAATCACCGTGCAAAATTTTCTTCTGATGGTTCTTATTCTCGAAGCCCAACATCCAAATGGGTTCATGATCACAGACATCAGGTATATAATTCTTCTCTTGATCATGTTTGAGATATTCATGTTTGTACTCCTATGCAGGCACCTAAACGGTGGGACAAAACTCAACGAATATGTTATGTTTGCCGACAAAAAGGGCATATGGCAAAAGATTGTCCACTTCCTGCTGATTTAAATCAGAGATTTCAAAAGATACCAGTTTTTGGTAAATCCGCTCATCCAAAGTTCGTTGATGAACAAGGCAGAGTTTTTGATGAATTTGAACCTACTTTCTTTCTAAAACAAAAACGTTTTGTTCCTATGTTTCAAAAGGTTCAAAATGTAGGTCCATCATCACAGCCACCTGTGATTAATTCATCAAAAACTGAATTACCAAAACAACAACAATTATGGAAACCAAAGGTGGTTTTAAAGCAAAACCAGGACAATGGTCGACCAGAAGCAGTCGCTTCGGGTCAAGTTAAAAATTAATGAGTTGACCAGTGTGCAGGTACTTCTAGAAGACCTATCGACGACTGCAAAGTTGTTGGTGGAGGAGTATTCTGTTTAACTTAAATTTCATGATCTATTTTTCTAATCTGCAAGTTTTCTGAAATTTTAAAATGCAAAGTATTCGTGTTGTTTGATCAATTTTCTTTCTGTACATTTCATTTGTGTTTGAAAAAAGAAAATTGAAAAGGCCAAAAATAGAGTCTTGTTTTTGTAAAATGAAAAATCCAAAAATAGAGTTTTTCATTTTAAGGAAGAGAATTGCATGTAAGGGGGAGAAATTAAGACAATGCATGTTGTGGGAAGAAAATGAATACATGAAAAATATATAAGGAAGGTGAATACATGCAAAATATATAAGGAAGGTGAATACATGCAAAATATATAAAATTTTGAGAAATTGATCATTGGAAAATGATGGTACATTGGCTTACGTATCTGACTCATGGATAGAGTAGATGAAAGAGCCATAAGATCATTGTTTGATATGCTTGGGAGGCTCGACAAATCAGAAAGTATTCAGATGTGATATACACTAAATACTAATGCTTGACCATGTGGATAACATCTTGATGTGCATTTCATGAAAAAAATAAAAATAAGTGTGAAAATCAAAATGAGAAGTCACTGTGTATACATGTGTTTATTTTTCAAAGATTTAAACTTGTTTGATTTTTTTTATTTTGTCAAACGATTGGACTTTCTCTGCGTATCGAAAAATCGACCTGATCGTTGTCTCGTTTGACGTTCTGCTATATTTTCTTTGGTGTTTCGTATAACTCATCGCACTTTCTCTACATGTACGGGAGTACCGACCTGATTGTTGTTGGGTTATACAATTTCAACTTGTTTTATCTTTCTTATCTTGTTAAATCCGAGGCTTTCTAAGCGTATCGAAAGATCGACCTTAAGGTAGAGGATTTAATGTTCTTATTTCTTTTTGCATGGAACACAGTTGACAATATCATGAAAATATTATGCTTTGTGATAATCACAAGTGTAATCACTCAAGAAAAAGAAGTAATCACAGAAGAATAAGAAACATGTCTGAGTATGTCTGATAGTGTGGGATACACTGGTCATAGCAAATCTATTCAATACCTTAACATATCCATATGTTATGAGTATATTTCTGCCTAAGTTTAAGATGGACAAATTATACCGACAATCAGCATGACTTATGTGCTTCAGTTAGTTGAAATCGAAGTGTAGTTCAGTGCGTCATGTCTAATATGATCTCGTATAGTGATCTTTCTCATACCAAATATAGAGTTTGATTCTCTATTGCAATTTTATTGCATTTCAGAAAAGTACAAAAAGATTTTTGGTGTGTTTTAGCATTAGTTTGAAAAAATAAAAAAGTTTTTAGGTTTGTTTTGATATAAACTTTCTAAAATCCAAAAATATTTTGTTTCTGCATTATTTTCGATTTGATCAACACGTGATACAAATCAAATTTTTCAAAATCTTATCTTGGAGTCTCGAAAAGATGTTTTGCGCCAAGATTATTTAAATGTTGAGTAGGTTGCTAAAGTGAAAGATATCACGACTTCAAGTCTTCTGAAGTTGTTGATAAGAGACAGAGACACAGCAGACATTTTCAAGTATTCAATATCAAGCTACGATCAAATTGAGGAAGAGTATGTTCGAAGATTCATTTCATTGGACGAACGGATTCTACACTTGAGGGGGAGTTTGATTGCAAACAGTTTTGATGACGTTGAAGAGATACTGCACACGACGAGGGGGATTTTGTAGATACAAGATCTGTGCGTCGTGTAAAGTGTCAAGTCAATACAAAGACCAAGATCAAGACAAGGTTTGTTGCTAGCCGAACCTGGTCCGAACCTGAGGTTCGGATCAGACGAACTTCAGGTTCGTCCGGAGTTCGGCCAGTCGCTATATATACGAGTTTGTCTTTGTGAGATAGACATATAGAGAGAGTGAGATTTATGCTAAAGTGTGTGTTTTCTGTGGTGTTTTCTCTGAGTCTGTTCTAAGTGTTTTACTGATTGTAATTGTTTAACTTTGATCAGTAAAATAATCGGTTAATTACTTGTTTCTCTTTCGAATTAGCTAGATTGCGTAGACGATTTGATGCTCACGCATTTTCATAGAGAACATTATTAAGAGAGAGCGGGGGAAAAGGATGTTTGGGCATGATCGGTTCGTCGTGTGAAGTATCTGAACAAGACGAATGCAAATTTTATGTTATACGAACTGGCTTCCAAAGTGACACGAAGTGTCACTCGAAGTCACACTTTGGGTGAGTTCGGAACCACACGAACTCACAGTTCGGATGGGTTCGTGTATAGTAGTATAAATACCCATTTTGCCATGTATTTCACTAGCAGTTGAGCAATTGTCTGAGTGTTAAGTGTATGTTTTGTAAGGTGTTTTCTCTGAGTGAATTCCTGATTGTAATTGTTCTATAGTGATCAATAAAACAATCTTTAGTTACTTGTTTCGTATCCAAAATAACTAGATCGAGTAGATGATCTGACGCACACGGCTTTTCAAGTGGTATCAGAGCTTTCTGGTTCATTCTACTGATTTGTGGTTGTTATTTTTGGATTTTTTGAAACAAAAAGTGTCATTTTTTTGAAAAATTTGGAGTGTTTTTGCTAGATTTTGACCGTTTCAGTCGAATTTCTTGTGAAAATTTCACTCCTAAATCATTCCTTGTCACTTTTTCTAGCCATCTACTGGTTGAGGTTTCAGTTCAGTCTCATTTCCAGCTCGTTGACACAGTTCGGCTAGAATATTTCAGTTCAGATCAATTTGGTTAGGTTTAGTTCATCTCATTTCCAGCTCGGACCAGTTCGGCTAAATATTTCAGTTCGGACAAATCTCAGTTTGGTTGAGTTCGATTCAATCATCTTCACTTCGGTTCAGTTCGGATAAAAAGAATTTGACCATTATCGAGATGTCCGATTTCCAAGCTTTTGCCGTTATGCAAAACGCGATGCAAACCCTGATCAATTTTGATAACGAAATCGGAACAAGTCAGAAAGTTCCCAAGTTATTAAAGTTGGAAGATTATCACAATTGGAAGCAACAGTTTTCTGCTTATGTCAACACGAATGATATCGATCTATGGATTCTAATTCAAAAAAACTTTACATGCGTCCAATTGATGGAGGGGAATATAAGGAAATCAAATATTTTACATCCGAAGAAAGGAAAAGCTATGAACTGGAACAAAATGCTTTTGGTTATCTTACCATGGATTTACCTCTTGAATTATTGCATCAATTCAACACTTGCAAAAAGAGAAAACAATTGTGGGATGTTTTATCAGCAAGATGTGAGGGAAAACATCAATACAAAAAGAGTCGAAGAAAGGTGTTGAAAAAATAATTTGATAACTTTCAGCATTATGATAAAGAAAACATCACAGCTCTTGTGTCAAGATTTTCACATCTTATTAGTGAATTGTAAGTTGTTGGAATTGAGAAAACCGATGAAGAATTGAAAGAAATATACTGGAGGCATTACCGGAGAAATGGGATAATTATGTTTTGTTGATTACACATGACAAAGAATTCTCAACATTATCATTTCATGAGCTAACTGGTAAACTTCATGCACGTGAAATAGAGATGCTAAATTCTAACAAATCAACTACTCAATTGCAAAACCCAGAATTGTATCCAGGTCAGAATCCCGCAAGCATCAATGCTAAAGCTAAACCAATCGGTGTTAGTTCTGCACCAAGTACAGCTTTCATTGGAAATGTTTTGGGAATTTCTGAAAATTATGATTCTACGAGGGGGGTGCAATTTTACAATTCCAAGTCTAACCAATCAGAATGCATTTTCTGTCAAGATAATTGATGATTGTGCTACTTTAATCTCTACTTTAATTTCATCTTCTTTTGAAAAGCCAAAGGTTTTATAAGAAAACTAGAATACATGTTATTGATGGAAATGGAAAGCTGGGTTTTGACAAATCAAAAGTAAAATGTTACAAATGTTCAAAACTTGGTCACTTTGCAAGAAGGTGTCAGCAATCTCAAGCAAGCAAATCTGATTTAAAAACTATCAATGGTTCTCAAGCTTCATCAAGTACAAAAGCATTGGCTGTTCAAAGTGATGGAACTTATGATTAGGGAAAAGTTCTTTATAAGTCAATATTGATTGTCACAGATGTCCAAGATGATTATTATTCAGACTCAAGTTCCTATGAATCAGCTGAGAATGAAAATTAGGAAGCTAAAATTGATAAATTGTTAAAGGAAAATGATTCTTCGTTGAAAGAAGTCAGAATTCTTACAGCTGAACTTCAATCTGTTAAGGAGGAATTGGAGGTTTTTAAGCAAGAAAATAAGGATATTGAGTTGAAGAATGCAAAACTATCTGACGAAAATGTTGCTTTAGTTCAAGAAGTTGAGAAATGGAAGGTTGAAGCAATGGATGTTAAAAACGATTTCAATGATCTATTTGAAAAATGCAAGATTAAGCTTGATGTGCTAAACAAAACTTCTGATGAGCTTGCTGCTAAAGCAAAAGGTTATTCTATTGAGAATGAAGCATTGTTGGAGGAAAAGAAGGAATTAACAAGGGTTAATAAGCTGTTGAATACAAATATTTATATTCAGAAAAGAAACGAGGATAAATTGAAGAAAGAATTGTTTGGAGAGTTAGACAATCTTAGATTGCAAAAATCTAAAACAAATAGCGTTGCTAAGAAAATGATTGCAACAGAAAAGGAATTGGCCAAAGCATAACATAAAATCTATGATTTAAAGATCCAAGTGATTGGCACCAATCATCTTCTGAACAATGTTACCAATTCACAATCATTCACAAGTTTCTTGGCTAAAGATAAAAGTTTTAAAAGAGTGTTTGATATGACAGTTACACCCTCAACTATTATTAAAGAAGCTATCAATGTTATCAAAAAAAAAGTTGAACAATGTGTTTACTCAAAGTTTTCATCATCAAATTCAGAAAAAGAGAAGGTTGTGAAGAAAACGAAGAACAATAAGAAGGGTAAAAAAGAATGAGAAGAATTATGAGATTCCTAAATTTTCTCAATTTGTGTCAAGTTCGTCATCAAATGAAATGAGAAGTCGGCTACTTCAACAGATAAAATGTGTACTCATACTGATATTGATGAGACGATTTTCTATGCTCAGAAGAATGTTCAAGAAGTTAAAGCTAGATTTTCTTGATTGGCAAAGGATGGGCATCAATCTGCAGGTTCAGAAGAGAAGATTTCTGGAAAAAGTGTTGGCTGGGGTTTTAAGACAAAGATTGTTGAGGATGGTGTTCAAGCTTCCAAACAACAAAATTTAAAGAAAATTAAATTGAAGAAAGTTAAGAAAGATGTCTTCAGAGCTGAAAAGGTTCAACTTGAGAGATTTTACAAACTCAAGGGTTTCGGAACAAATATTTTCTGACAAAGAATTTCCACTTCACTGCGTGGATTCTCAGAAGGTATTTGAAGTTTTTGTGAAAGATGCTTATCAAAGGAACAAGAAGAATCAAAATGCTAAACTTTCTTATGGTGGTTCTAATTCTACTCCAAAGAGCCCGACATCGAAATGGGTTCATGATCATCGACATTAGGTATATGATACTTATTATGATCATTTTGGAGATTTACATTTTTGTGAAGGTTTGCAGGTTCCAAAAGGAAGAACACAAACAATCGTTTGTGTTACATTTGTCGATAAAAAGGGCATATGGCACAAGATTGTCCGGTTCCTGCAGCTTCTACTCAAACACGAGGAAAGGTTCCAGTTATTGGTAACCCTGCCAAACCAAAGTTCATTGATGAACATGGAAGAGCTTTTGATGAATTTCAACTTACTTTTACAAAAGGCAAGAACGATTTGTTCCAAAATTTTCAAAGATTCCAATAGTAGGTTGTTTGTCACAGTCACTTGTGATTGTTTCATCAAAAACTGATTTACCAAAACAATAACAACAATGGAAACGTAAGGTGGTTTCAAAGCAAAACCAGGACACTGGTCGACCAGAAGCGCTCCGCTTCGAGTCATTTATAAGCTGATGTGTTTGACTAGTGTGCAGGTACTTCTGGAAGACCTATCAACGATTGAAAAGTTGTTGATGCAGGAGTATTCTGCTTACTTTAACTTAAATTTTATGATTCATCTTTCTAACCTCATATTTTTTCTGAAAACTTAAATCGACAGGTATCCGTGTCAGTTGATCAAATTTTCTTTCTTTACATTTTGTTTGTGGTTTAGGGAAGAAAATTGAAAAAGCCAAAAATAGTGTCTTGTTTTTATAAAATAGAAAATCCAAAAATAGAGTTTCATTTTAGGGGGAGAAAAAGCATGTTATGGAGAAAAAATTATATATGGTGAAGGTGAATACATGAAAAATATATAAAGTTTTGAGAAATTAATCATTGGGAAAATGATGGTACATTGGCTTACGTATCTGACTCATGGATAGAGTAGATAAAAAAAACCATAAGATCATTGTTTGATGTGCTTGGTAAGCTCGGCAAATCAGAAAGCATTCAGTTGTGATATACACTAAATGCTATGCTTGATCATGTGGATAACATCTTGAAGCATATTTCACGACTAAAAGAGAAAAATATGTAAAACAAAAATGAGAAGTCACTGTGTATACATGTGTTCTTTTTGCAAAGATTTAAACTTGTTTTATTTTCTTTATTTTCTCAAACGACCGGACTTTCTCTGCGTATCGAAATATCGACCTGATTGTTGTTCATTTGAGGTTCTGCTTTATTTTCTTTGGTGTTTCGTATAATTCATCGGACTTTCTCTGCGTGTCCACAAGACCGACCTGATTGTTGTTGAATTATACAATTTCAACTTGTTTTATCTTTCGTATTTTGTTGAATCCGAGGCCTTATCTGCGTATCAAAATATCGACCTTAAGGTAGACGATTTAACAAGTTTATTTCTTTTTACATGGAACACAGTTGACAATATCATGAAAACAATACGCTATATGATAATCACAAGTGTAATCACACGAGAAAGAAAATGTCTGAATATGTCTGATAGTGTGGAATACACTGGTCAAAGCAAATCTAATCAATACCTTAACATATCCAACTGTTATGAGTATGATTCTGCCTGAGTTTAAGATGGACAAATTATACCAGCAATCAACATGGCTTATGTGCTTCAATTAGTTAAAATTGAAGTGTAGTTCAGTGCGTTATATCCAATATGATCCCAGATAGTGATCTTTCTCATACCAAAAATAGAGTTTGTTTCTGTATTGCATTTTCATTTCATTTCAGAAAATTCAAAAAGATTTTTGGCGTGTTTTAGCATAAGTTTGAAAAATCAAAATGATTTTAGGTTTGTATTGATATAAACTTCCTAAAAGCCAAAAAGATTCTGTTTCTGTTTTGTTTTCAATCTGATCGACACGTGATACAAATCAAATTTCAAAATCAATATCTTGGAGTCTCGAAGAGACGTTTACGCCAAGATTATTTATGATTGAAAAGGTACTTAGTGAAGAAGAATGTCACAACTTCAAATCTTTTGAAGCTGTTGATAAAGATGGAAACACACGGTGCATCGTCAAGTATTCAAGATCAGGCTAACCATCAAGTTGAGGGGGAGTTTGATTGAAGATACGTTTTGAATGGATGAATAGATAATGCACACGTTGAGGGGGAGTTTGTTAGAGCATGATCGGTTCGTCGTCTGAAGTATCTGAACAAAACGAAGATGCAGATTTTTATATTACACTAACTGGCTTCCGAAGTGACACGAAGTGTCACCCGAAGTCACACTTCGAGTGAGTTCGGAACCACACGAACTCATAGTTCGGATGGGTTCGTGTACAGTAGTATAAATACCCGTTTTGCTTTGTATTTCACTAGCAATTGAGCAATTGTCTGAGTGTTAAGTGTGTGTTTTGTAAGGTGTTTTCTCTGAGTGAATTCCTGATTGTAATTGTTCTATAGTAATTAATAAAACAATCTTTAATTACTTGTTTCGTATCCAAAATAGCTAGATCGAGTAGACGATCTGACGCTCACGGCTTTTCAAAGGATGAGAAAGAGTTTGGTTACCGGTGCCATGGATTGGAATGTGCGCGCCATTACCTACAATTATGTTTTGAAAATACCATTATTGACATAAGAGGACTAGTTACCTGAAGTGTTAGTCATGTGTGATGTGGCGCTGCTATCCACATACCAGTTCGGGTCCTGCTTGTTCATAGACAATGTTGTAAAAGCCTGATCAATATCTGTTGGGGTATATTGGACTTCGGAGGCCGCATAGGATTGATGTGGTTGGGAGTTGGGCCTAGGCCCAAGGAGACCCGGAGCATTAGTGTGGGCAGGGGTGTATTGGCTTGTTGGAATCGTTGGGTAGGGACGAGGTGGTTGAATGGCCCAATATTAAGAAGTGGGTCATTGGGGTGACCAATTTTGTCACACCCCAACCGACGGCGGAATTTACGTCGGGGCATGATGATTGTCCAAATGCTCATGACACTAATTAAAGTCTCAATAATTATTCATTACCAAATTCCAAGCCTTACAACGGGTTTAACACACATAACATAGCATAACATATAAAGTTCGATTTAATTAATCTAGGTCCAAAGCATCCTAGATGTAGCATCAATCACGTATAGCTCAAACATCATTTCCTGTAACATGTATAAAAATAGAGAGTGTCAACTAAAATATAGTTGGTGAGTAAACATAAGGTTAGAATATATATAATAGTTTGAAAGTGATTCATATGTCAAATGTAGACTCATGCATGTATGAATAAACAAATATTGAATTTTTTTGCATAATCAAACCTTGATGACTAGTGTCCGTAACTCGAAAGTCACGCTATGATGAAAATAGGTTTCAATCACCCGAATGCCAATTACCGGTCAAATTCAGGTGGGTTGTCAGCCAATAGATCTATCATTGTTACCGTAGGCTTGTATTGTTAATGATTACACTGATGAATGATGAATGATGAATAAAACACAATAGTTTGACATATAGCATGTAATTACACATAGACATAGAATGAAATCGCATGATTTGTAAAATGAATAAGGAGTTGATATTTGAATATGTATACATGTCACATCCCAAAGCTTGAAAATGAAAAGGGATTATGAGTACTCACCTGAGGTGGTGAGTGAAATATAAAAAGAGTCCGAGTGATAAGAAGACGACTATCCGTGTCCTGGATTATATGAAGACACTTTAAGTCTAGAGACATGAATCGAATGTCTAAGTTACCCACTTAAGACTAGTTGGGTCTTGTTCAAATTGGTTAATCCGTTGACCGTTGGTGATATGTATTGGTTTTTGGTTTAGTGTATCAATTGGAGATTTTGGACAGCTTATGAGCTGTGACTTTAAGTGCGATTTTAAAATATCAAACGTTAACTATAAATTACCAAAATTTACCGATTGTTAGTTTAATGAAATGCAAACATTTTTTGGTTAATAAGCTTTTTAAGAAAATACTAAGAGATAGCTCGAAACGCCTCACAAAACAGAAGGTACAGAAACGCGCATCTTTCTTGTAGGGACTGTTGTGAGCTGCTCGGTTTGAATTAAAAGGCAAACTATATATCGTTGGAAAGCTAACTCAACGAACTTAATCGTGGAGTCTGAGTTTGTTGAATTTGAGTTTGAAATGACCAAGATATGGCCGGATAAAAGTCTAACAACGAATCTGTGTTTTCACAGAATTTAAAGTTGAGTAGTTCTCTTTTAATGTGATTAACCAACAAGCCCTTTTTAATGGGTGTTCTTAGGTATAAATATGAACGAGTATTTAAGAATATAAATAAGATGTTTTTCTCACAGAAATCAAGCAAGGAGAAGGTAGTGAGGATGACGGTTGAGCTTAGATCAACACTTGAAGCCTTGAGGAGTTCTTGAGATGTTCTGACAGAAAGTTGGGTCAACTTTGGAGGATGATTCTGGACAATTTAGGAAACCAAATGGTACAGATTTTAAGTCTAAAATGAATTACTTTGAAAGAGGAAGATATAGGAAAAAGAATCAGCTCAAACTGATCTCGTTTGGTACCTCAAATGTGCCACGAAAAACAAGGTCGCACAGGTGCGAGATTCTGGAGCAGTCGTCGTTCAAAGTGGTCTAGAGGGCTGAGTTTTTATCGAAATTGAGTGAGGTCAGTTGGAAATTTTAGAGAATTCAAAGGGGAAGATTTCTGGACAAGAATGGAAGGATTTGGACGATTTATGAGGGAGATATGGGTTGTAGAAGTGGCTGTAACGAATCTGGTAGATTTTAGGTATAGGTGTGAGAAAACAAGTGCATTAGCTTTGGTATTTATACAAGAAATTTAGTCTTGGATGACTAACTTGAGGAAAGCTAGAGGATTACTTTAATCCATCTTGGGGACTACCAAAGGATTACTTTAGTCCTACATGGGGACTACCAAAGGATTACTTTAATCCTACATGGGGACTAGCAAAGTATTACTTTAGTCATGTGGGTGGTCTATTGGTATAAAATAACGGGTTTCAATTTGATATTCGTTACTAGTTAATGACCATGTTTGTAGCTAGATTATAACAAACGGACATATGGAACATTAATGTTTCAACCTCGACCGGAACGAAGTCCGCCTGAACCTTTCCGTTTAAACTTCGGCCGTATAGATGTTTCGTGAGAATAATAATGATATAAGTCACATATTTATAAAAGAGTATAATGTTTTAACTTTTATAAATTTTATTATTGTTCCATCATTAATGTATAGTTTTAGAGTTATCCAATAATATCACCACTGGTCTCGTTTTGGGTTGACTTGGCTATGATCATGACACATATAAATGTATGTATATGTATAAAATGAAACAAGGATAATCATAGAATATATTCATGATTTTTGTTGTGAGGTCTACGACTGGTTAGTGGGGTTCCAAGGAGAGGGAGGTTGCCACTGTTGGCGGGATGATGCCTGACCTAAATAGTTTCCAGAGTTTCCGCCGCCACGGGGAAAACGGCTAGTCTGCCCACGACCGCCATGGCCACGTCCCCGATTGTGTCCGCGATACGAACCATAGTCATAGGAGGGGACGGTATTGTTCCGAAACTGATTTGGAGAACGATTTTACTGCACATTGAGAGTCACGCCAGCAGATGCAACGGCGGTAGTTGCTTAGTTTTGCTTTCTAGTTTCTTTTAAAATTAATTTTGATCTTGCCTCATAGAAAGTGGGAAGAGAATTTATTGTTGAATCATCATTGCAATACCTTCGTAGGCTTCTGGGAATCCTACGATGAGTTGGAAGACTAGACGCTGATTGGAGATTTCAGAGCCGTCGTTAGCTAGTTGATCA
>JBCNJP010000027.1:49034456-49312108 GCA_039602395.1 Deinandra increscens subsp. villosa | reverse complement strand
AAATGTTATGACAAATGATGAAGAGTTAATTCAAAAGAATGAATCTCCTGCAGTCAATACTGGTAACAATACTTCTATGTCTCAAGATGAATATGCTCAACTTATGTCTTTGTTTCAAAAGGTCCAAATGAGTAATTCTGCTCGCATTGCTGAATCAGCTTCACAAGTGATTGATTCTGCAAACTTTGCAGGTATAATCTCTTCTAATTCTTGCATGTCTGCACCTCCTAATAATTCCACTAAGTGGATAATAGAGACAAGAGCTACCAGTCATATGTGTTGTGATGAGAAGCTATTCACACATATATCCACATTAGCTAAACCTATTCATATTGGTTTACCTAATGGGCAAATTCTTCTTGCTCACAAGTCTGGTCTTGTTCAATTCTCTCATTCTTTTTCTATTCATCATGTCCTTTATGTTCCTGCATTTAAACATAATCTTCTGTCCATTCCCAGGTTGTGTTTAGATACAAATGGGATGCTATTCTTTAACTCCACTACTTGTTTTTTGCAGGCCCCTTCTATGAAGAGGCCACTGGTTCTTGGTAGCTTGATTGGAGGTCTTTATCTTCTTAAGTTCACTAGAACCAGTTCATTAACCTCACCATTTTCACATAATAATGTTTCTTGTAACCTTGTTGTTTCATAAAAAACTGAGCATAACAGACTCGGCCATTTGCCTATGTACAAATTGAAAACTTTTTCTGTTTGTAATAATTCTAAGTGTGATTCATTTGATGATTGTGATGTTTGTCCTAAAGCTAGGCAGCACAGATTACCTTTCCCAAAAAGTACCTCTCATTTTACTCATGTTTTTGAACTAATCCATATAGATACTTGGGGACCTTATAATACACAGGCCTATAATGGGTTTAAGTATTTTCTTACAATTGTGGATGATTTTAGTAGAGTCACCTGGACTTACTTACTGAGCACCAAAAGCAATACTTTTGATATTCTGAAATCTTTTATTCTCATGGTTAAAACTCAATTTCAGAAACCTGTTAAAATCGTAAGATCAGACAATGCTTTTGAACTTGGTAGTGGTTCAATTCAGTCTGAATTTTTTCTTCAACAAGGTATCATTCATCAGACATCTTGTATTGCTACCCCCTAACAAAATGGGGTGGTAGAGAGAAAACATAAACATCTTTTAGAAACAGCTAGAGCCTTGTTATTTCAGTCCAAATTACTCTTATCATTTTGGGGAGATTGTGTTCTTACTGCCACACACTTAATCAATTTATTCCCTTCAAAAGTGTTACTTGGTAAAACTCCTTTTGAGATTATTTTCTCTAAATCTCCTTCTTATGATCATCTTAGAAGTTTTGGGTGCCTTTGTTATGCTAGCACTTTGAAATCAGGTAGGGATAAGTTTCAACCAAGGGCTTATCCCTGCATCTTCTTGGGCTACCCAATGGGTAAAAAGGCTTATAGATTGTATAACCTTCATACTAAAACTATTTTCATATCCATAGATGTCATATTTTTTTGAAAATTTGTTTCCTTCCATTCCTCAAACTTATGCTCAAATGTTTCCACCTATTGAGAACATAGACCATTTTCTTTCCCATTTTACCCCTGATCCAATTTTACCATCTACTACCAATTTTGATCTTCTTCCTCCTTCTCCTATTTCTTCTCCTTCCTTTTCATCTCCATCCTCTTCTTCCTCATCATCTCAATCACCTTTCATTCCTACTTCCATACATGTTCCTCCTGTCATTCCTGTTAGAGCGTCTACTAGGGTCCCTAAACCACCTTCTTACCTTCAAGATTACATCTGCAATCATGTTGATTGCTCTCATTCCATTTTGCCTTCTTTTGTTGGTTCTTCTATTTCATTTCCCTCCTCGTTTGTTCCTTTATTTCAATCTCTTGACACTCTTTATGAACCCACTTCTTATAAAGAAGCAGCTACTGATCCAAACTGGCAAGCTGCTATGCAACTTGAATTTGATGCTCTTCAAGCAACCAATACTTGGTCTATTGTCGATCTTCCTTTAGGCAATAAACCCATTAAATGTAAATGGGTTTACAAGCTCAAATGTCATTCAAATGGCACACTTGAAAGATATAAAGCAAGATTGGTTGTTAGAGGGGATACATAGAAAGATTATACTGAGACTTTTTCACCAGTTGTCAAACTTACAACTATTAGAGCTTTAATTGCATCAGCTACTAAACTCAAATGGGATCTCTTTCAACTGGATGTTAATAATGATTTTTTGCATGGTAGCTTAGATGAAGACATTTACATGTCCCCTCCACCTGGTATGCAACTAGAATCTCCTACAAAAGTTCTGAAGTTACATAAATATTTGTATGGGCTTAAACAAGCTTCAAGACAATGGTATAGCCGATTATCAGATGCTCTCAAATCTAAAGGCTATGTTAGATCTCCAAATGACTATTCCTTGTTTACTAAATCAATGGGTTCTTCTGTTGTGCATCTTACTATCTATGTTGATGATATTCTCCTCACAGGTAATGATCCCCTAGAGATGCAGTCTATCAAGTCTTATCTTCATGATATTTTCAAACTTCAAGGATCTTGGTGTTTTGCATTATTTTCTGGGTCTTGAGGTTGTGTCTCATCCTGATGGTTTATCCATGACCCAGAGAAAATTTGCTCTTGATTTACTTCATGAGTTTGATGACACTAGTCTCCCTGTCACTTCTTCTCCCCTGCCAGTTCACCTCTAATTGACTCTACATGAGGGTGAACTTCTCTCTGATCCTTTGCAGTATAGGAGATTGGTAGGCAAATTAAACTACCTTACACAAACAAGACCTGATCTTGCATTTGCAGTCCAGTTCTTGAGTCAGTTTATGCAAACACCAAGGGTGCCTCATTGAATGCAGCCCTTCATACCCTTTGATATATCAGAAATTCTCCTTCTACTGGGTTGTTTTTCAATAACAATACTGATTATACTCTAGAAGCCTTTTGTGATAGTGACTGGGTTTCTTGTCCTAATACTAGAAAATCAGTAAGTGGATATTGCATTCTTTTTTGTGGCAGTCTTATTTCTTGGAAATCCAAGAAACAACAAACTGTTTCCTTGAGCTCTGCTGAGGCTGAGTATCGATCCATGCCACGTGTTACTGCAGAAGTAGCATGGTTAACTCGTCTTTTATCTGAATTTCAAATCCTGAAGATGGTCCCAGTTCCTGTGAAATGCGATACTCAAGCAGCAATCCATATTGCCAAGAACCCCGTTTTTCACGAGCGTACCAAACATATCAAGATCGATTGTCATTTTTGTTCACGAAAAGTTAGAATCTGGTTTGATCTCTTTGCATCATGTTTCTTCTGGTACCTAATTAGCTGATCTGTTGACGAAGAGTTTACCGCCACTAACACATTTGAATTTGACTTCCAAGTTGGGGCTTTCATTGCCTCCAACTTGGGGGGGGGGGTATTGACCCGGTTTGATGTTATAACCCGAAACGCTCCGCGTGTTTTCTTGAATGAACCGGATGCTAAAGAAGGTCGATGACCCGCGTGTGATCCGATGTTATAACCCGAATTACTAATTCATTAGAGGTTGTTATAATTAACTATAGTTAGGTTATTTAACTATGGTTAGTATGTTAGTTAGAGTTAGTTAGTTTTGTATATACGTTCTTTGTAATTCTGTTGGAGATCAATCAATTGAGCTTTTCAAATTCAATCGTCTCTCTCGAATTACATATACCGAGTCTTGGATCACATTTCACATAATTCAAATGACGGATTATATTTTTTAACGACTTGTAATACACTGTAATCCATTAAACCAGTATTACAATAAAACTACTTAGATTAAAAAATAAAGCTCAAAAAGCCAAAAAGTTATAAAAAAGGAGGAAAACATAGTTTTGGAATCATTGAGGCTCAGATCGGAAATTTGAAATCATGTAAACACTATGGCTGCAAAAATAGAAACAAAATTTGTCCCGCCACACTGAGCTTGTATACCATAGTTTGCTAATATGACCATCATAGCCTTTCTTCACTTAATAATGATAAGGCTTCCTTCACTTAAAATGATAAGGAAAAACAGTTCTAAACATAGAGAGTATCTAAGACACACATCATCAAAGCCAAAAAACATCATTCCATTGATAAAAATAAAGTCACATCCTTAAAGCCACATAGAAATTGAACCAAATTAGATAGTATATACAGTATCTGAGAGGTCTATTGAAATATGCCTAACCCACGTACAAATACATGTAAACCACAGTTGAACAAAGTAATGAAGAAAACAAACCAAAAACAGAAAAAAAAATGACCACAGATGTTGGATTGAGAGTAAAATACTTGCCACATAAACTTTTGATTTGGTATATTCGATGATTTCCAATGAAGAAAACAAACCAATGAACAAAAAAATTACCTTTATATCAAAGTAATAAAGTAAACGCAATTTTAAATACAAACATTTGGAAGTTGAAGTTGCAATTCTTTATGCTTATGGTACAAGCTTTTAAAGCTTAGGTTTTAATATGGTGACTTATGTTGAAGCACTAGGTACAACTCACTTACTTTTTGAAAGGGCTTTATTTTTCAACGACACCCATATCTATCTATCTACATCGCATTTGCTTCAAAGCAATCCATCTCTCTCTCTCTATTACTTGAAGAACCGATCGGTTCTATCTACGTTTTTCACTCTCTAAAAAGAGTCGGTCGCCAGGTCCATGAACTCCGGTTACAACGACGGCTTCCTTTGTGCCGTGAACCACCGTGTTAATGGTTACATTCGGTGGCGCTGCCGTGTAGATATTACCGTGAAGCGCCGTGTTAACGGCTTCCTTTATCTCCTCTCTCTCTCTCTCTCTGTCGAACATTGCTGTGGCCACCGGCGATGGTTTTAGGCGGTTGATTTTGTTCTTTCAGGTATGCGTGTTGTTTCCTTCTTTCCCTTTTAATTTCATCTTAGATTTAGCGTGGATGAGCCCTAAATAGATCCATTAGCAGCTCAGATCCTTTGCTTTCGCATGGAAAGGTAAGCCAAAACATGGGAACATACACCAAATAGAGTCTTTATCTTGAATGAATGTGGAAGAATTTGGATTAGGGCTTCGACAAGGAACGGTATTCTTCTTCTGGGTTGTTGCTTACATTTCCGTGTTTTAATTGTTGGTTTTTTCTAATTAGGGTTTTCAACTACTTATGTAAACTACAGTCTTTACCCTAGGAGTGATTTATGTTATTTGCTTTTTGATATTTGAATTAGTTATGAGTGAATAAAGTTGGCTCAAAGATTTCTTTTATGTTTTACCTCTTTTTTGGCCCTAATGGTTTACGGGTTGATAGTTTTGTGTAGGTATCTTTGGTGAGATACCTGCTCTTTTTTTTATCAATATTATTTTTTCAGAATGTGATCCATTTCTTACGTCTGATTATATCTAACTCCGCTTTGTGGTTAACTGATTTTATTAGGACTTTCAGGAATGTAATGGCATTGAGGAAGTTTCCTTGCTTATAAGAGACAATCAAGTGGATGAAAATTTGAGGTATGCTTCTAATTCTTAGATGGTTCTTTCCAAGCACTTTATGACCTTGACTGATTCTGCAACACCAGCATACAGTATGTAAGTGCAAGTGATGCAGAGCATGAGTTGGGTAATAAAGTGGTTCACACAAATAACATTTGATAGGTAACTGTAGTGTTGGTGATTACAACTTCTTCATTTTGATTTGTTTAATATTAGTTCACTATATTTTGGATCCCATAACCCATATCAATATAAGTACGTAATAATAGCTTATGTTTGAACAAAATAGAAGCTAAATTTGAAACAATATAGATTTGGGAGCCTTTTTTAGGAAGATGTAGCCTCTCCTTTTCAAACAGAATTGATGTTTATGATATGCTTATTCAAGTCTACTTTAGGTTGGAATTTCCTTATGTTTTATTTATTTGGTTGCTTCATCGCTTATTGATAATATGTGCATTTTTTATTAATTCTTGATGTTGTTTATGTCGCAAGAACCGACTCCAAAGGCGATTCTCTTGGTTCCACGATTTCAGTAACCATGAAGCCGCAAAAAAACACCAAAAAAACTAATACGATTATAGTTATTACTAACCATGTATCTTAAGTTGTAACGGCATGTAAAGATTCTGATGTGATATACTTATGCACCTATGGTCAACAACCATATTTCACACCATGGTAAACATTTGCCCTCATTTTATATATAGTTAGTATGAAGCTTAATTTCCTCAATTTTATTTATTTGTTGGTGCAGCTTTTACTCCTTTAGGTGCATAGGAAAATAGATTAAAGTAGCACACCATAACAAATTAATAAAGTTGTATATAAATTAGGAACACTCTGTTGCTAACTGTTTCTTTTTCTGATTATGTATTTGCAGTTGTTGTTGGTATTATCGGTTTGTGGGAGTTGCTATTTAAAGGTTAGTATATTCCCTTTCATTTCTAATTACAATTGATGTGGAAAACACACATTGTTACATGAAAAGAGTAGTTACATTGTTCTATTTAGTTGTTATGTTTTTGACTTGATACTTGCTACTTTTAATTATTAATAAATTTTACAAAATTTCGAAAGCTTTAGTTTGGTTTTCTTCAAAGCAGTCAAAGAAATTGAATATAATTGTACAGTAAAGCAGAGGTAAGGTTCAAACCATAAAACCTGATTTGAAATATAAGCTTAATATAACTAAAGCCTAATTTAATTTCACCATAGACCAACTGATGTTCACTCTATTTCATTTACTTTTATTTGTTCCAATAGCATGTTAAACTCTCTCCTATGACAATATCTTAGTATTACCGTCATTGCTCATGCATTCTTTATTTTTTATATACTTCTAAATGAAATGAAGGAGGTTAAAGTGGGTTGGGTGTAGGTTGGGTGTACGTCGACCCCTCATATAAGAAGTTTGTCTCACATAACCAAAACTTAATCTTTGTGCGTTTCATAACTAATCTTGCGCGGCAGGGGTTTGTTGTTAACAATTATGAAGGTGTTATTGATAGTAATTTTGTGGGATCGATAGAAGAAAATGAAACATATGAAGAACATGTATGACGAGGTAGAGGTCGAAGAGGAAATCAAAACTGCCATTGCAGAGCAAGAATGACTACAAGGCTATTTAGGATTTTAGGTATGCTGCTTACAGCCGCCGTTACCAGTGAGCTTTAATTTTATCGGTTTCTTCTTAAATTTTCATGAATTCGTTGCCATTTTCCGTATTAGGTTTCACTTTGTGGTTTTTAGTAACACACGAGTTGTTTTGTTATTTTGAAGGCACAATAAAAGGCCTCCATAGTAATATTTAAAAGTGGGTTGCATATTTTACCTTCAGGCACACTAGATTAGGTACACATTTGACTAGCAAGGTTTGCACATCGGCTTATTAGCTTAAAAGTGCTAATAAGTAAGCGGAAAGGAAACAACCTAGCGATAAACATAAATAGGGCTTCGAGCGCAAGTAAAAAATAAAGCAAACGACCCAATAACGGAACAAACGAGTATTTGTATTCATCTTTTTCAACCTTATTATGAGTTTTCTTTGATGGTCGCTAAGATTTACAATTTGTAAGAAACATTTTCGTCTCTCACGATTCGACCCAAAAACAGCCCTCGCGCGCAACGCGCGCTAATTTGCCACTTGTAATATAACAAAAACGTGACCAGGCGCTGACGTGTTTGGGGACTAGGGTTCCATGGGCCCTCCTCAACTTTATTTTTTTTTAAGTTTTATAAAATATTATTGCCGGAGTTTTTTTCGAAGTTTTTTTCGATCGTGTGTAGAGCTCTGCAACTTAAGAGCTAAGGATTGGGGGTATGTAGCGGCAAACAAAAATCGGCACCCCCCCGGCCTTCGGCAAAATCCTTCGGTGACCACACCCCCTTCAGCATCTTCAAATCGGCAAACCCCCATCCCCTTTTTCAGTAAAATTTTGCCGAGTCTTGCCGATGAGAATTGATCCGCTGAGTCAACCGTTGGAGCCAACAGCTACAAGTTTTTTTTTCTTTTTCTTAAATTGATCATCTCACCTATATATAAACCAAACAATCCATCTCATTTTTACCACATTCCTCTCTTATACTACATTTTCAATTTCACAACTCTCAAACACTTAAAAAAATGGATCCAAGGAAGACGAATTGGGGGGTATGTAGCGGCACGGCCAACAAAAAATTCCGACCGAAAGTCTGTCGTGATATCGATCAATCTTCTGCCTTATTGTTTTTAGGAGTTTGTAATTCTTTTAACCTTATTTTATATTTTTTAGGAACTTTTAATTTTTTTTAATTTAATGAATGTTTTTTTATGTTGTAGTGAATATTTTATTTTTTATGTTGTAGTTTAATTAAATGTTAGTCTTTTAAAAAGAAGTTAAATAATAAAAAAAAACTATTTTAAAAAGTTTGCCTAAACCTAAGTTTACCAAAATCATACCCTCCACAAAACACCCAAAATTGTAAATTTTTTTCTCTCTACTAATGTCACCACCCCATTGGTTAAAAAGTTTGTCTAAAACTTTTTTTTTTTTGCCTAAACCATACCCCCACTTTAAGAAGAAGTGGCACAGGTTAATTAAAAAAAATAACATAATAGTTTATCTTTATTAGAAAATAAAAAGTGGTACAGAAGGCACGAACGACCTACAAATATCAATATTCATCCATTTTTTATTGTTTATTTTGGCTGTCAATATATTATACTAGTTTTTATTGATTATAGTACTTTTCTTATAAATGACTTCTATTTGAAATTTTAAGCTTTGTTGTTTACATAAATTTTGTAACTTTATGTAATATTATTTTTAAAGATGCTTATCTATAAAAACATTCTAACAAAAAGTAATGTGTTATTTAGGATGTTAATAATAATACGAATAAAATTAGTAATATATAAGAAACGTCAATATAAAATATTGTAGATAAAATATCGATGTAAACTAGATAATATAAAATTTTGTATTAGGACCCTCCGGTAAAAAAATTCTAGTTTTACCACTGATTTTGATGATTTTGATGATTTTGAAAGGGTGTATCTTGAAGGTCAACTTGAAACATATCACTATTTATTGATGATGAGAGATTTGCTAATTTGAAGGGTATCGCAGACCTTTCTCGTTTGATGGTAAAAACCGGAAAACATCATTATTTTTCTTTGGTTTATAAGTTATTAAAGTTAAATTTGGTTTTATCCAGTTGCAACCGCAAGCGTTGAAATATGTTTTTCCGAAGAACGGCTTGCGTAATAAAATAAGTGATGATTTTATGAACGATGCTTTGATTTGTAGTGTAGAAAAAAACACTTATGGATGTCAAAACCGAACAAGTGATGGAGCGCATTCGAAAAATGGGTAACCGAAAAAGTTAATTTTAAAATGTAAGACTTTTACGTTAGTTTGTATTTATCTAAGAAAATCGTAATTTTATTTTTTTCTTCTTATAAATCAATGTTCGAAAACTTATTTTTGTGGACCCCGTAAAATATTTTTCTAGTTCCGCCCCTGAACGTGGCTCAAATCTATAAAATATGAAGTGAGTCTTGACGCTTTATATTCTATGTTTTTATGTAAATCATATGTTATGATTTCATTTGAACGTTTTGTTATTTTATGTGACAACTAAACTTATGATTTTATGCGATATATGTATATATATTCACGTCATTTATTCTAAGATTTTATGTGACAACATGTCACGTAACTACACGTATGGTTTTATGATTTTATGTGAGTTTAAACACACAAGAATGGATTTGAATTTATGAATTTATGTGAACTTAATATAAATACTTATGGGTTGTTGTCTATTATTTTATGTGGTTATTTAAGGTTTATATATTTATAAAAGTCACGGGCTAAACATGTGTTGATATATATATTCGTATATTCATCTTCAAGAAAACCTTTGTTAAGCCGTTAGTCTCGTTAACCTCTCCTAAACTTTGAGGGACCTATTTTGCAATATCTGGAACTTGTTTTTAGTTAACTAACTTGGGGGACTACACCTGTCATTATCAAAACTTGAATTCTTTGTTATGCAAAGTTGGGAGGGGCCAATTATGTCAATTCTTCAAAGTTGGTTTGAAAGGAGTGAATGTAACCGACGATCAATTAATCATGGATTCCGAATGTCACCATTTCATCGCTGGTTACTACATCAATTAATCAAAACCTCTAATTGTTTGTTCAAAACAAATCATTCCACTTCATCCCTTTCCACCCTCATAGAACACATGATCCGCAGTCATCCCCGAGCTCTAGTGAACTCTCGTGAACCAAAGAACCATCAACGACACACCCCCTTCCGGTTTTGGTCCCGTCACCACTAATACAACCCATCTGAGTGTCGGTGAACTCCTGCCTGACCGACTGTTCCTACCATTAAAGAGCATCACCGGAGAGGTCTGCGTCTGATCGTCGTTGTCATCTCGATCACAGGTCCGAACTCTGACTTACACCGTGATTTCGACATACAAACTATTTCACGTTATGAACGCAAGTTGGAGTCACGCCAAACATCACAAGGTAATGGTTTAAGTTTTCGTCTTTGATCATGCATGTCATACTCCAGTCCTAAGGTCTGGAATGTTAATGGCGGATTGTTGTTTTAGGGTTGGTTGGTGGGGATGATGAACACTGGAAACTGGTTAAATATATTTTGAAATGGTTAGACATCACTAAACTGATATCCGTTCCAGTGGTTAAGGCACATGAGTTCTGTCCCAGGGATCTTTAGTTCGAACCCCGTCTAGCGCAACTACTTTTGATTATTTTTCTAAACCCTGGTTTCCTTGTTTACTGACTAAACAAAATTAATTCCGCATGGTTTCTTCACCAAACAGCGGGTTAGCCCAGTGGTTGGGCGCTGGAAATGTGAACCAGCGAACCTGTGACCTCTGGTTTTCAATCTTTTTGTTTTTATTATTTGTTTCATGAACTTGCATAACCCGACTCTCATTGCCGATCGTCCCCCATGTTATTTTGGACTTGTAGAAACCTTCATAGACATCGTTACCTTCATTTTATCTCGTGGCTCATATAATATTATTTGAATATAAAATATTTGGTTTTGACAAGAACTATAAACAAGGTGAATTTGAAAAAATGTAAAAATATATGTATCTGGGAAATATAAAATGAACATTTTGGTAACCCTTTTATTTATATAAACATATACGTACACAAATAATATACTTCGGTCCCATTTCGCAATATAAACATTTTATACGTTCGGATGTATATATATATATATATATCTTTTGATTCGCATTTTGATGATCCTTAAAATTTGGGCTAAATGCCATCTTTCACTCGTTTTGACCTAACAACTTTTGTCACATGTCATAGTTTGACATCTTTTATGAATTACCGTCTGTCTAGACCAAGTTGCCTTTGTTTGAACACACATTTACGTATAAATGCTCGTTAGGTGTTTGGCAGAACACACAAGACTCGTTATTTGCTATTGGCTGTGGTTATTTATCTGGAATTGTTGTGCACCCAAAGGTGAGTTTCATGGCCCCATTTTAACTGTTTTAAATCCTGGTGGGGGAGGTTTAGATGCATGAACTATACAACTGAGATAATTAGACTTTTATATATCACTTGAAGTACTTGAAGCACACTGATACAACAAAGTCCTTCTTATGGTACCGTTACTATTAATGACGATAGTAGGAAATATATTATAGTACTATTCAATGGCGAAGTTTGAATTTTTTTCGGGGGGGGGGGGGGGGGGGAGGGGGCGATAATTTGTTAGCAAAACCTAAAAACTTAGAATTATTAGCAAAAACTCTAACCAAGTGAACTAATAAACCTTTTGATTTTACTAGGAACGAATGAGTTTTTAAGTAATGAATATTTGAAACTCATCTTCACCAAAGCAAGACCAAGGGAAGAAAGAAGTAAAAAACGGAAAAAATGTACGTTTCAAGTTTCGAACTTGGAACTTGTCGGTTACTAGAACAACAACTTAACCAATTAGGCAATTTGATTTTAACAAGGACGAATAAGTACTTAACTAATGACTTGATGAAACTCACCTTCACGCCAAGGCAAGGTAATATCAAGGGACGAGAAAAATGGAAAAAACAAATGCAACATCTGAGTTTCGAACTCGGCACCTTCAGGTTAGTAGAACAAGAGCTTAATTAACCAACGGAGCTGTTAGAACTTTTGAGTTTTTAATCAGAGGGGCAAATAGTTTTAAAAAGTTTAACGAAAAATCATAAAAATAGGTACTTCTCCCTAAGAAGCTTCGCCATTGGGTCAGTCGTGCTGACACGATCCGATATCGAACGGGTGTTATATTCCTCCTAAACACAACAAGGCAAACTGCGCAAACTGTAAACAACTGTTAGCTTCGGTGACCATCAATGTGAGAAGTTTCATGTATATAGCCTAGCTAGCTATTTGATATATATTAGTGATTATGTTCACTCAAGTTGAACTGTTTTTGAACAGTTGAACTACTTTCAACATAAATTGTTTTCGAACTGATAAACCTGTGAACTCATCAACCTTTGTGTTGACACTTTTTAGCATGTTATTTCTCAGGTTGAGGATGTTCGAGTATCACGAGTATGCATGCATGAGTCTTTGAAACATTTTTAGTGTCTTTGGACAAGTCACATCACCTTGGGTGACGATGTTTTTACTTAGATTTTTATTTGTATTTACGCTTCTGCATTTGTAAAACTCTGAATTTATATATTAATGAAATATGAAACGTTTTTATTAAATACTGGTCATTTGGTGTAACTAATGGACTGCGATCCTGATTTGTCACGTTCCCTGCGATGGTATTTTACGCGTGGATTTTTGGGGGTGTGACAGATTTGTATTAGAGCCATTGGTTATAGCGAACTAAGATTCATCTTAGACTGTAACCGTTTTGCATTAGTTGCACTTAAACATTTTTTTTCTCTCATGCATCGTGATACTTACTCCTGCACGCACCTAGTTTACGATATGTCGTCTACATCATCCAATGCCCTTATACTCACGGCGAGGAGCCTATTATTCTTGAATCATTTTCCTTAACCTTTTTAAGTCATGTACTTCTTGGTTAACATCCATGGACTACGAGACGTCGAATCAGATCAGAGGATCACATCTTTACTTTTGACGAGTTGTTTGCTGCTTGGGATTATTCTAGACTGAATGACTGGACGTAGTACCCAGACATTGGATGAGTGCTTGTATCTGTCTTTGTTACCCTGATCGTTTCACATTTGCTTTGTTCTTTTAAGATCCATGTCTTCTTGTTTCTATCATGTTGTGCGTCGAGATAATACAACTTGGGAACAACTCTTATAACCTTAACGGCATCTGATGTGGGCCGACTAATGTTTTCTCTTTATGTAACGGATTGTGATCAAGTTAGTATGCGTGATAAACCATGTTCAGATCCTATTGAGCTAAATTTCTTGTTGACTCGCTTCGGGTGAGTCATTCCATTAAAGCGAACATGTTGTTCTCGAGACTTGTCTCTTTAACAAATCATGGTCAAGATAACCTTGGGTTAGTGACCACATCTTGGTAACCACTCCGTAGATATCTCATCTGTACATCCCCATACCTGGTAGCTGAAGAAAGAGGAACTAGGGTGACCATATAGGGTAAATTACAGCTACGGGTGCACACGTAAATGTAATTTGTAGTGTATGGAAATCCCAGAGAATCCGACACGGCAAGCTGATGGTTGTAAATCTTAACCCCATGACGTAAGAATGTCGAGCATGTTGGGCTCAACCGAATGGTTGAAGTCATCTATCTTTGTAAAGGATATCACACCTGATCTGATCCTTTTTACATATGGATTCTAATTCGTTTAAGAACCCTTAGAAATATATTGGGAATATTAGTCCTGGAAGGACACCATTTCACTCGTGTATTTCAATAATAAGTATCCCTTAACTATGAACACTCTCGACGAAGCCTTTGACTGGTTTGAACTCATCTTGAATCATAACTCTATTTTCATGGCCTTACCAACCATATCAATCCCTGGAACTTCACGATCGTGAGATAACTTGGACATACACATTAATTGAATGATTACCTAGACAACATTGGATAAATGAGTTATATAAATCATATATCGCTAGCACTGGAACATATTTCTTGATAGGAAACTGTTGTGAAGTTTCCCTCTGAAGATCCACACTCCCCGATTTCTTGTGCGAACCAAAACTTGTTGCCAACAACATCGTCATGATTGTACAAGCTGCTTATCTCACCGTAAGCATACTTCTCTCTAAAAGAGGTAATGTTAGTGAAGAGTCTTCCTGGTTTCAAACTAATGACTTCCAGTTTTAACGTAATGACTACTTTGATTGACCTTCTGAACATATGCTATGGCTTTTTGTCTGCACGATCTGAATCTTCCATGATTTAACAACTGGCAATTTCTGATTCTCGCGCTTTTGTAATCCTTTATGTGTTGGATAAGCTTTAAAGCTTGGCACCGGACAATGTTACACTATCGGTTAGCAGTTCAACTAGTTGACACCATTGATGATGAGATTACTTGTGCCTTTATCGTAGTGGTAATATAAAGTCTTTCATGAAAACTCTATTTGCACCCATCGAGCGTGAACTTCTTGTTATCGATAGCTAATCGTACCGCCGACCTTGTATTTTCCCTGTTTACGTATTGAGTACACCAAGTTATCCATACGTCTGTATATTTATAAACGCTCCTGTCATAACAACTATCGACAAATTTCTGGTACACGAATCATCATCGTCCATTTTAAAAAATTTTCATTGATGAATCTCGGCTTGAAATTAAACCTTACGGCCTTTTTAAAATTTTGATCGTCTTGAGATCCGAAGCGTTATGATATTCGCACTGCGCATGCCAAACCCTCGACGAACTTCACTTGAACGAAAAACTCTACGCATTTTACTGGTTTGGTGAATGGAAACACCTACACCATTTGTTTTCTAAACGTATTGAGGTTTTAATTTCTCGCCCCATTACATTCTAACGTATGGGAGAAACTTGACGTATACTATTTCCATTAAAAATACTCAATGTGGTTTGACTAATACCTAGTAATGGTAGGTGGGTGGTATCCCTTCAAGGTGCTGGTAGTGTGGTGGGTTAGCTGCGGTACACCTTATATATAAGCATTAGTGGCATGTTGAATGTGGGACCAGAATCGGACAAAGGATTGACTTTAGAGTCATACGTAAAGACCTCACCTAGAGAAACTCCATCTATGGGACTATGTCCTCGACAAACTGTTTAATGCTACTTTCTCTAAGGGTGCAAATATCTTTTACGTATTTCTACCAAGAGAGATATACCCGAATTAATCAAACCCCATGCTTGCAATTGTCCGGGTCTAGAAGAAAACTCTCCTAAAGTGAACTTCCTGCTACGAGTCAGATATGTGTACTGACTTGGATGAGCATCAACGTTTTAAAAACCAGAGTTCTTCCCTTATGAATGATAAAACACCTAATCGGATGATCGACTCCCACTTTTAGAGGCATGGGTTAAGGAGTAGGTTAGCTTCTCTTTAAAGGAAAGTACCTTTGAATCGACTGTCCGTTTTGATAAACTTCCTGGACATAACCAAAGTGATACCCCTCTGATCATTTTCTATATAGCACATGATTTGGCCTCTCTATTCATAGTAAACCTGTACTGAACCCTAACAAATATTCGTATGTACAATCGCCCAAAACCAAAACCAAAACCACTATTGAATACCCTGATGCTCTGTGTTCCGAAGACACACGTCTATTCCATGCTCACGTCGTACAATATTTTCAAACGTTGTTTCAACCTATATTCTAGCAAGAACACAAGGTAGCTTGGGCACACTTATGAACTTAAGCAATAAAGATTCCTCTTGATGAGATGCTTACTCTATGGAATTGTATAACCGTTGACACGTTCGTCTCGGTATCTATTGATGCGAATTTCTTGCTAAATCCCGTCAAACATGTTAGATAATTCTCTTGAACTCTACACTACCTATTTCGTCATTTACACCCTCCCAGTTTGTATCTCAACAGTTGTCATTCTAAACCCATATGTCATACTTTGGAATGTTTAGTTGCAATTACCATACGCTACCATCATAACACTCACTTGAATTCATGAACTGAGCCATTGGCGCTCTTCATCTTAAATTTGCTATTCTCATACTTGATGCCATGCATCTCTTTGTAGGGCACTGTCAATTATCGGTACCTCATAGTTTACACTTTTATTTTGTTGAACTTTCGCCCTTATTTTTAGACCCTTACCAAGGGTAATATGTATGATGACATGATGTACGATATTGAAACTCAGTTTGAATTTGAACCTAATCGCTTACGTTATAACCTAAATAATTCTTAGCAGAATTTAGTAAAAAAAAGTTTAAACAAACTTTTATGTGCTATCTTTCAAAGGTAATGGTAGCACTCAAGTTTGAATTATTTTTTGGACCTCAGATCTTCTTTCACAAAATTAGTACAATGCCAGCTATGTTTTAGTATGTGATTAACTGTTGAACCATATTAACCATGATAGATAGTTCGTATGCTTTTGACCTTCTCATGAGAAATATTGACAAGGCATATTTGTTTATGCATGCTAAATTTGAAACTTTAACGCTATGTTTAGGGTATAGAAGCTGATTAATTATTGAAGTGCTGGTTTAAACATAAGTTACGTAAATTTGCATGATTAGTTATGTGTATAAAACGTGTTAGGAACCAGAATATGGCATGTTGTTAAAGTATCAACTTGATTGAGTATGAAAACTATACACCGTACAAGGTCCTAAGTCTCCTATCCCGGTGGGAATGACAAGACTGTGTGAAGTTGCCCCGTCAAGTTTGCACCGTATGGGTTGTATTTGTTGGTTTGTGAATCTATGTGCTAAAGATATGCCATGCTAGGGTTGTATGCTAGTACATAAATTGTTGGGGCAATTGTATGCGTTGTATGGTAAAACCTTAATGATAGATGGCATGCTAGTATGCATTGACCATATCAACCGTTATCTAAACCGTTATTGCATGAAAGGTGATTTTGAACGTTATTGCGTATCATGTGAGCTTAATTGGTCATAACTCCATAAAGTACTAAATTAACCAATGGGTCCTCATGTTAACTTGATCATCCTTGTGTAATTCTATGCTATTTGCTAATTGGTAGGCAATTTCAGACGTTTATGTTTTCGTTAGACAACAGGTCTATTAAAAACAAACTAGTTGACTTGATGCACGCATAATTTTCTCATACTCAAATACCTTTCTGATGTGTTGTTTAGTGTATATAAAAAGTGGGGTCCTACACTATCAAATTTTAAATTTACAGAACAGGTTATTCACCAGGGGACTATACCAACACACTAAGGCAAGTATACCTGTCGTGCATAGCACAGTATTGGTAAACACCGGGTTGTCAAACCTCAGGGACACTGACTTGTTGAAAACAGTCGATTTATAATTCAGCCGGATTTTGTTTTGTTTTGAAATTTGATTTTGATTTATGAAACTGAAAATGACAGTAATTAAAATGTTGTTTGGAAAACAGATATTGGTAAAGGATCACTTAGGCATGGCTCTTCCAACTTAGGTTTGACAAATGTATCGGTAATGCATTCTAACTTATCTCTATGATGAACTGGGGTCCTAAGACAAGGATTACCTATTTCCTATGGATAGGTTCACGTTTATGGTTATAGACACACCCCACACGGTTACTACTGGTCCATGGTGAAGTACTGATAAGGTTGCGGTTTATGAAGTGCCCTAGGCTAGGTCCCGAGTTATCGGTGGCCCAACTCACAACTGGTCGAAAGGTTAGGATAGGTATGGCCCTAATGGTCCTAGAGTTGTGAAGCGGTTACAATTGGGTTGATAGGTTGACCTAGTAGGTCCTAGACACGACTAAGCAGGAACAGACCCGAGCTATCGGTGAATGCTTGACTACTTGACAATGGAAAGGGTGTCTACTAGCTAAGGGTAAGGTCATTTCTCACTCAAACTCAATGGTGGACTCCTAATTGAATTCTAGGGTTTCCCTGATGATCGTGACTATTTCTAGTTCACGCGTACGCCGCAGGTTCTGTTATTCGGCTATATAATGGTCTCCTAACAATAGATGGCTTTGCAAGCTAGGGTTAGGATTCCACAAGCCCAGAGATTACTAGACACAAAAAAAGGAATTCAATTCATCAACCAAATCAAAGCAATAATAACGTCTACTTCATAAATGCAAAATATAAGCAAAATCGATACAAAATAAAAGTCAAACCATGGTCGGATTTGCCTCGCCTAAGCGATACGATGAGTTTAGCCAACCATGTTAATGTTTAAACATAAAAAAATCTGATCTAAACAAGAATTCATGGCTAAATGTAAATACAATACCAAATCGTAGCTCGAAAGGATGAAAACCGCTAATTGTCCGACTCGTTGAAGGCTTCAAATCTTCGAAGGGCTTCAACGAGGGCTTTCTCTAGCTTTTTCTCTGCTCTCCAAGATGTTTTAAATGGTGGAAATGATCCCTCTATTTATAAGGGCCGAAATCGCAAAATTTCCAAAAATGAGTCCAGGGTCCTTCACGGCCGTGAAAGAGCTCTCACGGTCGTGAAGGGGCTCTCATGGCCTGGGCTATCCCGGGGAAGGGTGCTTCACGGCCTGGGCAGGATCTTCACGGTCGGGAAAGGCTCTCAAAGCTTGCAAGTCAGGCTGTGAGGCAGTTTTCACCGGTGACTGGTTTGCGGCTCAGCATCACAGCTTGATCAAGTGCTTCACAACTTGGTCTATCTAGGGAAAAGGTGTCTCACGGCCTGCAAGCCGTGAAGTTTTTCAGCACTCTTTTTGATTTTGACTTCTTCGTCTGACCGGTTGACCCGAACTTTGACTTTTCTTCATTTTTGCCTCGTTTTCCGTGCCAAGACTGTTTTAACCTATAAACTCATTATTTTTATCAGTAACACATTTAATTTATCATTCTCAAGTTAACTTTTGACATTTTTAGCCCGAAGTACGATGTCTTTTCATATCCAAAACCACACAGATCACTTTCTCTCTGATTCACTTGGGTTATTGGTAGATGCGAATGCTTTAAGCAAAAACGAAACCCGAAATGGGAATCTCACTCCTAGTAATGCGCACAATAGCTAGAGACATCTCAGAAATGTTATGGACTATTCTTCGCAATGAAACTTTACTTTCAAGTACCTATGTCATCATGTCATTCTATTCGACCTTGCCACTCGACATGATTCCCGTAATGCAGTCGTTCGACCCCTCCCGTAGAAGCGCTTGATCAAAGAAACCAACTTCTACACTCATGATTTGAATAAATTTCGAAATCCTTTAAGCATTGATATCTCCGCAACATGTTGTAAACCTTACTGGACATAACTTCCATCACTCCATTTAGAGTAGAGGACTTGGATCCTTTCTACACGTTACTACCAATTCGACTCTGTGACGATTCTCACTGATTTAAATTTTGGGACGAAATTTCCTTCAACAAGGGGATGATGTGATGACCCAAAAAAATTTTCTTCCTTTTTGACCAGATTGCTCACCACATCGTGTAATTTTCGGGACGAAAATTCTTCAGCAAGGGGATACTGAGATAATTCGTCTTTTTGGTCCATCCTGGATCTAACATAAACTTAAACAGTTATAAATGTTGCGTGAATATTTATGTGATTGACTTATGTTGACCATAGCCACTAGGGTTTGCATAACCATCACTACACGAGTATGCACGTGACTCTAGACGCTTTATATGTAAATCATACGTTATGATTTCATGTGAACGTTTTGTAATTTTATGTGACAACTAAACCTATGATTTTACGCGATATATGTATATATATTCACGTCATTTATTCTAATATTTTATGTAACAACATGTCACATAATGTAGAAGCATATTCTTATGCTACGTTGTGTCTCGTGTATTGTATCTATGTGAAAGCATATGTGTGTGTGACTATGAGGACAGCGGACTAGTTGGTCCTGCGTACCAAATGGTCCGCCCGGACCAGATGGTCCGAACGTGGTCCGCAGCTCATTTAGTCGTACCTATAAATAGGTATCATGTGTAGAGAGTTAAGAACTTCTTGTCATATTCTACATTTCTGTGTGTGTTTCTGTGTGTGTGCTCTCAAGTCTTCATCAATACAAATCACGTTTGTATTTACTTTTGATCTCATTTCATCTCGTTATCACTCGATTAGCAAACGATCCATCGCTCCTTGAGTCTACAAGTGGTATCAGAGCTATCTGGTTCCATTTGCTGATCATATTCTGTGATTTTGGAGATTTTTAGAGAGAGAAAGTTTGGGTTTTCTTCATTTTTCATCAAATTTCCGCAATTCCGAGTGTTTCAACGACGGAAAATGATTTCTGAGTGTTGCTGGAATGTTTTCGCATCATACTAAAGCAATTTCCAGCTCCAAACGTCAAATTTCACGAAAATCAGTGAAATCAGCCTCGAAATCAGTTGGTCCGCCGAACGAATTTCTGGTCCGCCGGATGACATTTCTGGTCCGCTGGTTGGTCCGCCCGTGTATCTTCATCAGCATTCTGGTCCACTAATCTGGTCCGCGTAGGCAATCTTCATATTTTTGATCCGTGGCAGTTTCAGCGTATCATTTGATCCGCGGCAGTTATTTTAGCGTATCATCTGGTCCGCCGTACGAAATCTGGTCCGCCGGACGAAATCTGATCTGGATTTGGTCCACAGGTACAAATCTGATCCGCTGATAGTATTTTGGTCCGCTGAAAGTGTTTTGGTCCGCTGGCAGAAAAGTGTTCATCACTAAAACTGACGTAACTTGAGAACCGTAAAGAGTTACGGAACCCAATACCAGTCAAAACGTTCGTCTCGACGAGATCTAGGACTTGTACCCGCCTACGGCCAGTACCGTCCAGTTTTGATCCACTAAATCCGCTTGGAAGACCTCCATTTTTGAGTTCGAAGTTTTTGAGGTGTCATATTTCAGAAAATATGTCGGATTTTCAAGCGTTTTCCGCGATTCAAAACACGATGCAAGCTATCATTATCTATGATAATGAAATAGGAACAAGTCAGAAAGTTCCGAAATTGCTCAGATTGGAAGATTATCATAGTTGGGTGAAGCGATTTAATGCATATGTTGGTGCTAATGATGTTGATTTTTGGATATCTTACAATAATCTATACGACTATCCAACAGGAACAAATGGAAGGCCAGTTTTACAACAAAGTCTTACTGGTGAGCAAAAGAAGGCATATCAAACAGAACAAAAAGCTTATGGTGCTTTAATGATGGCATTACCTTCAGACTTATTACATCAATTTTCTGCGTATACTTCTGCAAAAGAATTGTGGGATGCAATTTAGAAACGTTGTGAAGGAAATGATCAATTCAAGAAAAGCAAACAGAAGGTTCTAAAGAAAGAGTTCGACAATTTTAAACATTATCAAAATGAAAATATTTCAAAGCTTATCACTAGATTTTCACATTTATTAAGTGAAATGGCTTTAGTTGGCATAAAAAAGGAAGAAGCTGATTTGAAAGAGAAGTTATTAAAGGCATTACCTGAAAAATGGGAAAATTATGTGATGATGATTACTCATGATAAAGAGTATTCGGGAGTGTCATTCATCAATTTGATTGAGCAGATACAAGCAAGAGATATGGAGTTGAGTGTCAACAAGTCCATGCCTGCACAAGTACAGAATCCAGCTGCATATCGTGGTGAAAATGATTCTACCCTAAATGCTAAAAAGTCAAACATTTTCAGTGAAGGTCCTCCTACTGCATTTCTTGCTGGAAATTATGAGACTTATAGTTATTCTCCAGGTTGTACTCCTACATGTCCAAATCAATCATCAAAGTCTACAATTCCTGATAAGGCATCTGAGGATCTAGCTTCATTGTTATCTACTTTTATATCATCGTCAAATGGTTCAATTTTTAGGAAACTGGGAGAAGTTGATTTGGTTGCAAATGACTTAAGTGAGTTGGATGATGATCATTTAAATGAGTTAGATTTACATTGGCAATTTGCTATGACTGTTGAAAGAGGTAAGAGATACATGAAGAAGCATGGTAAACAATATTTTCTTCCAGGAGGAAAACTTGGATTGGATAAATCCAAAGTTAGGTGTTTCAAATGTTCACAAATTGGACATTTTGCTCGTGAATGTAAAAATCTGAAAGTATCTGTCTCTTCGTCCTCAACAAACAATTCAAACTCGCAAGCCTTGATTTCACAAAGGGATGAAGATTATGATTGGAATAAGGATATTGAAATAATGGAAGAGAAACAGAAACAGTTGGCATTAAATGCAACCAAACCTGCTTTGGTTTATGATAGTTCTCTAAATAAGTATGTCGAGTGGTATCCTGATGAATCTGCATTTCTTGCCGAAGTTGTAAGGAAGGAGGTAAGTGATTCTAATTCAGAAACAAGTTCATGTGAAACAGTACTGGAAGATGGAGTTGCTGAACTTACAAAAGATTCACAAAAGAATTGTGAAGCATGTGTTGTTGCAAATGATAAATTTGAAACTTTGTTGAAAGATTATGGTTTGATAACAGAAGAACTTAAAGTTGTGATAGCTGCTTTGGAATGTTCAAAACAAAGATGTGCTGATTTAGAAAAAGTTAATTCAGAGTTGGTAACAGAAAAGGATAAATGGATTGCTGACTTTGAGAAAGAAAAGGCTGCTCATCTTGATGCAGTTCAAGATTTTGAGAATCTATTTGAAAAGAGTTATCCTGTTCAACAAAGGTATGAAAAAGCAAATGCGATTGCTGTTGAAGCTGCAGATAAAGTTTTAGAGCTTCAAGAAGAACTTTCAAAGCTTCGAGATGAAAATGTTCAGATGCGTGAAAAGAATGACATTTTAACAAAAGATGTTGCTTATTTTACTAAGAAGTGGGAGAAGGTTCATGCTGAGCTAATGGAGTTATGTGATACCAAAAGGCAACTGAAGGCTGAATACAATGAATTATCAGATGACTTTATTGGTACTCAGAAAGATTTGTTGGCTGCTCAAGTCAAAATATCTGAGTTAAAAGTTGAGATTCTCGCTCTTCAAAAGCAAGTAAAGAATTCAGCTATGTCTCCTACATTACTGAATTACATTTACAATCAGGAAAAGAGTGACGAAAGTGTGAAAGAAGAGGAATTACATTCTGTTCCAGCTCCAGTGGTTATATTAAATCCTCCATCTGTGTCACTTGATCCAAGAGCTGAATTGCAAGATTATTCTAAATTTGCAACTCCTGCAAAGAAGAAGAAAAACAAATCTGCGAAAAGGGAGAAGAAATTAGGTGAAGCTCCAAAGTTTGTGTCAATTTCAAAGGCTTTGGAAGATGAAAAGCTTTGTGAGAAAATTGCGTCTGGTTCTTCATTTGTCCATGAAGAAGAAAAAGCTTTGATTCAAAATAACAAATTGAAAGCTATTAAAGCTAAATTTACCAGTGCAGCTAAAGGCAGAGCAGTTCCAACGGTTTTTTCAAATTCTTCAAAAGTCCAGGGATACAAGCATAAAGGTCTTGGTTATGATTCTAAGGAAGAAGTAGTTTCTCAATCACAACGACCAAAGAAAGTTGCTAGTTTAACTCAAAAGAACAAATCACAACAGCAGAAACGACATGTTGTCAAATCAAAGAATGATCATTATTATTCTGGAGGATCTTCTTATAGTTCTGGTTATTCTTCACGAAGTCCACCTCCAAGGTATGATTCTTCAGACGATTTCTTTGATTCCTTTGGTTCAGAAAATATTTTTGGTTATCATGATGTGTTCAAACAGGAGAAGAGAAATTTAAAGAATTTTGTTGATAAAAATCAAATTTTTGAATCAAATCTGGGTAGCAGTTCCCTTAATGTTTTTCACAGGAAGTGTTATGCATGTCGTAAACCACGACATCTTGCTGCTCAATGTCCTACGAATGCGAGTACTGACGCTTATGTGAACAAAACTGCTAAATATGTGGATTTAAATGGTCATATTTTTGATGAACCACAATCATTCAGGTCCCAATCAGCTAGTAAGCCGTCTTGGGCAAAGACGCAAGTTGATCATTTTGTGGGTTCATTGAACAGTTTTCAATCGCCACTGATGTGGAAACCACGAGCTGTTTCCTTGACAAACAAAGACCATGTTGAAGACACCGGGCGACCCGAGGCTGTTGACTCGGGCCGATCCCAAAATCACTAACGTTTTATATGGTGTCTGCAGGTTTCTTCAAGAAGACCTATTATGCATGTGTTGCTAGTAGTGAAGAACTTGCCTAATTTAGTGTTTCAACGACATATCATTTTCAAATGTTTTTCAACCGATTTTTTTTTTCAAAACTAAAACTGCAAAGTGTCAGTGTTGGTCGATCAATTTTCTTTCTTGTTCATATGTTTACATTTTGTAGTTGTACATATTTTTAGGGGGGGGGGGGGGAATTGAAAATTCAAAAAATAGTGTTTGTTTGAATTTTAGGGGGAGAAATTGGAAAATATAAAAAAAATGGAAAATTGAGAAATTGATCCGACGAAAGCGAGAAATGATGGTACATCAGCATATACGTTATCTGCCATGGATAGACTAAGTCTAAAGGCTGTGGGTACTTGCATAATCTGTGAATGTGCATGACTAATCTGATATCTGCAAGTAAGATACACTACTACAAAAATACCCTTTCTTGACGCTTTTTGCGCGTCAAGAAAGGGGTCAGATGACGCGCAAAAAAGCGTCAAGGAAGGCAGGGTCAAGAATCCTCTTGACGCGCAAAATGCGCGTCATCTGATTCTTGACGCTCGAACAATGACACACCATTAATGACGCTCCTTTTATGACACTTTATATGCGCGTCAAGGAAATGTGTCGCCTGTAATTTAATAGAGTTTTTATTAAATATAATTTTGTTGTCGTTTATTTATGACGCTCATATTTGCGCGTCATCCATTTTTATGACACTTTTTGTGCGCGTCAAGAAAATGTGTCATTTGTCATTTAATAAATGTGTCGTCTCTTTATGACGCGCATAATTGCGCGTCATGTTTGTTAATGTTTTTTTTTTATATTTTTGCTGAAACTGCTGGTTTCCATTTTAAATGCTGTAGCCAAAAACTGCATTTCATAATCTGCTGGTTACCAAAATAGAATCTGCTGTATCCAAAAACTGCATTTCATAATATGCAAATACCATAATTCGGTTTCATCATGTTCATACAATCCGATCATAACGACAAAGATAATATGTTCTAAGTTTACACATAATATAATATTCGATCCCTAGATACTACGCCCTGAAAATGAAGTTGCATGCATAGCCCAACCATTCTGTCCGAATCTCATCAAAGTCCGCATCGGTGTATTGATTACTATCTCCACCAATCTGTGTGAACACATACAATAAAAGAGGCAAATATAAATGCACATACCATAAAAATTATCATCAAACATAAAGATAAAAAATTATGCAAAATTATAAAGAAAGCTTACATTGTCTTTCTCAAGTACTACAATTCCTTGCCGAACCACCTCTTTCATAAATTTCAAGACATAGTAACCACATTCCGTAAATCCTGGTTGAAGTGGACACTACAAAAAAAAAATGTTTCTAACTTATTACACTCTATCTAACAGTTGGTGAAATGCATAAATGCAGCATGTATGTAGAAGGAATCAATATGAACAGAAGCTGGAGTTGTTACGGTTTCAGAAGCAGTAACTTACTTTTGTGTTCATATAAGATACATATATGTATATAACATGTTTGTATAATCAGTTTCATATAAGATACTTGTATAATCAGTTTCATATACACATATGGACACTTGCATCATAATTTAAATAAACAGATTTTCGCCAAGGTTTGACCATGATGCCGAATAATGATGCATGTAATTATGCCAGATTATAAACATCACATAAGTATGTTCTGATTTCACTTTATAAACATCTTATGATAAGCAACAGCAGCCTAAATTTTTATAAACAGTTTATGATCAGCAACAGCAGCCTAAAATTTATTTATGATCTCTAAACTTCCAGTTTATAATTGGGAATGGCAAGAACATGTATGATTTCAGTTTATAATGCACATTCACCCCATACTTTCACTGACTTCATAATTTACCCTGCAGCCTAAATTTTTATAATAGCAACAGCAGCCTAAATTTTTATAAACAGCAACAGAAATAAGCAGCAGCAGCCAGGCCAGCAGTTTCATAATTAAGCAACAGTTTCATAGTAACAGCAACAAGATTTACGAACAGCAACAAATTAAAACACTAAATTCTTAATATTTATATAATACAAACAGCAACAGCATTATTAACAAATTAAAACAGATTAAATCAGCAGAAATCAACATTCATATAATAGCAAAAAGCTAGCAAGGGGGCTAGATTACAATGAACATCTATCTAATAAGAACAAGTAAAAGTTAAAAAAGAACGAGAAAAAATAAAGATTGTAGTAACATCAAAACGGGTTCCTAAGTTTTTCATTTATCGGATTTTCTACTTTCAACCCATTGTAGTCTAATTTGATTCCATAGAAGCAAACATACTGTTGATCAGAATCTCATGAACTGTAATAAGATGCACTTTGACTTTCTTAAGTCAAACATACTCCTTTTCAGTTTAAGACTGATGAGTATTCCATAATAGCGGTTAGATAAAGAAGATAGCCAACTCAGCTCTATTACAAGTAATACAGATGTATAGAAAGTTTGGTACAAAATTTGTAACAAAATCCATATCATTTTTTTATCTAAAAAGGTATGGTTTTGACCTCAAAAGACAAAACTGGACTCAAAGTTCTTTCACAGTTTCACTGACACCATGAATACAAAAAAGGTGGCGCCTTTGACCCATTAACCTACTAATGGATGATGTGTTTGTTTTTTTATCTCGAATGGGGGGCAGACCATTTTTTCCCTCATTATGTAACCAGACCCACAATTAAGGGAATGTAAGTAACTTTGATGAAGCGTCTATAATCAATTTTCTTTTTCCTAATATCCAACTGATTATATGACACTAATACTAATTAGAAACTCACATGAGCAGTTTCATTTATAACAACAGTAGCGTTATAAAAACAGTAACAGAAGCAGTTTCAGTTTCAGTTATGAGACAAAGCTAGCTAGTCACAGAAAATGCTAACCTTTGAATTTACCCATCTGAGTTTACGTGTCTTCTTCGATCCACTCTGTGACTCATATAAGCCAATTGCCCTACAAAATAAATTGATTTGTATTACGAAAAACCAAATATGATATAATGATTTCAAAATTTCTATGATTTACTTACGCATCGACTATTTGCTTAAACTGGAAATTAACCGAGCTAGGCCTTAGGGAGTCAAGATAATAGCAATCCATATTTTTCATGTCTATTACACCTAGCACCCAGTGTTCTCTACAACAAAACAAAAACCATAACATGTCAAACAACTAATATAGATCAAACAAAACAAATTTATGTTGAAAATCAAACCCGGGATTGTAGGGCAATAGGACAATGTCATTGCCCTTTCTTCCTTTTAATCGATCTGCAACGAGTCGACTTGAATCATCTATATTTTTAGCCATTCCTTTCTTATTAAATTGCATGGTTGCAGTCGGGGTTATAAAACAAATTCCATGATCTACTTTGCCTCCATTCTTTATTTGCTCATACAAGTACCTGTTAAAATACTAAATTGATTAGAATTATCTTAGTTTGTATAAGAAGTAAAAACACTCTTTTAAATTACTTACATTGTATAAGAAGAAATCACAGCCCCGCTCAACACATCCATTGCAAAAACAGAGTCAAAATCATTCCAATTTAAGTACGTGAAACTATCATACCCAAAGAGATCATCCTCACATGACACTTTTATAGAATCAACCTGCGTCATTTGTCCATCAACCATCATTGCAGCCATTGACATAGCAAAACTTTCCATTCTGACCCTCTTCTTCCTGTGACCCCTTGTCATTATCTTTCTTTTCAACGACTCTTTTTCAATCACCTTACTTTTTTTTCTCTCCTTAAACTCCTTAACGGCCTCGCCGGTAATGACTTGAAAGTCATCTTTTTGTCGTTTCTTGTTTCCTTTTCCCGTCTCCTTACACTCATCCTTCCTTTCCTCATCCTTTGTTGCCTCAATCATCTTTGCCTCGTCCTTTCTCTCCTCTCCCTTCGTTGCCTCGTCCTTTCTCTCCTCACCTTTCTTTACATCCTTTGTCTCCTCACCCTTCTTTACATCCTTTCTATCCACAACCTTCTCTGTTTTCTTCTTTTTCTTTGCCATTTTAGTCTGCAAAAAAATTAGTATAACGTAACAAATTCTGTAATAACAGATTCTATTTAGCTCAGGTGAAAAAGTTGAAAAAAGTTTACCAAATCAGAGAATTGAATGACTAGGTGCCTCGGCCAACGTAGTATGTACCCAAGGGCATCTTGGACCTTCTCAACGAACTCCTCTTCAAGTGGAAAGGGTAGTGAAGCTTCTCCTTGTGTACATGTTTGAACCATAACTTCAATGTTCTCATCTAGTACATGAAGGTCAAAAGTAAGATCCAAATTTGTGGAAACATCAACTAAATATAAAAACAAATATATAAATAAGTACCCGAGTCATTCCAATTCATTATGGTTCCTCTAGCGACAATATTTGTGGGAACATCAACTGCAAGATAACAAGATTTATCCTACAAAATAAAAAATGTCAGCCTCAAATCAGAGACAGTCGTTAGAAACAATTTAATTGCTTACATCATCGTGTTCTTTGTCATCTTCTGGTGCTTCTTCATCATCATTCCCCATTTGGCAACTTGCAGCTTCTGAAACAGGAGTGGCACTACGACCACCTCTTGTCAACCTTTCTAACTTATCTTCAACTTCTGTTAACCGTCGATTGATCTTCTTCTTCTCCTTGTCCAGGTAACCTTTAACAGTCTTGGGTAAGTGAAAATATTGTTGGTGCGATACAAACTTACCCATCCCGCGTACACGCCCACGTTGTTCTTCATTACCCAGGGCCTGCGTGAGCACATCCTCTGTTCCACATGAAACATCCTCATGTTTATCTTGTTTCTCTAGCTTCTCCTGCACAAAAAACCATACCAAGCCTCAATGGAAAATTATCACATCACCAAAACTTTCAAATGTTACAAACTTACCATTTTATCAACCACTTTTTGGACATCCAGGTCGAAACCTCCTGATTTCAATTGTCTTGCTTTCTTCCAACATGTCGCCCTATCAATCTCCTCTTCCTCCTTGCCAGTTTCTTTGACCTATTTACCAAGAATAACATAAGTGAATTAAGAACAAAACTAAGAGTAAGTATTTGATATAAGTTAATTCATACTAGCTCCTCAATGAGTCCGGAATATCCCTTTCTGCTTAAACGATGATTGTATTTATTTTTTGCACGAGTTTTTTGAGCCTTCTTACTCTTTTCCTGCATTAGAAAGATTAAAACTATGTTAGAAAAATATTCTCCTACAAAAAAAAATATATAACAGTAAAGTATTTGACATAAATTGACGAACCTCCCATTGTTTTGAACTATGTTGTGCCACAAACAGTTTCCAATCGGGCTCTTTCAAAAATGGATACATAGCAGGAGGAGTGAGTAGATCTGCCTCAGGATCATCTTTTCGTGCCAAAATAAACTTTTTGTAAAGAGTATGTTTGAAGTTTTTCCACTTTGTCCCAACTGATTGAAGAGACCGCTTCCGACCCTTTGGGTTAAGTACAAAATTTGCCTGAAATATATAGCAAAATAATTTAATACCAACCTAATAAACTACATACTAAGCTAATTAAACCCAATAGTTTTAGACTTACCGAAACATGTTTCCAACAAGCTTCCTTTATTTGGTCACCAACATCATACCAACGCTCATAAGTTATAGGAACCATAGTTCTTGCACACATTCCCTCAAAAGTAGATAGCTGTGTTGCAGTCTCTCCATATGGGACACCTCTTTTATTATAAGTAACTACTACTCTCTTCTTTTTAGTTTTTGATTTGACTGTCGGTCCTCTTTGTGATTTAGAATCTTGGTCTTCATGATCTGAATCATCTTCATGACTCACTTTCTCATTTTCCGGATCGGCCATGGCCCAAAAAACAACCTGTTCAAATAGAATATATAGTTAGTAACAACATAAGAGTAAAAGATAGTTTAAGCTAAGAACCAAAAATTAAAAACATACCAAAAAACTAAACTTTATTATTTTCCACAAAAAAAGATATATTAAACTAATATGCCCTCGTCATCCGAGCGCGTACAATCAAAATCATCGTCAAGATCTGCTAAATTGGGGTCTTGTACATCAACAGTAGCATCAAATTCCAACATATCATCATTTTCAACATCATCTCCATACTTATACATCTTATGTGGTGTGAAGCCAACAACAGACAAATTCTTATCTTGTTGATCTTGAACATAAAAAACTTGTCTGGCTTGACTAGCTAATATGAAGCGTTCAGACTGATGACCAAGCCTACCAAAGTTAACAACTGTGAATCCAAAATCATCTTTTTTAACACCACGACTATCAACCCAATCACACATGAAAACAGGAATTGTAAACGTGTGATAATCAAGCTCCCATATCTCCTTTATACGCCCGTAATAAGTAACCGCGCCATACACGGGGTTGGAGTCTTTTGCACTAGCAATCTGCATAGTATGTGCAACTATGGATACTCCACTACATTGAGTGGTTCTAGATTCATCTCGAGAGGTTGTATGGAACTTATACTCATTTATGACGAAACCGGTATATTTTTTAACAACATAATTAGGCCCTCTAGCCAACCAACTAACAGTCTCGCAAATATCTTCCCCATTAGCCAAGCGTTTTTCAACCTATTGGAAATAGTTTAAAGTAATTAAAACAAAACTATGTAACAAAATTATATAAAACAAAACTATGTAACAAAATTATACAAAACCTCATTCTTAAACCAGCTAATAAACGTCCGACTATGTTGGCTCTGCAACCATGTGCTATTTCGACGGGGGTTAAGATCCTTTAGTTCCAACATATGTTGCCTGGATCATAATCGAACTTAGACGCAGTTTATGTATTATATAGATAAAAAAGAATATTATTTATCTTTTTTGTAGATCTTACTTGGTGTATGATTCCACAATAGCAGTGTTTCGCAATACATAAAGATGAGCTTCATCAAGTGACTTAGTCTCCACAACATCGCTCGTAGCACGCGATAGAGGCTTGCCGGTACGGATCCTTTCATCAACACGGTCATGAGGATTTCCAATTGAGTTACCATTTTTTAAATAGGCCGAGCAAAATTCTAAAGCCTCCTCTGCCACATAACATTCTGCAATGCAACCTTCGGGTCGATAATGATTTCGTACATACCCTTTCAATGTTTTCATGAATCTCTCAAATGGATACATCCACCTAAAATGAACCGGGCCACATAACCTCACCTCTCTAACTAAATGCACCATCAAGTGAATCATTACATCGAAAAACGAAGGAGGAAAATACTTCTCTAGCAAGCACAAGGTTGATACAATATTACTTTGCAGCTTGCTTAGCTTACTAACATCAACGACTTTACTACACAACTCGTTGAAAAAATGACACAAGTCTATGATTGTTTTCCTCACTTTCACGTTTAACACCCCTTTAATTGCAAATGGAAGAAGTTGTTGCATTAGTACATGACAGTCATTAGACTTCAAACCATTCATCTTTGAAACATCATCGGACACAAGATTCTTGAAATTGGAGGAATACCCATCAGGCACTTTTATGTTGGAGAGTGTATCATAAAATTGATGTTTCTCTGAGCTATTCAATGTGTAGATGGCAGGCGGAAGATAGAGTCGATTCCCTTTTGGTTGAGCTTGTAATTCAGGTTTAATACCTAGATCCTCAAGATCTTGTCGTGCTTTTAACCCATCCTTCGTCTTGTTAGGCAAATTCAGCAATGTCCCATAAATACTCTCACACACATTTTTTTCTATGTGCATAACATCTAACTGATGACGAACAAGCAACTTCTTCCAATATTCAAGCTCAAAAAATATTGACTTTTTATGCCAAAATTTAGCTCGCTCATCGATAGTTACTTTTTTTTTCTTTGGGTTTTTCTTCTTTGACTTTTCTGTCTTTGACTTTATCTTTTGCCCCCATGCATTCTCAAACCCCGCCAAGTAGTTGTAAATTTCTTCACCTGATAATGGTTTCTTTGGCACATCACTCTCTTGTTCGTTGTTGAAGTCTTTTTTTCTTTTACGGAAAGGATGTTTCGATGGGAGGAATCTCCTATGCCCAAGGAAGCATACTTTTCTGGACTTTGGCAACCATTGAGAACAAGTATTCTCAGAACATATTGGACAAGCATTATAACCTTTGGTAACACACCCCGATAGATTGCCATATGCGGGGAAGTCATTTATAGTCCAAAGTAATATTGCTCTTAGATTGAAGTATTCTTTCTTATAAGCATCAAATGTTCTAACGCCAGTTTCCCACAAGAGTTTGAGATCTGCTATCAATGGTGCCAAGTAGACATCAATATTGTTACCAGGCTGCTTTGGCCCTGATATCAATAGAGTCAGCATCATGAATTTTCTTGACATACACAAATAGGAGGGTAGATTATATGTTACTAGGGTAACCGGCCAACAACTATGTTTGGAACTTAATGACTTATGAGGATTGATACCATCAGCAGACAAGGCTAATCTAAGATTCCGGCTTTCTCTTCCAAATTCTTTCCATGTGTTGTCAACAAGCTTCCAAGAGGGGGAATCGCTAGGATGAGTTAGCTTACCATCGTTGCTTCGACCTTGTGCATGCCAAGTTAAGTCATGTGCAATCTCTGGTGACGAGAACATTCTTCTAAATCTAGGGATGGGAGGAAAATACCACAAAACTTTTCTCGGCACATTCTTGGTATTCGTCTTCCAACGAGATGTCCCACAAGTTGGACATTCAGAAGCATCCTTATATTCATTCCAGAATAGAACACAATCATTTTCACACGCATGAAACTTCTCATATTCTAGACCTATTCCTTTTAGCATCTTCTTTGCCTCGTACATCGAGCTAGGGATTGTATTCTTTGCAGGTAAAACAGTCTTTAAGGCACGTAATAAAGCATCAAAACTAGTATCTGACCAGCCAAATTGACCCTTCAAGTGTTGAAATATCATCAATCCACTAAGTGCGTTATGCGTTGACCCTTCGTAAAGTGGCTTATCACATTCTTCAAGAAGTGATTTCAATGCATCAGGTTCTTTCTCCTCATAAGCAAAGGCATCATGTAACATTTCCTTTGTATAATCAAACTCGGGACGACTAGATTCATCAGGGCATCTAACTTCAACCATAGGAGGATCTTCTCCATGGAAAGACCAAACCGTGTATTTTTCATCGAAACCGTGGGCAAACAAATGATAGCTCACACTATCAATTGAGTGGTGCCACAGATTGTTACAATTTACACAAGGACAGCGTATTAAATCTGACTCTGGATTATTACTTTGCGCAAACTCTAAAAAGGCATTAACACCCTCATCATATGCTTTTGATAACCTATCTGATGACATCCATGATTTATCCATGACCTTAGCAAATCAATAACTACACAATGACAATAAACAAATATGTATCAACTATAGCTAAGGCCACAAAACAGCCCCAAAACAAATCATTTACTTTAGCAAATCATATACTAAAACATATTTATAGGTTAACACAATGTCACTAACTCACTATATTAACAGCAGCAGGCCAGCAAGTTATAAATTTATAATACAGCAGGTTATACTATAAAGAATAGCAGCCTAATACTAACAGTAACAGCAGCCTAATACTAACAGTAACAACAGCCTATACAAAAGGATTACTACTTTATACTTAAACAAAACAATGTATATTAGTTGACAGCTTAGTTACCACAGATAGGGTCAACTACACCAACTACTTGACATCTTAGATGATGTCAAATATGTTACAAGAAAAGTAAAACTATATTTAAACCTTAATAGTTTGTAAAAGCATCTCAAGTTAAAATACTAACAAAAACAGTCCCATATTGCATCCAATTGATCTTAAAAATATTTCACCCACAAAGACCCTTAATGGGTCATAAAAATATTAAGAACTACAGCAGCAAGTATAAAATACTAACAATTAACAGCAGCCTAATCATTATATGAACATCAGCAGATTATAAATTTATAATACAACAGGTTATGCACTTATACTATAAAGAACAGCAGCAACAAATACATATTAAAAACAGCAGCAGCAGATTCATATGGCTATAAAATCAAATTTGATGAACAAAGCACTCAAAGAGCTTGACCAATGAACCAAAGCACTAAAAAAACTTGACCATTATCTAATATTGTAAATTGAGTTAAGTTTGTATTTTGTCATGGTCCCCTTTTTAAACTTTTATTGTCTGGGACTATTTTTGTTAAATACAGAGACCTGCAACGTGAGGCCATGAACTTTAAGGTTATTCACCAAAGTTCTAATAAGCGAATGACAATAAACAAATATGTATCAACTATAGCTAAGGCTACAAAACAGCCCCAATACAAATCATATACTTTAGCAAATCATATGCCAAAACATATTTATAAGTTAAAGCATAAACATATATGTATCAACTATCGAAAACCTTGCTGAAAACAGCCCCAAAACATATAATTTACTTTAGCAAATCATATACTAAAACATATTTATAGGTTAAAGCATAAACATATATGTATCAACTAAAAACAGTCGCAAAAACAACGCAAAAACAGCTGAAAACAGCCCCAAACCTTGCTTTAAAAGTCCCAAAACAGGTTCAAACAAAAGGCTATCAGATTCATATATCATAAGTAACTAGAACCATCATCAAGTTAATAACAGTTAATACCAGCAGGTAGCAACAGTAGGTAAACTAGGTTAATCACTTTAGAAAAGACAATATAAATAAGAAAAACAAACAGAAACAGTGAACTAACCTTCTAAGAGAGTACCGCAATCAATATTCCCAATGAAGTGTCCAACAATCTGCAAACATAAGATAACATAAGTATAAAATACTAACAATTAACAGCAGCCTAATCACTATATGAACAGCAGCATATTATAAATTTATAATACAGCAAGTTATACACTTATACTATAAAGAATAGCAGCAACAAATACGTATTAAGAACAGCGGCAGCAGATTCATATTAAGAACAGCAGTAGGCCAGTAGCAAATTAAATATTTAAAATCTTAATACAATGTCACTAACTCACTATATGAACAGCAGCAGCCCGACAAGTTATAAATTTAGAATTTTAATACAATGTCACTAACTCACTTTATGATGTATGACTTTATGACATTGATGATGGTGCCTTAACCATTGCATCAGTTTTGAGAGCAAATAGATGGCAGTTATACCACTTTAAAAGTTTGCTTCCTGAGAGGTGAAGTAACATACCTTCACTATGTTTTGTGATAGAATTCATAGCTTTTTAAGAAATTGTTCGTTTACCACGCGTGTTTTGTGATAGAATTCAGCAATACATAATAAACCTTGCCATTTTGGAAACTGACCAAGCAAAAGCATTTGAGTGAAATACAAAAGCATTTTTGACATTAACCAAACGAAATACTTCCCTGATTATATTAAATATCATAATTTGCTACCAACCTAGCATAAGTAAACTCAGAATCTCCTCCTATTCTTACAAGTAACAATATTAAATATCTCAATTATCTACTAACCTACAATTACTCAAATCCTAAATCTTCTACTAATGTTACCAATAATAGAATATACATCTACGAGAAGAGTACAGCAAAAGTTTAGCATAGAAAGAAGAAATAAACAAAGACTGCACAGCTAATACCATAATAAACCTTCTGTTTTATTGGAAACTGGGTAGGCAAAAAGTAGCCACATTTTCTGTTAAGAAAACTCAAACTGTTTTGTCATATTTCACTTTAAGGACTGTTTATAAAACATAAACAGCATAAGTCATTACAACACATTAACTTTAAGGACTGCTATTAGAAACTGCTTATGTTGCTACTTACTGCTAATACAACAGTAGCAGCAGCAGCATACAACAGTAGCAGCAGCAGCATACAACAGTAGCAGCAGCATACAACAGTAGGGATCAGCTGTTTTCAGTAGTTTGAGACTTTGAGTGTTTGGAAAGTTCTGTTTGTTAATGGATTTACATGTAAATGAGCCTTAAATAATCAAATGATCATAAATGATTGTGTTGCAGCTACTCATAAACTGATTATTTGAAGTGCCTAATTACCTGTTCCCTAGATCGACAACGATGAACAAAGGATCTGTTATCACATGTATTAGTAGACTAAACATATACTCGATTGTAAATTTGTTATCACAGTATCACATAGTCTAGAGGTGCTCAAGTGTAATATCTAACTCTATACATAAAATTAACCAACAATCGGATAAAACTGCTCACATGTATTAGTAGACTAAACATAACTCTATACATAATAATCAACAGCACAATCAAATTAACCAAAATCATACATAATAAGCCCTAAAATTATGTCGATTTAAACTTTAGAACAATCAAAATCACAAACTAAACTAATCAACATACACTTCCATGAAACACGAAGTGAATTCTGCATACGGATACATTTGAAACAGTATAAGGTCAAAATTAGGGTTTTAAGATTGAGTACCTGAGCAATAACGCCGAAAATCCCTCCAATCAGAGCTGTGAGATTGTGAGAAGGGGCAAACGGCGAACTTCTCGGCGGCCTTGAGGTAGGCGGTAGGCGGTCGGCGGTGGCGGTCGGCGGTCTGCAACTGGTGAGCGGGAGCGGGAGCCGGGAGGAGTGTTTTTGGGGAAAAACCGAATGAAAAAACCCTAAGTGTGAAAGAGGCGGGCTATAATATCCAATATTTTCATTTCGGCGGGAAAATTATAAAACGACGTTTTTATTTTTAGGCTTGACGCTTATGCAGATTCTGTCCTCCGTGTTTTCATATTTTTTTAAAAATGACACAATTTTTATGACGCGCAAAAATGCGCGTCATCTAACCAGAGAATTTTGTTAAATTTTAGTAGATACGACAGTTTCTTTTATGACGCTTGTTTTTGCGCGTCATAAAATTCTGAGTGTCATTGTTCGCGCGTCAAGGAAGGGGTTATTTCTAGTAGTGATATAAACATAAAGCTTGCCTGATGATCTTTGGTTATTTGCTTCTTGATGAATGTTGTGTGATGATTCCAAAAATAGAATAAAGAGATATCTTAATGAATGCATGTTTTCATTTTGCAAAAATTTCAACTTGTTTGATTTTCTTTATTTTGTTAAACGATCGGCCTTTCTCTGCGTATCGAAAGATCGACCTGATTGGTGTTCGTTTGACGTTCTGCTTTATTTTCTTTGGTGTTTCGTGTAATCCATCGGACTTTCTCTGCGTGTACGGGAGTACCGACCTGATTGTTGTTGGATTATACAATTTCTGCTTTATTTTTATATTTCTTATTTTCCTAAACAATCGGACTTTCTCTGCGTGCTCACAAGGCCGACCTGATTTTTGTTTGTTTAGGGTTCTGCTTTATTTTTGCATGACTCATCAAGGATGATTAAATCTCTAACAAAGTTGGTTTTATATGATAAATATGATGATTTGCCAGTATTTCTGATAGAGTGGAGGCCGAGTTATCAGTGCATGATAAAATTACCTTAAGTATATCTGAAAACGATAAAAAATGATTGGTGGATGCTGAAAGAAACATAAATGTTGTATTTGCGATTATCTTGACTTGCATGCTGATTAAGACCAAAATTGAAATGTGCTAGATGCGTTATGTCTGATATGATCTTGTGTCGTGATCTTTCTCGCAAAATACCAAAAATAGAGTGTAATTTTGTATTGCATTTATATTTCCATTTTAGTAAAAGCCAAAAAGATTTTTGGTGTGTTTTAGCATAACTTTGAAAAATCAAAAAGATTTCAGGTGTGTTTTGATCTAAAGTTTCTAAAAGCCAAAAAGATTTTATTTCTTAGTTGTTTTCGATTGGTCAACACTTGATACAAAATCAAAATTTCAATATCAATATCTTGGATTCTCAAAGAAAAGTTTTGCACCAAGATTAAATTATTTTTGGAAATTCAAAGAAAATCCGCACTTTTGTCTTCTAAAGTTGCAGGTTGTAAGGAAAAATAGAGCTTGGAAGATTTCCGGCTGAAATGCCAATTTTACTAGTTCCGGCTGAAGTTGAAGTTGAAGCGGAATTCATACTTCAAGCGGAACAGGCAGTTCAAGCGGAAAGAAGCAGTTTTGTTTCTTAGCGAATATTCCGGGTGAACTCGTTTATCCACCAGATAAAGAGTTCAACCTGACTTTTCCTGAGAAGTCTTTTCAGATTTCCAATCCTGCAAAAGCTTCTCGTATGCTTCTAAATCTGATTCAAGCCGCTCTCCTAAAGTAGATTGTTGCTGCCAACACGCAAGTCATTCCGATTGTCGATGTTTATTCTTTTGGTAGTTTATATTTGACTTTTGTATTTACGGTCTAGATTAGATCGCATGAGATCAATGGTTGTCATTGATCTCATCAGCACTATATATAGCATGTAATCTCTTAGGTTACAAACACGTTCATCACTTGTAATAGTGTAGCTTTGAGTTAATGCAAATAGTGCCGAATATTCGATATATCGCTGTTTTACTATTCTGCAAATCAAGCATTTACATTATACAAGAACTTAATATCGCTTAAGTAAAGTGAAATATAACTTTAATTCCGCAGGGTTATATTTGCAAGTAAAGGGTTTAGTTTTAGTTCATTCATAACTATTATCGATCCTACAAGTGGTATCAGAGCTTTGGCTCTTACTTTGAAGACTTTCTGTGCTTCAAAGTCGATACATTACTTGCTTACTTTACAAGCTTCGTTGTTCTATCTTTCAAAAAGTTTTTCAAAATGAGCGATTTCAGTTTAAGTTGCCCATATGGCTCCTCCAACAAACCACCAATGTTCACTCCAGATGACTTTGGTACCTGGAAACTCAGGATGGAAGGTTTTGTTAGGATTTTGGACCGTCGTATTTGGAAATCTTTCACTGAAGGACCCTACTCACCAATGGTTTCATCTGCTGATGATGCAGAAGTCAAAATACCTAAGCCATTAGATAAATATGTTGAAGCTGACTACACTGCTCTTGAATTTGACCATAAGGCATACTGGACTCTACAGGCTGCACTTCCTAATTCCATTTTAAGTGGGTTTAAAGGATATAAAACTGCATTTGACCTGTGGAATGCCTTAAGTGAAATGTATGAAGGAACCAGTGAAGTAAAAGAAAACAAGAAAGATGTTTTAAAACAAAAATATGAAAACTTTACTTTTAAATCTGGTGAAACAATGACAAACCAGTACTTGAGATTTGTCTCACTGCTTGATGAACTCCAAAAAGTGGATGTTAAACTAGAACAAGTAGATGTGAACAGAAAATTCCTACGTTCCCTGCCTTCTGTGTGGACAGTTTACACAGTAAGCATCAGGGAATGCAAGAATTTGAAAAAGATGAGACTCAGTGAACTTCATGGCATACTCAGTGCTTATGAAATGGAAGTGGATCTTAAACAAATCTCATCTTCTGAATCAACTCAACTGTTCTCATCTGCACTAGTAACCACTGATTTTAACAGTCAAAGATCATCTAACTCATCATCATACTCCTCACCTATAGTCAGTTTCCCTGAGACACCAAGGTGTCAAGAGAACTTTTCAAACTCTTTTGAAAGTTCTCACAATGCTTATGTAGCAACTGACTCCTATCAAGGCTTCATACCTGAAGATCTTGAATGCATAGGTGCTGATGATTTAGAAGAAATGGATATAATGACCCAACTTACAATGGTTTCTGTAAGAGCTCAAAGGTTTTCCAAAAGGACAGGTAGAACCTACAAGGGAGCAAAAGGTGCTCATATAGGCCTTGACAAAAGCAAAGTCAAATGCTACAACTGTCACCAACTTGGTCACTTTGCAAGAGAATGCTCTCAACCAAGAAGAGAAGGACAGAACCAGAACCATGCTCAAGGGAAAAATCATGGAGGAAGTAACTCAAACAACAACAATTCTGGAAACAACTCAGGTTCACACCCCACCCCACCAAAGCCAACCGGAAGTCAAAACCATCAGAACGTGGTAGCTGCTGTAGCAAATCAAACATCATGTGTTGAATGGGAAGATTTCGCTGCTGAGTTTGAACCCATCAACTATGCTTTAATGGCCAAACAGGACTCCATCACAGATCAGGTAAATTCTATCCCTGAAAAGGTCTTAGAGAATCTATGTAGTCCTGCCTGCATAGAACAAGTGGCAAAATATCGAAATCACGACACTGATTTGATTGATGAAGTTTCAAACCTAAATGAGTTAAAGGAATGTTTTAAGAAAACTGAATCATCATACATTTCAAAAATTGAAAACTTAACCAAAGAGTATGAACAGTTAAACAAACCAACTCAGTGCTTGAAACACAGCTTGATGACTTGCTGACAAAACTTGAAAAATCAAGAAATGAAACCAAAGATGCTAAGGCTGAGGTTGATGTTCTTGAGATCAAGCTGAAAGATGCTTTGTTTACTTGTGATAAATTTCAAACAGCAAACAAAAAGGCTGAAAAACTGTGGATGGGAGGGATGTATGGTAAAGCAGGTGTTGGCTATAACTCTGTTGAGCCACCAATTGAATACTCACCTGCAATCAAACCAATTGAAGCTTTAAAATCAGAATGCAAAGTTAGTCTCACAGTTGATGACATTTCATCACAATCCATTTCTGAAAACACTGTTGAGTCTAATAAAATTGATGTCACTGCTGCCAGCACATCTGCTTCAGTTGACCAATTAAACATTTTGAAACCATCAATTGCTGTTCCTCCACCAACTATTTATGAATCTAAGGATTCAAAAGTTGGAGGAAAGCAACCTGAGCAACCAAAGGGAAGTCAAACTCAAAGGTTTGGTCAAGTAAACTTTAATCAAGTAACCAAAATTGAGTCTCCCAAGAAATTTGAAACCAAAATTGTTGAGTGCATGTGCTGTGGTGAACAAGGTCACCTAGCTGCTGTCTGTCAGTTTAACCCAATGAGTAAAGTCAGACCATTTCAAAAGCCAAAACCTGTTTTGAAATCAAAAGCTGATTTTCAAAAGAAGCTCACAGGAAGAATCTCACCTGTGAAAAATCACACTTTGAAGCATTTTGGATCTGAATCCAACAAAGTTTTAGTTGGTAATGATAGAAATGGTAGTTTCACTGTTTTAAAACAAAATCGTTTTCCGGCTGAAGTTCAAGCGGAACATTCTTCCGCTCGAACTCATGTTCAACCGGAAAAGAAATCTCAACCCAGATCAGCTGCGGCTCCAAAGCAGAGACCTCAAGTTCATTTTGCTGATGGGTTTGAGCATTTTGAAGCTCAAGGAAGAAGAAACCCCTCCAGAGGAAAAGTCAACTCTAGAGAAAATTTTTCAAGAAACAGCAAACCCAATCAATTTGAAACTGTATTTGCTAATGGTTCAAGTGGAAATCATTATGTTCCACTTCAGGGAGGGAGTTTAAATCAAAGCAGACATTTTCCCCAAAGATTTTCAAAATCACCTGAAAGAACTATGTTAGTTAATCAAGAAAGTGAAAAACTTAAGAAACTAACTAACAAGCAAAGAAAGTTTAAAGAATATAGGGACAGAAAAATTGCTGCAAAAAGAAACACCAAAGATGAAAGGTCTAGTCAAACAAGTGCTCAGTATGAGAACTTCAGTTTGGACAATGATGATCTGTTAAATGAAGCTCCAGTTGTTAATACTCTAGTACTTAAAGAGTACAGGTATAATGATGCTTATGGCAGACCCAAGACCACTCAGGCTTGGGTCCCCCATAGAAATTAATCATTTCTGATATGTGCAGGTGCAAAATAAAGGCCAGAATAGCCTATGGGTAGTTGACAGTGGTTGCACTTGCCACATGACAGGGAATAAGCACATTCTGGAAAATACAAAAAGAATCAATGGAGGACCAGTTGCCTTTGGAAGCACAAAAGGCCATATCACAGCACAAGGTGATGTGACAAATGGACTGGTAAAATTTGACAAAGTCAATTTTGTTGATACATTGAATTTTAATTTGCTTAGTGTCTCACAAATGTGTGACAGGAATTTAAATTTAATGTTTAATGAGAAAGAGGCAATAGTTCTCAAACCTGGTGTTAAAATTCCTGATGAATTGATAATGCTTAAGGCACCTAGGAGAGATGGACTATACATTCTGGATATGTCAGTGGCTACACCTTCATGTGGCACTGCTTGCTTTGTATCCAAGGCCTCAGTTGACGAATCTGATCTTTGGCATAGGAGGTTAGGTCATGTGAACTACAAAAACATGAACAGAATTGTAAATTTAGGCTTGGTTAAGGGTCTTCCTAACAAGCACTTTATTTGTTCTGAAAACTGTGTGCCATGTCTCAAGGGCAAGCAACACAGAACCTCTTTCAAGCCAAAAGTTGAATCTTCAATCTCAAAACCTCTAGAGCTTTTGCACATGGACTTATTTGGTCCAACTAGAGTAATGAGTCTAGGAAAAAGGTCATACTGCTTTGTTATAATTGATGATTTTTCTAGATATACTTGGGTTTTCTTTCTCAAAACAAAAGATGAAACTGCTGAATTGTTGAAAACTCTTGTTATTAATTTAGAAAATCAATTCAATCTTAAAGTTAAAACAATCAGATGTGACAATGGCACAGAATTCAAAAATCATGTTCTGAATTCATTTTGTGAGAAAAAGGGAATTTTGAGGCAATTCAGTGCTCCTAGAACTCCACAGCAAAACGGTGTTGCTGAAAGGAGAAATAGGACATTAATTGAAGCTGCCAGGTCAATGTTGGCAGACTCTAAGCTCCCTGTGATATTTTGGGCTGAAGCAGTTAACACTGCTTGCTATGTCCAAAATAGGATCTTAATTGTCAAGGGAAAGAATAAAACACCTTATGAGCTTTGGAGAAAAAGGAAGCCAAACATTTATTTCTTTAAGCCATTCGGTTGTCCTGTCACCATTTTAATAACCAGTGAATCTTTGCCTAAGTTTGCTGAAAAGGCAGATGAAGGTTATTTTGTTGGCTACTCTGGTGTGTCAAAGGCATTTAGAGTATACAACAAGAGAACTAAAATTGTTGAGGAAACCATAAACGTATCTTTCAATGAGAAATCTGCCAACAATTTTAAGTCTCAGCCAAGCTGGTTATTTGATATTGATGCACTAACCACTGCTTTCAACATAACTGTTGATAAGCCTGTGAGCTCTCCAGTGCAGGAACAAAACTTTAACAGGTCTGCTGATGAGCATTGGAAGAAAAACCAAACTGTTAATGAGAAGTCAATCTTCTTCTCTTCAATGAGTTCTGAACCTGTTTTCTCAAGAAATGACAAGAAACTGACTGAAATAATTCAAATTGAAGAAGAAATTGTTCCGCTTGAAGTTCAAGCTGAACATATTTCTCCGGTTCAAGTTCAACCGGAAAATCAAATTTCAGAAACTGAAGAGAATACTGAATCAGAGTCTCATGAAGCTGGAAACTCACATGATAACACATCAAATGAGCTCAATATAGATCACCTGATCTATAATTCAGATACCAATTCTCTTGAATCAGTTGGAGTTTCAGATTCTATATCACAACTTGAAAATGTTGAGCTTGATCACAGACTTCCTCGGCTCAACATACCCTCAAATGGAAGAAGCCATGAATTTCCTATGTTCATTGATAGAAGAATCAACAGAGATCATCCAGCGGGAAATATTATTAGAGAAGCTTCAGCTCCAGTGCTAACAAGAAGTAGATCTGCAAATGCAAATATCTGTTTGCATGCTGCATTTTTGTCTCAAGAAGTACCCAAGAAGGTAGCAGATGCCTTAGAAGACAACAGCTGGGTAGAGGCAATGCAAGAAGAACTATTTCAGATAAACAAGCAAAAGGTTTGGGAATTGGTAGATTTGCCTGATGGAGCAGAACCAATTGGAACAAAATGGGTGTTCAGAAACAAGAAAGATGACAGGGGAATTGTTATCAAGAATAAAGCAAGATTGGTTGTGCAGGGCTATGTATAGGAAGAAGGCATTGATTATGATGAAGTCTTTGCACCAGTAGCCAGGTTGGAAGCAATCAGAATCTTCCTAGCCTATGCTGCATTTAAAGACTTCCAAGTATATCAAATGGATGTGAAAAGTGCTTTCCTGTATGGCCTCCTGGAACAAGAAGTTTATGTCAATCAACCTCCTGGTTTTGAAGACCCTCACCATCCGAACAAGGTATGCAAGCTAATCAAAGCTTTGTATGGTCTCAAACAAGCCCCTAGAACCTGGTATGAAACTCTTTCTAACTACCTTCTAGTGAATGGCTATAAGAGAGGAGCAATTGACAAAACTCTTTTTGTTAAAACTGTTGGTAATGACATGTTAATGGTACAAATTTATGTTGATGATATTATTTTTGGCTCATATAACACTTTGTTGTGCAAGGAGTTTGAAACTTTGATGCAGTCAAAATTTGAAATGAGCTCCATGGGAGAACTAACCTTCTTCCTAGGGCTTCAAGTGAAGCAAACTGCAGATGGAATCTTTCTGAATCAATCAAAGTACATCCAAGACATGCTGAAGAGATTCGACATGCTATCATGCTCAAGTGCCAAGACTCCAATCTCCACTTCCCACAAGTTAACTAATGACTTAAGTGGAAAGCCAGTGGACGTGCACATGTATAGAGCAATGATAGGCTCTCTAATGTATCTCACAGCTAGTAGACCTGACATCATGTTCAGTGTTTGCTTATGTGCTAGATATCAATCTTCTCTAAAAGAATCACACATGCTCGCTGTTAAGAGAATTTTCAAGTACCTAAAGGGGCAACCCAAACTGGGTTTGTGGTATCCCAAGAACTCTGACTTCTCTTTCAAAGCATACACAGACAGTGATTATGGAGGATGTGATATAGACAAGAAATCAACATCAGGAGGATGTCAATTTCTAGGAGAAAGGCTTGTCTCTTGGCAATGCAAGAAGCAAACATGTGTTTCTACTTCAACTGCAGAGGCTGAGTACATTGCTGCCTCAAGTTGTTGCAGCCAAGTCCTTTGGATCCAAAATCAGATGCTTGATTATGGAATCACATTCATGGAGACTCCTATTCTTGCAGACAACAACAGTGCCATTTCCATCGTTAACAACCCAGTGAAGCACTCCAAGACCAAACACATCGACATAAGGTATCACTTTATTAGAGATTGTGCTGAAAAGAATTTAATCAAATTATTTAAAGTTCACACTGATCATCAATTGGCAGATTTGTTTACAAAAGCTTTCGATGAGGCAAGATTTTTCTACCTCATCACAGCCATTGGGATGATGAACTTTGAATAAAAATTTTTCTACAACTTTAATAAATGAAAGAGATGTACTCAAAGAGTCCGTCTCTTGATACAAAAAGAAAAAGAAAAAGAAAATCTCTTGTGTTAATGTTCATTGTCAAAAACTGCTGTTAAGAATATGAAAAATTGACACAAATTTTCAAAATTTATGTGTTTTGGATTTTCCGGTTCAAGTTCAGGTTCAACCTGAAAGAATAACTTTTGAAATTCACCGGGTGAACTTCAACCGGAAAAATGCTTTAAATTTGACGTGAAAACTTGTTTTTCAAAACAATTCTTCCAAGCGGAAAACTTGTCCGCTTGAAGTTCAACCGGAAGAAATTTAGTTTTTAAAATAAAGGAGAAAATGAGTTCCGCTTGAACTTCCGGGTCAACAAAGTCAAAGAGTCATTTAATTACCCGGAATTCACAATTTACTAAGCGGATATTCATTTATTTTGTCCATTGAATTTTTAACTGTTCAATTCCGAGGTTTCAGTAAATTAATTTTCGGATAAGGGCATGCTTTAACCAGTTGTACTGTATAACCCCTAAAGCACCTGTCCCATCTGTCAATGAACCGTCGATTTACAACCTCTCTCCTCCACGTCATCTCCGAAAAGGTAAAAAGCCCTAAATTACCGTCATTTTCCCCATTTCTTGCACCACAACTCCGATTTTACTCCCAAAACCCTCCCAAACCATCTCCGATTAACTCCCACAAAACCATCGACATTCTCAAATTCCGTCAACAATGGCTCCGAAAGGAAAGGCCAGTGGCAAGAAGCCAGTTGGTGACTCAAAATTTCCAGTAGAACACAACTTGATGGCATACCTGGAACCACCATCCAAGACTGAAATCTACAATGAAATGATCGAGTTCATCAAAAGCTCTCACCTCCATCATGCGCTTACTGTAGAAGCCGAAATTTTTGAAGAGGTGATGGAAGACTTTTGGGTTCACGCTAGGGTTACCGACGAGGCTAGCGGAAGTGATAAAATTGTGTCAACTGTCCAAGGGAAGGCAGTTGAAATTGATGAAGCAAAGGTTCGAAGACTGTTGAAACTAAGGGATGAAGGTGGATACGGAGAAATAGATCAGAAGAAATATCTCCGTCTGTTCAGAAACATTGGTTATGGTGGCTCCCTGCACAGCAAAACTATCAAGAAGGGGCAGTTACCATACAAGTGGAGATTTCTTGCACACACACTTCTGGTGTGTTTATCTCCAAAGAAGGGAGGTTTTGATGAGCTCTCCAGTGAGCAAGCCTCTGCCTTCTACGCTGTGGTCAAGGGTGAGAACTTCAACTTTTCCAAACAAATTTTTCAAGCCCTAAAATCCAATGTTCATTCTGAATATGTATACTTGTATCCCAGATTTTTGACATATATTCTCAAAGAAGAGTACCCCCATATAGCATGGCTTGGTACAATTTTGCACCAAAAACTTCTGAATGAGAAAACATTTTCAAATCTTGCTTTAAATAAATCTCCTTTTCTTGGAAGGGATACTGACCACCCCTTACCAATTCCAAGGCAATTTCCTGATGAACCTGCTACTGTAGAGGTTCAACCGGAAATTGTAGGAGTGACTGAGCTCCCTGCTCAAGATGACAGAGCTGTAGACCTAACAGTTTCTGATCCCACATCTGTCCCAGCTTCCTCTTCACTAATAGTTTTTCAATCCAAAAAGAGGAAAGCTACCACAATCACTTCCCCTGCCACCTCCTCATCAAACTCACCTCCTGTCATTTTCAAAAGACAGAGAAAAGTGGTTACTAGGTCTCCTCCACCTAGCACCACCAACCAACCTGAAGCTTCAAACCCCGTTCAAGGCAAAAAGCCTAAACGGAAACTGGTAAATTTGGGATTATCTCTTAAGGATGAACCTTCTGTTGAGGGGGAGTCATTAGAAGCAGATGTAGCTTCCCCATCTGAACATTTTTCACCCTTGCAACCCCTGTCACCCAGGAGTGACAGTGCTTTCAATCCCGGCTTAAATGAAGGTGTTATTAACTCACCTACCATATTACATGAGAACATCCTGATAAGCCAGGACACTGTAGCACTGCAACCCCACTCCTCACCGGAGGTGAATCTCAGTGGTTCTGAAGAGATTCATGCAGAAAGGGCTGCTGCTGCCCAAGTATCTCAACTGGAGCTTGGTGTCAGTAGTAACATAAATAAGACCCAATCTGCGGCAATCTTCTCTGAATCAGCACCCGGAAGTCCTTCATTGGAACCAAGGGTTGTTGAAACAGCAGAAGAGAATCCCAGGTGCCAAGAAGCCATGGGTACCAATGCTGATCAATTTAGGATTGATAGCTTGGTTATTTCCAAGGATACTGGCAAAAAGCCAGTTGAGGATAGTCTTACACTACCTGAATTGACGAAATTGTACCTTTCTCTGCAAGCACAGGTTGAAGCTCTAAACTCAACTGTTGCCAAACTGGTTCAAGCTGATCCTACTCCAACTGAAGCAGGTCCTTCAAACCCTACCAGAGATGCTGAAGAAGTTCTTGTAACTGATGAAGCTGATACTCTCAAATTGGGGGAGAAGTTACTGTCAAAACCTGTTATTACTGAAACTGAAGAAGTAGAAAGGATACCGGCTGAAGTAAGAGCCACAGCTTGCCAAAAGATTGGCATTAACCCTTTTTCTGTTGAAGAGAGCTGGGTAAATATGAAGTGCAGTCAACTGATTGCTATTTCTCCTTTTGAGGACCCCAACCTCACCGAGCTTGTTCAGTCGTCCATGCTGATTGCTGGTGCTCTCCCTGAGCATATCAACATGATCACAACACTTCTGAAAGATGTTATTTTTCCGGCTGAAAGAGCCAGTGATCATGTTTTAGGAAACATTGCCTCCACCAGCAAGGCAGCAGCTGATATGGAAGAAAGTACTGCAACTGCAGTAGTCGGTACTTTGACTGAAGGAGAAGGAGAAAGTTTGATCGGTGAAGATGAAGGAACCGAGGTACTGGAGATTACTGACAAAGAACCTGAAGTCACCCAACCTCAGGTGGTGACTGATGGTCAATTATTAGTTCAAGCGGAACTTCAACCGGAAGTTCAACCGGTAGTTCCAGGAGAAGGAGATCTGAATGTTCAACCGGAACATCAAATACCAACCCAGGTGGATGTTCAAGGTCCTAGCTCATCAATTTTTGGGACTGTTGAAACACCTGTGGTGTAACCGGAAGAGCAAAGAAATGAAGAAGCTGAGGATGTGGTTAGATCACTGATAGCATTAAGGAGTTCAGGAACAGTAACCTGTTGAAGCTGATATAACTAAAACCATTCAACAGGTAACTCAAACTCCTGAAGCTGAGGCTATAGTGAAAATGGTTGAAGATGCCAGAAGGGTTGCTGAGGATGAGAGAATAGCCAGAGAGCTCCAAGAAGAATTCGATCTATACATGCAAAACAATGTGTTTGAAAACCTTCTTGAAGAAGCAAAAACCAGGTCTTTCAACTGGAGGTTAAAGGATTATGATTTGGATACAATGTCTGAAGCTAATAGGCAGAGGTTAATTGCCATTGCCTCTCAATTTCCTACCAAGCTGGTAAAGAATGATGAAAAATACCATCTGTTGAAAAAGATTCAGAGGGCTCTTGTGATTAGAAATTTGAAGAAAGAGGAAGAGCTAGCTCAGATGCAGGTTAAAGGACTTTGCAGCTTGATTGACAAAATATTTTATGAGCTAAAAGGAGAAAGTGCTGCTGTCAATCCTAACCTGGTGATGCCTTCACCATCAGAGCTGGTCTCAGGTACTATAACTGCTAATGTTAAACCTGAAATTGATGATATTGCAGATATACCACCTCCACCTTCATTTATTTATGATCCAAACCCAATGCCTACAACAACTTCATCCATTCTACAGACACTTCCAATCATACCTTACAAACCTCCACACATCCCCAAGAAGCTTGCTGCTAAACTTGCCAATCCTAAGTTTAGATCAGACAACTTCACACCCATCACTCCCTTTAAGAAGAAGCCTCCACCAACTATGGACTTCTCTGACATCTTTCCAACTACTCCACCATCAAGCCCAACTCCTGAAACCAATGAACCACCTCCAAAAACCACCCTACCTCCAGTCACCATAAGAGAACCTTCTTCCACCACCATCACCAAACCTACTGAAACTCAGCCTGGTCCCTCTTCATCTTCTGCCAAAGGCAAAAGACCTATTGTGCAAGAATCTGCTGGTGATTCTGATGAAGAGAGGGAAATTAAGAAGAAAAATTTGATGCATGCCAGAAATAAAAGAAATCAAAGACTAATGAGAAGAGGCCCTCCCAGCAAAAGAAGAATTGCTAGTTGGACAGTGGATGAAGCCACACTTGATTTTACTTTCACCATGGTCAGTGGCATAACTCAGGTGGTGAATGCTCGCAAGGCAACTTCCCAATTCACCCTGCAGCAAATGACTGACATCATTCTAAAGCTCAGAGAAATTATGAGCCCTTCAAGAGCAGAAAACATGCTAAGGCTTTTAATTGAGCCTTCTGTGCTGGAATGTGGAATGCTCTATCGAAGCAATTTAGATGATGAATCACCAGGAGAAGAAGAAGAGCCTACCAGTGAGATCAAATTTATCATCTGGGAAGAAGAAGAGAAGCTCTTCTATGTTCATAGAGCTGATGGCACCTTTACAATCCATGAGTCCATTTCTGTTCAAGAAGAATGGAACGAAATGGATTGGGATTCAATCAAACATGTAAAGGTGACCAAAACAAACATCAAAGAGCTTTCTCAAAACCTTGATGCCAGCATCGGATCTTCTAACAAGTAGGTTGTGGAGAAGAAAATTTTTGGGTACAAGTCAGTTTTGAAGATAAACATTGAAGACAATGAATAATTTGACAGCATCAGCTTAGGGGGAGATTGTAAGGAAAAATGGAGCTTGGAAGATTTCCGGCTGAAATGCCAATTTTACTAGTTCCGGCTGAAGTTGAAGTTGAAGCGGAATTCATACTTCAAGCGGAACAGGCAGTTCAAGCGGAAAGAAGCAGTTTTGTTTCTTAGCGAATATTCCGGGTGAACTCGTTTATCCACCAGATAAAGAGTTCAACCTGACTTTTCCTGAGAAGTCTTTTCAGAAGTCCAATCCTGCAAAAGCTTCTCGTATGCTTCTAAATCTGATTCAAGCCGCTCTCCTAAAGTAGATTGTTGCTGCCAACACGCAAGTCATTCCGATTGTCGATGTTTATTCTTTTGGTAGTTTATATTTGACTTTTGTATTTACGGTCTAGATTAGATCGCATGAGATCAATGGCTGTCATTGATCTCATCAGCACTATATATAGCATGTAATCTCTTAGGTTACAAACACGTTCATCACTTGTAATAGTGTAGCTTTGAGTTAATGCAAATAGTGCCGAATATTCGATATATCGCTGTTTTACTATTCTGCAAATCAAGCATTTACATTATACAAGAACTTAATATCGCTTAAGTAAAGTGAAATATAACTTTAATTCCGCAGGGTTATATTTGCAAGTAAAGGGTTTAGTTTTAGTTCATTCATAACTATTATCGATCCTACACAGGTTTTTGTGTGTTAAGACTCAAGCATGGTGAAAGGGGGAGTTTGTTATATCTTTCACAAGTGGATCTTGAAGATGAAAGATTTATTCAAGAATGATCCAGTCATGCAAGCTCTATTTCTGACAAGATTTCAAGTTGACGATCGGATGCAACATTGTTGAAGATTGAAGACTAGAGATTTAGTTAGAAAAGATACACTACACATTAAGGGGGAGTTTGTAGAAGCATATTCTTATGCTACGTTGTGTCTCGTGTATTGTATCTATGTGAAAGCATATGTGTGTGTGACTATGAGGGCAGCGGACCAGTTGGTCATGCGTACCAAATGGTCCGCCCGGACCAGATGGTCCGGATGTGGTCCGCAGCTCATTTAGTCGTACCTATAAATAGGTATCATGTGTAGAGAGTTAAGAACTTCTTGTCATATTCTACATTTCTGTGTGTGTTTCTGTGTGTGTGCTCTCAAGTCTTCATCAATACAAATCACGTTTGTATTTACTTTTGATCTCATTTCATCTCGTTATCACTCGATTAGCAAACGATCCATCGCTCCTTGAGTCTACACGTAACTACACGTATGGTGTTATAATTTTATGTGAGTTTAAACACACAAGATGGATTTGAGTCTATGATTTTACGTGAACTTAAAAATAAATAATTATGGGTTGTTGTTTATTATTTTATGTGGTTATTTAAGGTTTATATTTTTATAAACGCCACACACTAAACATGTGTAGATATATATATTCGTATATTCATCATCAAGAAAACCTCCGTTAACCCGTTAGTCTCGTTAACTTTTCCTAAACTTTGAGGGACCTATTATGCAATATCTGGAACTTGTTTTTAGTTAACTAAACTTGGGTGTACATATTCGGGCCACGAGATTTACAGTCAATACTAGAGTTTACATCCTCAAAGGTTTTAACGGTTTTGAAAACTCACAAAATCTCTCAACCAAATAATGCGAACCATTTTTCTATTATTTTTTTTTCACCCAACTCACCAATTTACTCGACCTATGAGTGTAGTATTTGAAGTGAACGCTCAAGTCAAGTATATCCAAGTGTTTCTTGGGTTTATATATACGATCGTGCCACCGAGTTCGTTATGGGATCCGACCAAAGAATGGAGGGGGGTACTCAAACGTTTGCTCACATATACAGGTGTATGAGCTACCACCCAAACGTATAACTTGGCGTATACGTACAGCCGTTTCACAATTTTCATTGTGATTTGTTTATTTTTTTCTTAGTCTGATTTAGGGTTTTTCAACCTTTCATTTCAAGACTATATTTTTTTTCTCTCTTTTTTTTTTGATATATATACTGGAGTAATGCAGAAAGTCTAGTATCTTCGGGCAATTGACGACCCGGAGAAAACCCATAACGACTCAAGGCGATTAGTTGAACACGGTCTCAACATAAAACTAGAACATGTTTTAGGCATACGACATCCCTCATAACTATGATTTTTTCATTTTTCACCTAAATATATTATTTTCTTTTGTAGGCTTAATCTCACAAGGGAAATCGGGTGAGTGGGTTTTTGATGGTTCACAAAACTCGATCGGAAGACTTTGATCATGTGAGTTTTATAAAAATAAACCTTTAAGGAAAACCGTTCTTGCGACTTGCAAACACGATAAGACACAAATAAATTATCTATGATTTACGTTAAAAACGGTGTACTTTCGTGTCATGTGAGATTGGGAAAAAAATTCAAAAATTTTGGGGGATTTTAAGACTTTTGATGTGGTGAGGGAGTTATACTCAATTTGCTTAGCCAACCCTTGCCATCCCCATACTTAGAAGATTGCATTGTCCTCAATGCAGAAAAATAAAATCAAGTAAAAAGGGTTGGATATAGTGAACTCCCTGATTTTAGTGATTGCCCAATATTCTCACTTCCGCACACATCGAACACGTGGCACTTGCATCATTCCATGTCTTGAGCAGTCGAATTCCTGAAAACTAAAACACACAAAAATAAAATTAAATTAAAAAGTAAATTAAACTATCGGGTTGCCTCCGGAAGCACTTAATTTATTAACGAGTCTTTAGCTAGACTCGGCCGCCAATCTCAATCAGGCGGCTTCTCCTTTATTTGCTTCCTTCCTAGCCCGTGCGGGCTCTTCCTTGTCTCATCACCCCATGGTGGTTTTCTAGTAGACAGTGGGTGGGGTTTGTACCATTGCACTACATCTGGCCACAAGCTCTTGAATTTACCCGACCCAAATTTGATAGCCCGGAGGTAGTGAAGGAGTTGGTTAATAGAATTTGGGATGCTAGGGCATCCCCATACTTGAACATTTGGCCGATCCTCCTCAGCAAGTGTTGCAAACTGTGGCTTCTGAAGGTTTGGTGTCGATCCATTTTCATGCTTGGCCACGAGTTAGTGGTTCGGGATATACTGAGGCTGATACAAAATCTCCTCTCGCTGTGATGCTTCCACCACCACATCAGGTGGTTTCTCTTTTAAGTCAATCCAAGGCTCTAGTACTGCATCGGTTTTCAAAAGATCTTGTGCTGGGTCGAATGGTCCATTTTCCTCAACTACGAGTGACATGGTGAGGCTCTCATCTCCTGGTTCCGCAATCATCTGGGCCTCAAAGGCCTCCTTTTCGTCTGGCGACTCTTCTTTAGGATCCCCATACTTGAGGTCTTCCATATCTTCACCTTCGAACATTTCTCCTTCTTCCCCCAGTAATGGTGCATCCAACTGCTCAGCTTCGAATTCAGCTAGCGTTTCTACATCTAGTGCCATCTCATATTCTATATGTGATTCCTTCAGTAAGTGCAATGTATCCTTCTCGCAGAATGTTTGTGAAGTATAGTATGATTCAAACGAGTCGCTTTCAAGCGCGTCATCCTCAACAATGGGAATCGATGTTTCTCTTGACTCAGCTACGTAGATATGCTCCTCTTGCTTTAGGTAATGTGGGACTGGAAGTATGACATATGATGAATCGTCTTCATAATTGAATGGGTCCTGGTCCATTGCCATCTCCAGTTTCAGGTCTTGATCACCTCTATAATGATATGTGAATGGTTGCTCTTCACTCCCTTGTTCTTCTTCGGTGATATTCTCCGTTTGTTGCATGATTGCTCCGAGTAGCTCATCTACGCGACTCAATAGTCCCTCGTTAGGATTAGGATCAACTTCAGTTTCTCTTATATGGTTCACTGATGCCTCGGATCGCTCGTTTGTTGGCTTGGCACGCTCACCCGAGCTCTTCATGTAGTCAATCATTTCTCTCATCATCTCACGAAGGTTGGGTCCTTCCTCTGTATAAGGGCAGCTTTGTGTGTTGTGAGGATCCCCGCAGAAGTCGCACCATTCGCTTGTATACACTTCTTGATGATCACGATAGTATTCTTGGTAGTAATCCCCATAGTAGTGCTCCATGGGAATTATCGCAAAAGTTGCTCAAATCGAAAAGATCACGAGTGCGAGATAGGATTGAAGAAATTTAAATAACAAAAATAGAATAAATATATAAATGTACACAAATAAAAAAACAAATATTCACAAAGCTAAACTACTAATGACAACTATTCTTAACGTTAACGTGTCCCCGGCAACGGCGCCAAAAACTTGATGTGTTGTTTAGTGTATATAAAAAGTGGGGTCCTACACTACAAATTTTAAACTTATAGAACTGGTTATTCACCAGTGGACTATACCAACACACTAATGCAAGTATACATGTCGTGCATAGCACAGTATTGGTAAACACCGGGTTGTCGAACCTCGGGGACACTGACTTGTTGAAAACAGTCGATTTATAATTCAGCCGGATTTTGTTTTGTTTTGAAAATTGATTTTGATTTAGAAAACTGAAAATGACAGTAATTAAAATGTTGTTTGAAAAACAGATATTAGTAAAGGATCACTTAGGCATGGCTCTTCCAACTTAGGTTTGACAAATGTATCGGTAATGCATTCTAACTTATCTCTGGGATGAACTGGGGTCCTAAGACAAGGCTTACCTAGTTCCTATGGATAGGTTCACGTTTAGGGTTATAGACACGCCCCACACGGTTACTACTGGTCCTTGGTGAAGTACTGATAAGGTTGCGGTTTATGAAGTGCCCTAGGCTGGGTCCCGAGTTACCGGTGGCTCAACTCAAAACTGGTCGAAAGGTTAGGATAGGTATGGCCCTAACGGTCCTAGAGTTGTGAAGCGGTTACAATTGGGTTGATAGGTTGACCTAGTAGGTCCTAGACACGACTAAGCAGGAACAGACCCAAGCTATCGGTGAATGCTTGACTACTTGACAATGGCAAAGGTGTCTACTAGCTAAGGGTAAGGTGATTTCTCACTCAAACTCTATGGTGGACTCCTAATCGAATTCTAGGGTTTCCCTGATGATCGTGACTATTTCTAGTTCACGCGTACGCCGCAGGTTCTGTTATTCGGCTATACAATGGTCTCCTAACAGTAGATGGCTTTGCAAGCTAGGGTTAGGGTTCCACAAGACCAGAGATTACTGGACACAAAAAAGGAATTCAATTGATTAACCAAATCAAAGCAATAATAATGTCTACTTCATAAATGCAAAATATAAGCAAACCCGATACAAAATTAAAGTCAAACCATGGTCGGATTCGCCTCGCCTAAGCGATACGATGAGTTCAGCCAACCATGTTAATGTTTAAACATAAACAAATCTGATCTAAACAATAATTCATGGCTAAATATAAATACAATACCAAATCGTAGCTAGAAAGGATGAAAACCGCTAATTTCTAACTCGTTGAAGGCTTGAAATCTTCAAAGGGCTTCAACGAGGGCTTTCTCTGGCTTTTTCTCTACTCTCCAAGATGTTTTAAATGGTAGAAATGAGCCCTCTATTTATAAGGGCCAAAATCACAAAATTTCCAAAAATGAGTCCGGGGTCCTTCACGGCCGTGAAGGAGCTCTCATGGCCGTGACGGGGCTCTCACGGCCTGGGCTATCCAGGGGAAGGGTGCTTCACGGCCTGGGCAGGATCTTCACGGTCGTGAAAGGCTCTCAAAGCTTGCAAGTCAGGCCGTGAGGCAGTTTTCACCGGTGACTGGTTTGCGGCTCAGCAACACAGCTTGATCAAGTGCTTCACAGCTTGGTCTATCTAGGGAAAAGGGGTCTCACGGCCTGCAAGCCGTGAAGTTTTTCAGCACTTTTTTTTATTTTGACTTCTGTGTCTGACCGGTTGACCCGAACTTTGACTTTTCTTCATTTTTGCCTCGTTTTCCGTGCCAAGCCTGTTTTAACCTGTAAACTCATGATTTTTATCAGTAACACATTTAATTTATCATTCTCAAGTTTATTTTTGACGTTTTTAGCCCGAAGTACGATGTCTTTTCATATCCAAAACCATACACATCACTTTCTCTCTGATTCACTTAGGTTATTGGTAAATGCGAATGCTTTAAGTAAAAACGAAACCCGAAATGGGAATCTCACTCCTAGTAATGCGCACAATAGCTGGACACATCTCGGAAATGTTATGGACTATTCTTCGCAATGAAGCTTTGACTTCAAGTACCTATGTCATCATGTCATTCTATTCGACCTTGCCACTCGACATGATTCCTGAAATGCAGCCGTGCGACCCCTCCCGTAGAAGCGCTTGATCAAAGAAACCAACTTCTACACTCTTGATTTGAATAAATTTTGAAATCCCTTAAGCATTGATATCTCCGCAACATGTTGTAAACCTTACTGGACATAACTTCCATCACTCCATTTGGAGTAGAGGACTTGGATCCTTTCGACACGTTACTACCAATTCGACTCTGTGACGATTCTCACTTATTTAAATTTTGGGACGAAATTTCCTTCAACAAGGGGATGATGTGATGACCCAGAAAATTTTTCTTCCTTTTTGACCAGATTGCTCACCACATCGTGCAATTTTTGGGACGAAAATTCTTCCGCAAGGGGATACTGAGATAATTCGTCTTTTTGGTCCTTTCTGGATCTAACATAAACTTAAACAGTTATAAATGTTGCGTGAATATTTATGTGATTGACTTATCTTGACCATAGCAACTAGGGTTTGCATAACCATCACTACACGAGTATGCACGTGACTCTAGACGCTTTATATGTAAATCATACGTTATGATTTCATGTGAACGTTTTGTTATATTATGTGACAACTAAACTTATGATTTTACACGATATATGCATATATATTCACGTCATTTATTCTAATATTTTATGTAAGAACATGTCACGTAACTACACGTATGGTTTTATTATTTTATGTGAGTTTAAACACACAAGATGGATTTGAGTCTATGATTTTACGTGAACTTAAAAATAAATAATTATGGGTTGTTGTTTATTACTTTATGTTGTTATTTAAGGTTTATATTTTTATAAACGCCACACACTAAACATGTGTAGATATATATATTCGTATATTCATCTTCAAGAAAACCTCCGTTAACCCGTTAGTCTCGTCAACCTTTCCTAAACTTTGAGAGACCTATTATGCAATATCTGGAACTTGGTTTTAGTTAACTAAACTTGGGGGACTACACCTGTCATTATCAAAATTTGAACTCTTTGTTATGCAAAGTTGGGAGGGGCCAATTATATTAATTCTTCAAAGTCGGTTTGAGAGGAGTGAATGTAACCGCCGATCAATTAATCGTGGATTTCGAACGTCACCATTTCATTACCGGTTACTACATCAATTAAACCTTTAATTGTTTGATCAAAGTAAATCATTCCACTCCATCCCTTTCCACCCACATAGAACACATGAACCGTAGTCATCCCCGAGCTCCGATGAACCCTCGTGAACCAAAGAACCATCGGCGACACAACCCCTTCTGGTTTCAGTCCCGTCGCCACTAATACAGCCCCGTCTGGCCGTCGATGAACTCCAACCTGACCGACCGTTCCTACCATTGAAGAGCATCACCGGAAGGTCTGCGTCTGATCGTCGTTTTCATCTCGATCACAGGTCCGAACTTCGACTTACACCGCTATTTCGACGTACAAACTATTTCACATTATGAATGCAAGTTGGAGTCGCACCAAACAACATAAGGTAATGGTTTAAGTTTTCGTCTTCGATCATGCCCTGTCATACTTCAGTCGTAAGGTCTGGAACGTTAATGGAGGATTGTTGTTTTAGGGTTGGTTGGTGGGGATGATGAACATTGGAAACTGGTTAAATATATTTTGAAATGGTTAGACATCACTAAACTGATATCTGTTCCAGTGGTTAAGGCACATGAACTCCGTCCCAGGGGTCTTCGTTTCGAACCCCGTCTAGCGCAACTATTTTTTATTATTTTTCTAAACCCTGGTTTCCTTGTTTACTGACTAAACAAAATTAATTCCGCCTGGTTTCTTTACCAAACAGCGGGTTAGCCCAGTGGTTGGGCGCGATAAATGTGAACCAACGAACCTGTGACCTTCGGTTTTCAATCTTTTTGTTTTTATTATTTGTTTCATGAACTTGCATAACCCGACTCTCATTACCGATCGTTCCCCATGTTATTTTGGACCCGTGGAAACCTTCGTTGTAACAGCCCAGACCCGTCGTAACCAAGATATTGTCCGCTTTGGCAGCCGGCATGCCCTCGGCATCCGCCCCTCACGGTTTTAAAACGCGTCTTGGGGCGGATGCCTGAGGGCATGCCGGCTGCCAAAGCGGACAATATCTTGGTTGCGACGGGTCTGGGCTGTTACAGTGTGGATACCTCCCCCACCAAGACGCGTCGAGTTCTCCTACAACAACAGCTACCATTCCAGTATTGGAGCCGCTCCCTTTGAGGCTCTCTATGGACGGAAGTGTAGATCACTGGTCTGTTGGGCTGAAGTCGGTGATAGCCAACTTACTGGACCGGAGATGGTGTACGAGACAACGGAACGGATCGTACAAATCAGAAACCGTATGAAAGCTGCAAGAGACCGACAAAAGAGCTATGCCGGCTGCCAAAGCGGACAATATCTTGGTTGTGACGGGTCTGGGCTGTTACATTCGTAGACATCGTTACCTTCGTTTTCGTCTCGTGTCTCATATAATATTATTTGAATATAATATATTGGATTTTGACAAGAACTATAAACGAGGTGTGTTTGGAAAAATATAAAAATATACGTATCTGAGAAATATAACACGAACCTTTTGGTAACCCTTTTATTTATATAAAAATATACGTACACAAATAATATACTTCAGTCGCATTTTGCAATATAAACATTTTATACGTTCGGATGAGTTTATATATATATATATATATATATATAGGGAGAGGATCATTTGAGAACCAATTTGATTTGAGAACTAAAAAGAACTAATTTGAGCCACAAGTTTATTTACATGTATCCCCCTCCCATGAATTGTAGTGGTCCCCCCTGAAATTTGTGGTTGAGATTTAGTTCTCAAAAGTTCTCATTTGAACCTAACCCTATATATATATACATATATATATATATATATATATATATATATATATATATATATATAGGGTAGGGTTATAATACAAAGTACTTTTAACGTGAGAAGTGTGAGAAGTAGATGATGTGTTAGATATTAATGCATGGTATTGTCTTTTTATTATATTTTTTTGTAAATATATGAAACTATACATGGTTATTTTCCATTTTAGAAGGTTATATATTTATCAAAATTAGAATTATAGAATAACACAATGTAAACACAATGTACTAATATCCTAACACAATTCCTTTTTAAAAGTTCTTAATAAATGGTGTTTGGTGATGTTTGGAATCCAATGAATGATGTTTTTTAAGGGGGGTAGAGTTGTAACATCCCAATTTCGGGATGTCCTAAATTAATCAAGGTGTCAAATAAATGACGAGATTATGTGGAAAATTCGGGATTTACTACGTTAAGACCCAATTTAGAACCTAAAAATATCATGAAATCATAAGATGTAATGTTTTGATAAATTGGCGAAAATACGATATTTCGTCTAAAATCCAAAACTTGGTTAGGATGTTAATTATTTGTTAGTGTAATATTATTAATTATTACACTTATAAAAATGTTTTGAGACATATTTATGTTAAATATGATATTGGCATGTTAACATAGAGTCTTGTGTTAAAAATTGTGAATTTTGGGGTTAAAATGCAAAATAGCCAAACTAGAGGGACCAAAAGTGTCAATTCTGAAACTTACACTTAAAAGACTTGGAAATAGAATTTGGGGCAGACTAAGAACGAGAAAGTAGTCCCCCAAGCCCTAGAATTCAAATTTTTGGTGGTTCCAAGGAAAAATATTTGATTTTGGAAGATTAAACAGCTACTCGCACACTTTCTAAGGCCTCCGTTTGGTCACTCAAAACACTACTGCAAGTTGGGTACTCAAAGCTGTCCAATTTAGTAAAAAGTGAACTTTTCAAAATGGTTGGGCATGTAAACCTTGTTTTAATGGTATGATTGCTACTTGGAATTGATGGTTATATGTTAAATATAGGATCTGGAGAATTTAATGTTTAAATTCCAAATTTTGAATGAGTTATGCAAGTTTTCATTTCCTTTAACTAGTTTGCTAATTGTCAAAAAGTGCCAACTTCCGATGTGCATAACTTCTTCGTTTCTCAAGATTTTTACATGATTCTTTTTGCAACAAATCCTAATTGTTATGTAGTATATGCCTGTAAAATTTAAGAATCTAATTCCAAGTATTGTGGATTTTAGCCATGCCACTAGTTAAGTGCTTGAGGTTTGACTTTCTGGGTCAACTTTGACTTAAATTGCAATTTCTTGATTTTCTCCCAATTTGGGGCTTGTATGTGCATTGTGTGAATTGTATGACCGCATGAAACATGTTTAGGTGCTTATGTGCTAATTTCGTCCTAGCGACACCTTCTAATTTTATTAGGCCATATTTATCCAAATAGGTTGACTTTGACCAACCTGTTGAACCAAGTGCTGAGTACTAGTGCACCCTAAGGTGAGTTTCACTTACTATTATTGTTATATCCGGTTTAGGATGATAACGCACAAATAGTTGCATCCGGTGGAGGATGGCAACCCAACGGTAAAGGTATTTCTTTACTTGAGTAACTTTCCGACAAAATATCACATGTTGCACTGAATTAATTTTAATACAAAAGTCCTTACTTTCGGGCCGTTAATATACAGTAGCGAGGTAATATTGAGTAGTACTACTGGGGATTGACACCCCCGCTCAGCGGTGCACGGGATGCACCCTCCCGACTGGCGGTCGGACTGAGATCAATGTTAGCCTACCCACCGTGATCCGGATAGACACGGGAAGGCAAGGTTCATAGGTACCCCCTATCAAAACATTGTCAGCTTCGGTTACGAACAATTCAGGTGTACATAACTATAGGTTAGCTACCTTCGATATGGAATCTTACTGGTCTTATGATTATCGATTGTGTTTTACCTTTCTTTATTCATATACATTAGGTTTACATGTGACGTGTAGACCGCCTTAGTGAACTCACCAGCCTTGGCTGACACTTGATTGTTGTTTACTTTTCAGGTCGTTAGACGGATCGGGCGGCGGCACGGGCGTTGGCAATGCCTCTTTTCTTTTGAAAACCCTTTTGGAAGATGTGTTTCCAACACTTTTGTATTACTTGTGGAAAAACACAACTGTTTTGTAAAACTTAAATTGCTTCCGCTGAAATACTATTTAAACTTGTTCTGTAAAGCCACTTTTAACTAATTATATTATTTTGATGGCTTGGTTGTAACTAAAGACTTGAATCCTGGTCTGGATCATACCCCATACGGTTATACTCCGTTAGTGGAAATTGGGGGTGTGACAGATTGGTATCAGAGCCCCAGGTTACAGCGAACCAGAACATTTCAAAAGTGTTGTCTGAACTGTAACTGTTTTTGAAAACTTTAGTTGCAACTTTCTATAAGAGCATTGCTACGCGTGCCGAAGACGATCCTCATTTAATTCATTTGTTATATGTCGGTGAAAGAGTATGCATACATGATGTAAACCTTAGTTTTACAGTTTTGTGGATGAATGGATCCACACATAGTCTTATGTCATGTTTTCACACTTGGTCATTGGAAATCATTCTTGGAGATCTCGTTTTGTTCTTGGAGATCTCGTTTTGTTCTTGGAGATCTTGTTTTGTTCTTGAAGATCTCGTTTTGTTCTTGGAGATCTCGTTTTGTTCTTGGAGATCTCGTTTTGTTCTTGGAGATCTCGCGGTATTCTTGGAGATCTGGAAATTTTCCCTTGGCGATCTGGCCATGTGCTTGGCGATCTCGGGCTTAGCCTTGGCGACTTCGAGGCTGGTTCTTGGTGACCTTGCCACCACTCCCTCTTCTTGGCGACCTCACCAAGAATTGGGCTTCCTTCTTGGCGACCTCACCAAGCTTGGCGACCTCGCCAACTAGTCTTGGCGACTTCAGGTTCCTTCTTGGCGATTTCGTCATGCTTTTGGTGGTTTAGGTGTTACATTTAGCGTTTTGATGGGTCGATTATTACGGTCACTAACTTAATAGATATTTGCTTGAATGTTTGTCCGCCTAAATGTATATTTCATGTAAAGTTTGTTCATATGTAATTGTGCATGTGTGAAACACTTCATGATGCTTAACGATTTCTAGTACCGGGTATACTAACCATTGGAAATTTTGCATGGATTTGCTAGAAATCATGCCTCCACGGAGAGATCCCGAAACCAACCCAGGAACCTTTACTGCTGCACAGGTTCAGAATATGATTAATCAAGGGGTTGCAGCAGCCCTAGCAACCGCTCAGCAACATTTCCAAGGACAACCGCCGCAATGCTCATTCAAAGCCTACATGGATTGCAAGCCAATGGTATTTAAGGGTGACGAAGGTGCTATGGGCCTGCTTAGATGGCTCGAGAAGTCAGAGAAAGTGTTTTCGATGTGTAATTGCCCGGAAGGGGATAAGGTGAAGTATGCTACTGGTACCCTTGAGGATTCCGCGCTAACATGGTGGAATGCTCAAATTCATATGTTGGGACTCAATGAAGCTAACGCCATGACGTGGCAAGAATTCAGGGAAGCAATCATGGAGGAGTATTGCCCTCGTGATCAAGTCAGAAGACTGGAAGTGGAATTTGGGAACTCCAAAATGGAGGGCTTAGAGGAGTACACCACTCGTTACCAAGCCTATTCTCGACTCTGTCCGACAATGGTGGATGCTGAGTATAAACGAATTGAGTTGTATGTGGAAGGACTAGTTCCACAAATCAAGGGCATGGTGACCTCATCTAATCCCACTTATGTGCGACAAGCAATCCGGCTGGCGCACAAACTGACTGATCAGGCGGTGGCTCAAGGAACTTTGCCACCAAGGAAAGCCCCAAAAGCTGCCCTAGATGGGAAGAGACAGAGAGATGAGGAACCAAGTAACCTCACGAATTCTGGCAACAACACTGGGAGGTCTTCAAACTCCCAGAATCAGAACAAGAATTTTGATAACTCCAAAGGGGGTTACGATAACAACGGTGGCGGTGGCAACCAAAGCCGACAAGGTAGCAGTGGGCAGGGTTCCAACAGGTACAAGGGAAAGTCACCCTACTGTAACAAGTGTAACACACACCATAATGGTGACTGTAACCGACCAACATGCGAGCGGTGTGGAAAAATGGGACATGTTGCCAAAAATTGTTGGGGTGACATGCTGAATCGACCTAAGCAGAATAATGAAGGCCCCCGTGGGTGTTTTGAGTGCGGGAAACCTGGGCACGTGAGGAAAGATTGCCCTCAGCTGAAGAAAGGTGGAAACAATAACAGCAACAACAACCGCCACAAAAACAACAACAACAACAATGGTGGTGGTAATGGAAACGGGGGAAATGGTGGTCGCGGACGAGCATTTGTCATGGGTTCCGGTGAAGCTAAGGAAGACGCTAACGTGATTACTGGTAAGTTCCTCCTCAACAACTACTTTGCGAATGTGTTATTTGATTCGGGTGCCGAGAAAAGTTTCATTTCAACTAAGTTTTGCAAATTGATAAAGGCAAAGACGGAACCCCTAGGAGCTAAGTACACCGTTGAACTAGCTAACGGTAAGCTTATTGATGCAACACATATAGTCCAGGATTGTGCCTTAGAACTCTCAGGTCATAAGTTCGACATAGATTTGATGCCTTTTACAATCGGTAGCTTCGACGTAATAACCGGTATGGACCGGTTGTCCATGCACCACGCAGAACTCGTCTGTCGAGAAAAAGTCATACGTATACCCGCCGTAAACGAAGAAGTACTCTCAATTCAGGGTGAGAAGGGAGGTACTGTCTCCGGAATCATATCATACCTCAAGGCACAGAAGTACCTTCGGAAAGGGCACGTGGTCGTTCTGGCAACGGTTACGGATCAAAACCTCGTAGAGAAGAAAATTGAAGATTTTCCGTTAGTTCGCGATTTTTCTGATATATTCCCGGAAGAATTGCCTGGTCTACCTCCACATCGACAAGTCGAGTTCGGAATCGACCTTGTCCCCGGTGCAGCTCCGGTTGCCCGAGCTCCGTACCGTTTGGCGGTGAACGAATTACATGAGTTATCCACTCAACTACAAGAGCTGTTAGATAAAGGTTTTATCAGGCCGAGCTCATCGCCATGGGGCGCGCCAGTTTTATTCGTTATAAAGAAAGATGGGACGTTCAGGATGTGCATAGATTACTGCGAGCTCAACAAAGTCACTATCAAGAACCGATATCCTCTCCCTCGGATCGACGACCTCTTCGACCAACTGCAAGGATCCAGTTACTTCTCAAAAATCAACTTAAGGTCCGGGTACCATCAACTCAGAGTCCGCGAGGAGGACATTTCAAAGACGGCTTTCGGAACGCGCTACGGTCATTACGAGTTCCTAGTCATGCCTTTCGGCCTAACGAACGCACCGGCGGTGTTCATGGACCTCATGAACCGCGTGTGCAAACCTTACCTAGATCAGCTCGTAATTGTTTTCATCGACGACATATTCGTTTACTCAAGGACGAAAGAAGAACACGAGGAACACCTGGGGTTAATATTAGAGTTGTTAAGGAAGGAGCAACTCTACGCCAAATTCTCCAAATGTGACTTTTGGATCCGAGAAATTCAATTTCTGGGCCACGTTGTCAACGAGCAAGGTATTCATGTCGACCCAGCCAAAGTAGAGGCGATCAAGAATTGTTCTACACCACGAGCGCTAACGGAAATTCGACAATTTCTAGGGTTAGCGGGTTACTACCGTCGTTTTATTAAGGGATTCTCTCAGATAGCCCAACCGCTAACCGCTCTTACGCATAAAGGTGTTTAGTACCGGTGGGGTGAAAAAGAAGAAACAGCTTTTCAGACTTTAAAAGAAAAACTTTGTACCGCGCCTATATTATCTCTACCGGATGGTGTTGACGACTTCGAGGTCTATTGTGACGCTTCACTCCAAGGACTTGGATGTGTTATAATGCAAAGAGGTAAAGTCATCGCTTACGGGTCTAGGCAGTTAAAGTCCCACGAAAAGAATTACACAACGCATGATCTAGAGTTAGGAGCTGTTGTATTTGCCTTAAAGTTTTGGAGGCACTACCTGACGGTACCAAGTGCACGATATTCACCGATCATAAAAGCCTCCAGCATATAATGGGGCAGAAAGATCTCAACATGAGACAGCGTAGGTGGATCAAGGTGCTCAACGACTACGACTTGGCGATAAAGTATCACCCGGGTAAGGCCAACGTTGTGGCCGACGCATTAAGCAGAAGAGAACATGCAAAACCTAGAAGGGTTCGAGCTCTACAACTTACGATCCATGCTGGGTTACCGGATAGAATTCGGGATGCCCAGAAGGAAGCTTTGAAAGAAGAAAACTACGAATCTAAATCCTTACACGACATAGATGGAACTTCGGAGGTTAAGTTGGATGGACTCCGGTACTACAAGGATCGTATTTGGGTACCTCTTCACAGAAATCTTCGAGAGCTGGTGATGGACGAAGCTCACAAGTCTCGATATTCGGTTCATCCCGGTTCGGATAAAATGTACCAAGATCTGAAAGGATTATACTGGTGGCCCAAGATGAAGGCTGACATTGCTGCATATGTCAGCAAGTGTTTGACATGCTCGAAGGTCAAAGAAGAACATCGTAAGCCTCCAGGATTGCTGCAGCAACCGACGATTCCTGAATGGAAATAGGAGGAAATATCCATGGATTTCATCACGGGACTGCCCCGTACACCTCATGGAAATGACATGATTTGGGTCATTGTGGATAGATTAATGAAATCCGCCCATTTCATAGCCCTCAAGGAAAATGACAAGACTGACAAGTTAGCACAAATCTACATCAACGAGATCGTCAAGCTCCATGGAGTGCCCTTGTCTATTATCTCCGATCGGGACCCCAGGTTTGCTTCACACTTTTGGAGATCATTACAATCAGCCCTAGGTACTCTTTTGGATATGAGTACCGCATACCATTCGCAGACAGACGGCCAAACTGAACGCACAATCCAGACCCTTGAGGATATGCTCCGAGCGTGTGTAATGGATTTCGGAAAGAACTGGGAAACTCACTTGGCACTGGTCGAGTTCTCCTACAACAATAGCTACCATTCCAGTATTAGAGCCGTTCCCTTTGAGGCTCTCTATGGACGGAAGTGTACATCACCGGTCTGTTGGGCTGAAGTCGGTGATAGCCAACTTACTGGACTGGAGATGGTGTACGAGACAACGGAACGGATCGTACAAATCAGAAACCGTTAAAAAACTGCAAGAGACCGGCAAAAGAGCTATGCCGACAAACGTAGAAGGCCATTAGAATTCGAGGTGGGTGACCGTGTACTGTTGAAGGTCTCGCCCTGGAAAGGTGTTGTACGTTTTGGAAGGCGCAGGAAGTTGAACCCCCGCTATATAGGACCCTTCCCGATAACGGAAAAGATTGGAACGGTGGCGTATCATTTGGACTTGCCACCTGAGCTGGATGGGGTACATAATGTGTTTCACATTTCAAATCTGAAGAAGTGTCTGGCTGACGACACTTTAATAGTTCCGCTGGAAGAGCTCCACATCGACGAACAACTCCGATTTATAGAACAACCTGTTGAGATAATGGGACGCGAAGAAAAAGCATTGAAGCGAAGCAAGATCCCAATTGTTAAAGTCAGATGGAATTCAAAACGCGGACGGGAGTTCACGTGGGAACGAGAAGACCAGATGAGAAAGAAGTATCCTCACCTATTCGATCAAGCCTCCGCATCAACCCAAGGTACTAACTAATTTTTGGGACGAAAATTCCTTAACTTGGGGAGGCTGTGACAACTGCAACTTCCCAAGTTAACTCCGTTAAGTTTTTCTGTTAGTTCCGTTAGTCCCGCTAGCGAAACCAAGACCCGTTATTTGAATGATCTCATATTTATTTATGTTTACTTGCTAATTAATTTTAGTAACTTGTTTCGTGAACTTATTTCGTGACCTTATGTGTTAGTTGTGAAAATTTGCATCTTTATGCGAAACCGGACTTCGTGCGTAAATTGGAAATTTTATGTCTAAATGTTAAATTTATGTAACCCGATTAAATCTTGCATGTTAGATAAACTAAAAACACTTAGAAACGTTTTTAGAATGTAATGTTAAATTTATGTAACCCGATTAAATCTTGCATGTTAGATAAATTAAAAACACTTAGAAACGTTTTTAGAATGTTACTTTAAAAGTTTTTAGTAAAAACCCACTTAAATGAATTTTATGCCATTATGTGTTAAAATGAAAAGATGAGGGACCAAATGTGTAAATCTCAACTTAACAAATCTGCCATCTCCCTCCTCCCTCCTCATTTTCACGATCCAGACCTCCATCTCTCCCTCTCTTCTTACGACTTCACCAACACACACACACACACTTGCAAACTTTGTGGAATCAAGCTTTAAGGAGGTGGATTCAAGCTCCTACAAGCTCCAAGAACGTCAAGGAAGCTTCTCCTTCTTCCCCTCTCTTCCTACCTGCGATTTTTCCTCAAATCTTGTAAGCCCTAACTTTTTGAAATCCGAAAATTGAAGTTGCATGTGTGTTATTTTGTGTTTTTGTGCTAAATGTGTAGTTTGTATGCTTATGAAACTTGATTTAGGTGAAGGTATGCTAACTATTGATTTAGGTCAGAATTTTTGAGAGTTCTAGATCTGGAAATTTGCCCCAAAATTATGCTCCATGTGTTCTTGAGGTTAAGTGAGTGTTGGGTGTTGGAATTTGGATGAAATGTACATATATGCTAGCTTCCATGTTCACATTTTGCTACGATTTTGATATGATTTTGATATGAACATGTTTAGGACAGAAATTACATATTAATATGATTATAAACTTGTTAGTAGGTGTTTAATTGATCAAATGGTAGCATAGAATTTAAATCCAAGACTTTTGCAAACTTGAAATTTCTAACAGCTTTGACCAGAATTTTGGGTCAACTTGCAGCAGCCATAACTCACTCAATTTTGCTCGAAACTGATTGATTCTTTTTCCCTAGTAAATTAGGATGTCTTAGCTTTACAACGGCTACTCGCACACTTTCTAAGGCCTCCGTTTGGTCACTCAAAACACTGCTGCAAATTGGGTACTCAAAGCTGTCCAATTTAGTAAAAAGTGAACTTTTCAAAATGGTTGGGCATGTAAACCTTGTTTTAATGGTATGATTGCTACTTGGAATTGATGGTTATATGTTAAATATAGGATCTGGAGAATTTAATGTTTAATTTCCAAATTTTGAATGAGTTATGCAAGTTTTCATTTCCTTTAACTAGTTTGCTAAATGTCAAAAAGTGCCAACTTCCGATGTGCATAACTTCTTCGTTTCTCAAGGTTTTTACTTGATTCTTTTTGCAACAAATCCTAATTGTTATGTAGTATATTCCTGTAAAATTTAAGAATCTAATTCCAAGTATTGTGGATTTTAGCCATGCCACTAGTTAAGTGCTTGAGGTTTGACTTTCTGGATCAACTTTGACTTAAATTGCAATTTCTTGATTTTCTCCCAATTTGGGGCTTGTATGTGCATTGTGTGACTTGTATGACCGCATGAAACATGTTTAGGTGCTTATGTGCTAATTTCGTCCTAGCGACACCTTCTAATTTTATTAGGCCATATTTATCCAAATAGGTTGACTTTAACCAACCTGTTGAACCAAGTGCTGAGTACTAGTGCACCCTAAGGTGAGTTTCACTTACTATTATTGTTATATCCGGTTTAGGATGATAACGCACAAATAGTTGCATCCGGTGGAGGATGGAAACCCAACGGTAAAGGTATTTCTTTACTTGAGTAACTTTCCGACAAAATATCACATGTTGCACTGAATTGATTTTAATACAAAAGTCCTTACTTTCGGGCCGTTAATATACAGTAGTGAGGTAATATTGAGTAGTACTACTGGGGATTGACACCCCCGCTCAGCGGTGAACGGGATGCACCCTCCCGACTGGCGGTCGGACTGAGATCAATGTTAGCCTACCCACCGTGATCCGGATAGACACGGGAAGGCAAGGTTCATAGGTACCCCCTATAAAAACATTTTCAGCTTCGGTTACGAACAATTCAGGTGTACATAACTATAGGTTAGCTACCTTCGATATGGAATCTTACTGGTCTTATGATTATCGATTGTGTTTTACCTTTCTTTATTCATATACATTAGGTCTACATGTGACGTGTAGACCGCCTTAGTGAACTCACCAGCCTTGGCTGACACTTGATTGTTGTTTACTTTTCAGGTCGTTAGACGGATCGGTCGGCGGCACGGGCGTTGGCAATGCCTCTTTTCTTTTGAAAACCCTTTTGGAAGATGTGTTTCCAACACTTTTGTATTACTTGTGGAAAAACACAACTGTTTTGTAAAACTTAAATTGCTTCCGCTGAAATACTATTTAAACTTGTTCTGTAAAGCCACTTTTAACTAATTATATTATTTTGATGGCTTGGTTGTAACTAAAGACTTGGATCCTGGTCTGGATCATACCCCATACGGTTATACTCCGTTAGTGGAAATTGGGGGTGTGACAAAAATCATTAGAGGGTGTACCATATATGCCTGGAAAGATCTTTTAATGTACTACATTCCATATTTGAACATGAAACGCTGTAAACATTTATATAGTTGTCAAAATGGGCCGTTACAACAGCAATGTTGAAAAATGGTGCACAAGAATTCATTTTTCTAAAAGCTAGCAAGAGTAAGCAAGTTGAATTGCTTGCATATTGACAATTTGTGATATAAACCTAATAAGGGTGATAACCTTAGTAGGTAACCAAGTGGAAGAAGTAAACGGAAACCGGGTAGCAATGGTTAAAGCTCATGAGGTAACATCTATGCTATGTTACATACTTTATAAATGACTCATAGTTGCTATAGTGTCATGAAATGCAAACATGCTAGAAAAGCAATAAACTTGCCCGTTGTGACAAGTTGTAAAGATGAAAAAACTATGGAGTCTAACATTAGAGTTAAACTCTAAGTAATTGTTGATGCATTGAAATAGGGTTACATTATGACATCCTAGATGTGTAATGTTGAACCTTATGGGTAACCCTACACAGATGCTAAATGATTCTTAGGAACCATGGCAACATGAAAAATGGATAATTATTAGAGGTCAGCTTAATGGTTCATAGAAACCATAGTATAGTAAATTGTGATATAAATGGGCCTAATGGTTCGGAAGGATTTATGTTAAATTAAATAATGATGGCTGACTATAAATGGTTCGTGGGAGCCATAAAATAGTCAAAAGTGTGGCACGATGGAAGAAAATGGTTCAAGAAAGCCATTACCATGTGCCATGGGTTAATTGATCATAAATGGTTAATAGATGTGGATTGTAAATGATCCCCGAATTATAGAGCCCATGTTAATGAGTCAAATGGGTTAAAATAGATAAATGGTCCATAGGAACCATACTAGAATGCAAAAGTCTTGCTTAATGATTAATATGACTAGTTGAAACCCATGCTAATGGGTCAAATGGGTTAAATGGATCTAAGGGGCCACAATTGTGAAATTGCTTTATTGCGGGGTAACATCGTTTATGTTACAAGTAATAGATATGAAAATGTGTAATTTCATACAAATAGAATGAACCATGAGTTTTACTAAATTTGTGACGAATGGTTCTAGGAACCATGAAGCCCACATGCCGAGGGGTTCCCAAACGACTAAATTTGACCACAAGTAAGATTCTGAAGACTCAATAAACGAATAACAAGTTACAATGAGCGGAAATGGGTTTATAGAACCCATGCCATGTAACAAGGAAAGGAGGATCATAAATGGTTATAGAACCATAGATCCCCAATGCCTAAAGGTGGTCAAATGAGCCGTTGGGAAATACCAAAGGCAAGGACCCGTCTTAACGGGTCAAAGGAAGAAATTGGGTCACGTGGATGTTCATTTCAATGGGAATGAATTGCAATGACAAGTGGAATAATGAATATGTGATTATATTGTTTGTGTCTAGAAAACTCAAGGAAATTGGTAATGTGTGAAGTTAAACACATAGTAGAGGTATAAGACCAAACAAAATGTGTGCATACAAACATGTTTATGCCAATTGCTTGCAAACGTGAACATAGTTGCAAAAATATATATGTGTGTGGATTGAATCTAGATCATGACTCTTTGGGATGCCTTAAAGAAATCCCTTAATGGGTCAAACGGGTCGGGTGAACCCGGGGTTGGTTATTGTAACGTTACTATGGCTAAGGTATGTTAATGTGTATGCTTAAATGCTTAAAAATGTGTTTTGGGACATTTTTAAAAGGTAGAAAACAAGTCCCAACAGGTCTGGTGCAAAACTAGTAGGAACAGGGTAAACAGCCAAAATATTGGCTAAGTATGGAACAGACCAAAATCGGCCAAATCCCTGGAAATTCAGCTCCAAGTGTATCGCTTGGAGCATGAGACATAGTGGGCGGTACATCTAAAAGTATAAGGGTATAGCCCAAAGATATGGTTTTCCTAGGCGATACGCCTAGGATCCCTATTCTGATTTTACTTGTTAATTTTCATTGTTAATGATTATTATACTTGTTAAGCAATAGAAACTCACTATTGAAAGTAGTAAATTGCAAGTGAAGGGAAAGACTAGAGGGGGATGCTCATCTAGAATACGAAGAACCGATCACCTCAAGCGCAAACCACTCGTTGTGTATTTTGGTGAATGGAACATATGTTCTAAGTCATTGATCAATTTTGAATGTCAAACTTAAATGGCTATATTTGTAAATGCATAACCACAATGATGGTATTTTATGATTGTTAAATCATAGTTTTGTACAAAAAAAATTATGGGACCGACTTTTAACGTTATTAATGGTTAAGTTTGGCATCAAATTGTATACGGGTGTTACAAATTGGTATCAGAGCCTTGGTTTGAGAGAATTAACTACTCGGGGAGTACTTGAACTCAAATCTTGAGCTTAGGGTAAACGGGAAAAGTGATTGGTTCAAGCTTGATGAAGCGTCCGGGGAAGGTACATAACCATAAATTGATTGTTGATATTTGTGTTTAATAGGAATAATAGGAATAATAGTTCCTATATGCCGGTAAAGGCAGAGTTATTAGCTATCACTCGGGGAAACGCACGGGGAGGTGTTTCACACCTGAACCGGGAAATGCGTGAGTGAAGTGTCCCAGGTAGAAACGGGGTAATGCTAAGGCTAGAAACCTCATATAAACCTGTGGTAGGATATTAGCCACGACCAATATAATGTATGCGTGAGTGAAGTGTCCCAGGTAGGAACGGGGTAATGCTAAGGCTAGAAACCTTGTATAAACATGTGGGAGGATATTGGCCATGACCAATATAATGTATAAAACCTTGCTGCGGGCAAAGGTAAATAAAAGTTGTTAAGCTAATAAAAATTATAACTCTGTAGATTAATGCCGGACCATGAGGGCGGTGATGCTATAGAGGAACACAAAAAAAATAATAAAAAATAATAAAAAACAAAAGAAGGCTTTGAGAGCCCCAAATATCGGTAAGGCGGGTAGAAATGGGATAAAGCCAAGGCTAGAAACCTCGTATAAACTTGTAGAAAATTTTTAGCCATGACCAATAAAACTGAAAAACCTTTTGCCAAGGGAAAAGGAATTTGAAATTGATAAGTACTTTTAAATCCTACTATATTAGGATCATGTTTTGTCTTGTAAGAACCATATATTTGTTTAGCATGATACAATGGGTGAAAAAAGGGGTTCTAGGGAGCCACCACCATGTATCATGTGGTATTTGATCATAAATGGTTCATCGGAACCATAGATAATAAATGAGATAAAAATTTCTCAAAATAACAAGATAGCATTGTGACAAGTAATTGTGCAATGTTGTATCTTGAATAGAAATTTGTTAATGTAACAAGACAACATTGTCACATATAATTCGGCAATGTGGTATCTTGAGACACGTGGATATTTATGTTCACGTGGGGTAACCTTGCTATAGGTAAGGAAAACCCTAAAAAGTGGCCAAACGTGACACATTGATTTTGCAGGACAATTTCCCTCGAGCTGGTAGATGGGTGATGACACATACGACTCTAAAATGCATTGGGCTAGGACTCGAATGCACAATGGCCATGTGCTAAGGTACAACCAGGTGGGACTACCCAACCTGGGTTACTCTTTGATATTTGGTAATGCATACACATGTTTCTAATTTGAGTCAAATTAAGAGGTTGGACCCATGAGGTCATAGTTCGGAATTGAAATGTGAATATGGAAAATTGGTGAAGAACGACTCTGTAGGAGCCGTGAAGCCAATAAAATGAATGGAAAATTGGTGAAGAACGACTTTGTAGGAGCCGTGAAACCAATATAATTAATGGGGAAATTGGCGAAGAACGACTCTTTAGGAGCCGTGAAGCCAATATAATGAATGAGAAATTGACGAAGAACGACTCTGTAGGAGCCGTGAAGCCAATATAATGAATGGGAAATTGGTGAAGAACTACTATGTAGGAGCCATGAAACCAATATAATTAATGGGGTAATTGGTGAAAAACAACCCAAGAGGGGGTCTTGAAGCCAATAATTTGAAACAAGGTTACAATTAGGACATCTACAGATGTACAAAGGTTGAACCTTATATGGAAATGTTATAAAAGAAAGATTAACGGATAACCATGGAACTAATGAGTCGAAGTGGTCATATGTTTTAATTGGCAAAACCGTCCTAACGGTTGAATCATGTTTATTATGCGATATCATGAATGGTTAAAAGATATCGAATTTATATAACGCGATTGACTTTAAAGTGTCTCGGGATAAACCCAAGTCTAGAATTGATTAAAAATATGAAATGGAAAATAAGAATAGGGAGAAACGGGCTATTGCATATGCTAGAAAACCGTAACCCTGTGAAATGATTAGACGTTTAACAAAAGATGAGAAGTAACCTTGTTTAAACGCGGGAAAACTCACGTTGTTGAGTCATGTTGTTCTCGTGTAAGTTTTATATAACTAATAGGGAATTGAAGCCGTCAGGTGGGTGACCGACCCAGCTTTATGGGTGAGGCCCACAAGTAATGATGGCTATAAAAGCAGGAAGGGCATTGGAAGCGACCGTTCCTGAGTATGCACAGAGGATGCTATGTAAGTATTCTTAAATTTACTGAAAGCAAATTTAAGGCAAGAGACTTGGTAAATAAAATGGGGTCCTAGAAAGCCTCATTAAATGGCAGGGTAAATGGGCTAAGGGGTCCGTGTCATAATAAATGGAAGCCAAATGGTTCCCTAGCCGGTTATTGGGTAGGGGAAATGGTTAATAGTAAATTGAGCTAAGGCTTGGGAGTCTGGTTGTGATTACCATGTCAAATTATGGGTAAACAAACCCACTGCACGTCCACTTCCCATTGGAAGGAGTTGGAAAAAAAAAGTTTGTAAATAGATGGAAAAGGGAATAACGCAGCCCTAATGAACAAAACTGAAAAATTTTAAATTTTGGGTATTTATGCTAAAATAGTATACAGTGCGAAACCCACAGGGTGGTAACTCATGTAAGACCTATAGGACATTCAGGCCGGTATATTATATGTGGGAGGTTGGATGAAAATGTTTCGTGAGGAATCGTAACATCCAACAAAATACAGTAAAATGGTCTACGAGACCATAACGCCCTACGGGGAAACACAATATGGGATAACCAATTAATGGGTATGAATGATAAACTGGATTATCTGTGAAAAATTAAAGAAAAGGGGGAAATAAGGTTTTAAGGACGAAACCCTCTTTAAGGGGGGTAGAGTTGTAACATCCCAATTTCGGGATGTCCTAAATTAACCAAGGTGTCAAATAAATGACGAGATTATGTGGAAAATTTGGGATTTACTATGTTAAGACCCAATTTAGAACCTAAATATATCCTGAAATCATAAGATGTAATGTTTTGATAAATGGCGAAAATACGATATTTCGTCTAAAATCCAAAACTTGGTTATGATGTTAATTATTTGTTAGTGTAATATTATTAATTACAAGGTGAAGATCACCCACCGCGCGTTGCGGCGACGCTAGTCTTCGCTTTTGTAACATGGCGTCGAAAGCTACCAAGTTACAATGAAGCTTGGGTCCACCAACATAAAATATTGGATTATCACAATAAGACTGTAAACCATATATAACGTCATAAAGAATAAAGAAAGCTACATAAATGTACATCTAAAAAAATTATAAACCATCACAATAAGGAAATGGAGGTATAGAACACAACACGATTGCAACCGCATATATAGTTGCAAAAAAAAAAAGCAACATAAAATACCTCAAAAAACCACAACCATCACAATAACAAAATGAGGTGTAAAACACATTTAATAAAGCATTAGCAAAAGGGTGGGTGCAATAGTATTTGTAGCCATTTTAGGTGGTACAAAAAACTGACCTAGCTAGCATCAATTCGGAATGTACACATACTATGTTCTATTACTCCAACCTACACCAAATAAAAAGATAAAAACTGACCCAGCATCAATTTGGAATGTAAGGTCCAAAAATATAAGGTCCATCTAAAATTAGAAATATGAGAAAGAAACCACAATCAATGAACATACCTGTGGGTATAGTGAAGACGATGGCTTCCGAGTAAACGCCCATCTGCGAGAAGAAAAAAATGAATGTTGGAAAATCATTCTGCATGAGTAAGATATGCATGTGAGTGGCTCTCTTGTGTAAAAGTTTCACCAAAATTTGATGGGGAAAGAGACTGTTATATGTATTTTTAAATAACAAAATCATAACTATCTTCTAGCAATCAATAACAAAAAGCCTGCAACCTACAATTGTGACCTACAATCAATAAAAAAAATCTTAGTTTCACCCAAAAAAACAGTGGGTATAAAAGTTAGTAGGCGAATAATGGTTCATGTGTTATATGTGCATGTTTAGGTTTCTCTATGCCACTGACCACGTACATAAACAAATAAATACATATACAATATAAAAAGCCACAAAGGTCCAATAAAGAAAGGGTTAATATCAACTCTTTTCCTAGAGTACATCTCAATTTTCGATGTTATCGAGTAAAATGGTCAAACATTCTGTTAATTCATTGAAACTGCAGCTTGAAAGTTGCTCAAAAACAACCAAAATCTAGCTAAAACCCTAATTTTTAAAAGGCGTGTGTGTAAGAAACTCTATAAATGGTGAATTAAAATACATATTATACCCTAAATTGTGCAATCAGACCACACAAATAGTATTTTTCTTTTTAACGGGCCACTTTAAGTGGTTGTTAAAACTGTTGCATCTATTTAATATATTTTGATATAAAGCAATCATCACAACTATAGCAAAAAAAACCACAACTATGAGAACTTGTAAACAAATTCTATACACCTGTAGCAAAAAAAAAAAAAAAAAAAAAAAAAAAAACATTCATGTTTCACAAACACTTGTCCTAGCAAAATAAACGGGTCGGGTCGTTGCGACTTATCAAGTTATTTAAGAGTATAGTGAATTATGCATTGAAAAGTTTTGAATACATGATAATGATATTTTACCAACTTAAAGAAGATTAATTAGTTCCCCTAACAGTTAAGAGACTAAACCTATAATTTGCAGACCTAAGTAGTTCAAACATGTTACAAACAAACTTAATTAGCTCAAATAAACAAAAGACAGCCTGATTAATCAATGATGTGCAAATTACTGGGCTATATATTACTGTATTGTTTTTTTGTCTTTGTGGTCTTGATAAAATTACTATCAGATATGGCATTATTTCTGAGCATGAACAGGTTACTTTGGTCATTTTTAAATAAATAGCTGATGTGAAGTGAAATGTAAGCATTTAAATATAGAGGTAAAAAAGTGGTTACCTTGCTATAATTGATTTATGAAGCTCCGCAACAGCAGTTCAAACAAACTTGTACCTTTGGGCTGGCCACTCTTCTTATACTACTTAAACAAACTCCTTTCTCGTTTCCCTGCACAAAAACCGGCCACAAAAGAAACATGTCACAAAGCATAACAATCACAGATGTAGATGGAAGGAAAAATTGCAACTTGAAAGCAAAAACAGCAGACTTGTACTAAAAAGCAATCAAACACCAACTGTACAAATCTACAATCGGAAAGAACACATTAATAAATAGATTAGATGGTTAACAATTGAAACTATAACAACTATATACCAAGAATCAACACACACACGAAACTTAGAACACAAAATCAAACTTACTCTAACCAAGCTCTAATTTAGGGTTCTTGATTTACCATCAAAGAGTTTGGTGATTCCATTTAGAACAATAGAAAGCAAATCCTTAATGATCGGTGGGATAAACCCTGGATCGTTCAAGGAGCAACCGTGACACCTGTGGTCAAGCAAGGTAACTTCTTATATTCTGACCATATGAGTTAGAACCTGCATAACACCTGAAATTAGTGACCTTGAACATTGAAAGACTTATTCATGCATAACTATAGATAGAGGATTATCAAATAAACACAGGTATAATTAAAATAAACAAATTATACAACTAAGCACAAATTACCTTGGTTATCATCTGCCTCCGATTAGACAATTCGTTATCGTTGCCACTTCTCTGAAATGTTGTTGAGCCTAAAATTAGAACCAATAAGAACCCTATAAGCATAACATACAAAAAAAAAAGTCAAGAAATCAAAGCTTAATATTTGTCTCACCATCAGATTTATTCCAATTTTTTCGTTCTTCCAATTTTGAGTAAACAGATTAGCCACTTTTATGTGAAAAAAAAAATCATCGAACAAATCATTGAAGGCCTGGATGTAGCATAAACTTATAAACAATAAACACACCAAAACCAAAAGCATAAGATCCCTAAATTTACTAACAGATTGGTTGTTATAGGAGATGCGGATTTCATAATAACCCTTAAAAAATAAATAGCCACATATGATGACAAAATAAAAACATTATAAACATGCATGACTAATGATCAAGAACTAAAACCTACAAAATGGCCAAAATCAGGATATAACACATCAAATATATGCAATACCTGAACTAAAATAGGATCAGGAACAAATCGAAGTGAATCGCGAGTGACCATACGCCAAGAAGCAGAAAACGAAGGTAAATGTGGTGCAAAGATGCAAAAGAACGCTAAAATTACAAGAAAACAGAGGGAAAAATGAAGAAATACCTTGCAAATGTCGCCGACTGGAGGGAGGCGGTGGCGGGCCTAGCGGTGCAACGCAGAGTGTCGGAGGAGTCGAGGAGAGGGTCAGATGTCAGTCAGAGGGTTCTATGGGAGAGGTGTAAATTGAATATGGATAATGAAACCCTAAACCTAATTCGTTATTACCGCAACCGAAGATCAAGGGATGATTCAGGAACAGGAAAAGCTCGATGCCATGGATGAACCTCGGTTAAAGGAGAGAGACGATGGCCTGGGGCAAGAAGCAGTGGGCGGTGGCGTGTAGACTAATACAGTTTCTTACACTATGTTCCCGAGTTCACCGAAATGGAAGGAAATAAAAAAAAAATTGTGTTCCTGAGTTTCATTTAAGGAGGGAAAGAAAAGGAAAATAAAAAATTTCGTGTTCCCGAGTTTCATTTAAAGAGGGAAAGGGAGGGAAGTGAAAGGAAAGTTAAGTCAATTTTCAGTGTTTTTCTTTCTTTCCGATTTGAAAGGATTCGGAGGAAAAGGAATCACTCCCTTTCTCTTCTCTTCTTTTCTCTTCTCTTCTTTTCTCTTCTCTTCTTTTCTCTTCTCTTCTTTTCTCTTCTCTTCTTTTTCCTCTTTAAGTAAACTCGGGAACTGAGCGTTAAAGAAGAATGGCAAGCAGGTATGGGGGGTCGTACCTTTTGGATAGGATGCTGGTATGGTCACGATGAACGACTGGTTATGCCCTAATAGGAAAGAACGTCCAGTACAATAGACACCAATCAAAACAACCTCAAAGTTATTGAAAACTACAAAAATGTCATTATCTACTATTCATCAGTTGGTAAATTGATGATATGCAAGGTGGAGACCCACCGCGCGTTGCGGCGGGGGAGTCCCAGCTTTCATCACGGGTTACTAAATTTTCTTTTTAACAATGATATGTGTGTCACAGTTGGAGTTTATAGGATATAGTTTAAGATAAAATCACAAAATTATACATTTATAACGGCAAAAAAGTATATACCTAACATGAGTTAAATACTATTGTTATGCAAGCAAACTCCATATAAATCTTAATTATCTGTCTTTTCTTTTTGTGAATAATCCATTAATTTTGTCTACTTCAATTTTGTACCACAAATTTGCAATCTATTTGTGGTATTATGGCATGGAGTTTCTGTTCAAAGGTAGTAACTGTTCAAATTTTAAATCTGGACAAACTATACATGTGTATATGTTTATTTACTTCTTCTGTCTTGGTTCAGATGTTCATTAAGCCTAAGTTTAATCCAACATAATTTGCATAAATTGATTATAGCAGCAACTAAGGCTAAGATAATAAAATTCTTACAATCATATATAGTTTCAGTTTTGAAGTTGGTGGATATTTCAAACATGTTCACCTATAAACCATGATTCTAACACTTTTATTAGAAAAGAAAATGTAAAGAATGGAACTAAAATTAGAAAAAAAATTAACTAAAATGATGAAATCTATTTTATGAAAATTGAAGTGAAAATGAAGTCAAAAAGTTACAAAATTGATAAATTACAAAAAAGAAAATTATTTTTCATGATAAGCGTGGCTCAGATTTATAAGCTTACAACACAAATCCATAATGGCTGCAAAAAAAATGCCCCGCCAAATGGATGGCTGCAAAAAAAATTGCCCCGCCAAATGGATCTTCACCGAATGTTACGATAGAAAATCATCATCGCCATTTACAATTGATAAACCTGTTTATAGTCGAAACCAACAAAAACATCATAGCAAGGGCCGGATCTTAAGCATATGATCCGATTTTTTGTAGTCTGTCACGATGGGTTCTTCAAACCCATATTCATATCTGGGTTCTTCAAACCATAAACCCAAAGATTTACAACCAACATTTACAATATCTGGGGTTCTTCAAACCCATATCCAAACTGGGTTCTTCAAACCCATAAAAGCAAACCAAAAACTGTTTCTGGTAACAAACTAAGGGTCATATCGGGGTTCTTCAAACCTATATCCAAACAAACACTCGATTTCATATCTGGGTTCTTCAAACCCATAAAAGCAAACCAAAAAAAGTTTCTGGTAAGAAACTGGTAACAAACTAAGGGTCATATCTGGGTTCTTCAAACCCATATCTAAAGAAACACTTGATTTCATATCTGGGTTCTTCAAGCCCTTAAAAGCAAACCGAAAAAAGTTTCTCAGTTTCTGGTAACAAACTAAGGGTCCCAAATTCATCGCAACCATGATTCGAACAACCACAAATCAAACCAAAAACCGATAGAATGAAAGTTTTTCACTAACCAGAAATAAAAAACCCATATTCGAACTACCAAAAATACAACAACCATAAACCCAAAGATTTCCATCAATTTTTAAAGAACAGTTCTTCAAAATCCAAAAGAAAATGCAAACAATGAGAAATTATAAATAAAACCCAAGAGGTCGAAAACCCATCTCCGTTTCAGATCTGGGTTGCTGAAAACCCACATGCAAAGAACAGCAACAAATACAGCAAACACAACAGAGATCACCAGAAAAACCGAGTCTGAAAAAACCGCACAAACGGCGCAAAGAACACCATCAATAGAACTCCGTCGACTTTTAGGATCAACAACAAAACAGCAGCCCAAACGTCGCCGCTTCTACGTCGCCGGAGCAACGACGTGGGTGCTTGTAGTTGACCGGAGAAGACGTGACCGGTGAGAGTCTAGAATAAAGTACCGACAAATGTGAGAGTGAGAATGAGAGGTTAGGTTAATTAAATGAAGGACTGGGAGGGACGGTAAGGGGAAAGGTATGAGGGGAATAGTGTGTAGTCAAGTCTTGTATGAAAACCCTAAAAATCCCCTCAAAATTGGGTCAAATTTCCAAAATGTCATGTTTTACTATTCAAAAACTGGTTTTTTATATATATATATAGTAATTACACTTATATAAATGTTTTGAGACATATTTATGTTAAATATGATATTGGCATGTTAACATAGAGTCTTGTGTTAAAAATTGTGAATTTTGGGGTTAAAATGCAAAACAACCAAACTAGAGGGACCAAAAGTGTCAATTCTGAAATTTATAATTAAAAGACTTGGAAATAGAATTTGGGGCAGACTAAGAACGTGAAAGTAGTCCCCCAAGCCCTAGAATTCGAATTTTTGGTGGTTCCAAGGAGAAATCTTTGATTTTGGAAGATTAAACAAGACTTGGAGGCTTAAAACTCATATAAATCCATGGTGGATTGTGAGGTATGTATCTTTTCAATGTGTGCATGCTAAACTGAATTAATGATAAAAAATCATAGTGGTTAAAGCTGTAATTTTGATGAATTAGTTAATGATAATGCTTGATATGCTAGCTTAAGACATTAATCTTGAACTAGTTGGTGAAATTAAGCATAAAAACCTCAAAGTTAGATTACATGGAATTGGGGTTTGAGAAAATTGATTCTAATATTAAATTTGCTGAGATTATATGATGAATATATGCTATATGATGTGTGTAAACAAAAGTGATTGACAAATCCTAGTGAGTTGCATAAATTAGGTAATTGCTCATATGTAATGGGTGTTAAATTAGGCATATGAATGTTAATGCACACCAAGTGTTTGATGAAATGCCTAACTTAGATGGAATGCTTGTGATGTGTTGCAAACACATCCTATTTTCCTGTGTAATTTGTATATTAGTTGAGCCGGTTTTGAGTCATTTTTGAGTCATTTTATGTAGTTTTTAGTTCATAAACAGTTATTTGAGTCTTAATGTGATATTGGGTCGTTTTTGTACAATTTAGTGTGAGTTTGAGTCTTTTTATTTTTAGTTGTGTTTATTGGGTCGAATATGCTCAAAATAGTTTAATATGGTGATAACGGTTTGTCAGGCCGTTTCAAATCCCCAACCTAATTTGATTTTGTAGTAGTGGAAGTTAGGGTATCGAACCTAGGGAATATGTGGAAATTGATTAATTGACTAACTAAGCTAACTAAAATTACTGATTACCTAAAATTACCTAAAATTGCCACTTGGCTGTTTTGAATTGTTGGGGTGAACTAACTAACAAATTAACTAACTTTAACCTAGAAAATTGATTGAATTCAAATGAGACAAATCTAATCACTTCTGGATCCTGGTTGGCTACCGATCTAGACAAACCTAATTACTAACTAGTGACACATAGACATGCCCCCCAATTGCTTCCTTGACCTAATAACCTAAGTTCCTAATGGGCTGATTAGTCCTGCCGCAAGAAAGTGCTAGATCAATAAACAGTGGACCACTAAAACCCTAGGTTACTAGTTAAATTAAACAATTTCGCATGCGGGTGTTCAACGGTAGCAAGTATTCCGGAACAACTAGTTTAGCAATTGATTAGTCATAGAACGATTTCACCAACCAATCACCAAAAGCGGTTAGTGGTGATTAGCCGGACATGGCGAACAAAACAAACATGATCACAATTAAAGATTGCATAAAAAACGTTACCGGATGATTGCAAAAACTTCAATATCTCTAAACAGGGTGAAAAATTCGTAATTCTCACCCCAAAAACGGCTGGGAATGATTAGGGTTCGAACTAGGTCTTAAACATCCTTTAAATAGGTTTAGAAAATAAAAATAATAAAAATCTGCCGACTTAGCCCGTGGGCGTACCGCCCTAATTTGTCTTGGGTTGGGCGTACCGCCCGAGATTTAAACTTCGGTTGTTCTTTCATTGTTGCTTCTTTTCTTTTACGTCGTCCCCATCCAGATTTAATTACAAATCACGTGGCTTACACGTGATAAACAACTCCATGCTTTTCTTTCTTAATTGTTGCTGATGTTATTTCTTCTTTGCTTTCATACGCCCAACACAAACATACTACCACATGATCCATTAATTCATATATGTGCAAGCCTATCCACAAAACCAAAATCAATTAAAACATATATTTTTATTTTTCTTATTTGTCATTTATATCAAAACAAAATAACTAGACTCTTTGATTGACTTGTGTACTCGTGTTCAACTTAAGAGTAATAAATTAAACTCATTTACCTTCTCAACACACTAATCACAATAACTAGCAAAAGAATATATTTTATACACAATTTGGTGTGTATGAGGAGTGATTAATATAAAATAAAGTGTACATTTTAACCTCTCATCATATGGTTATTTATAGGTTGATATAAGAGCCCAAGGGGATGGTATGACATTACATCAAAGATGGAGGGCTAAAAGAGTTAATTATGAAGTCTGAGGGGCGGCATGTCAAATATGAAAGTTTGAGGTGAAGCATATCAATAGAGGAACTTGGAGGATACATAATGAAAAATCTATATATATATAAAAGTTGAGCAAATGCACTATTTTGCACCTTCATAAATGTGAAATCATAAATGCATTTTCATCAAAAATTACACTATTTTGCAACTTTAAATTTATTAGAATAACTGTTGGGCTATAATTATATGAGGCATGAACATTTGTATTTGGGCTTTTGTATTTGGGCTTAATCTAGCTTAGTTAATAGGCCATGTGGGCCATTTTTATGTTTATGATTGGGCTAGATTAGTGTTTAAGATTGGGCCAAGTATTTGTATGAGGTGGTATAAATACCACCTCATTGTAATCGGTTTCTCTTAAGCTTTTCAATACACATTTTCAAGTTTACGATTTCTGTCTCATTCTTGTGTTTACGATCAGCTTCATAGTAGTTGTTCTTCATTCAAGACTTCATCTTTATCATAGATCTAGTCTATTCTTCTACTATTCTTCTTGAATCGATCTTATACGAGGATTCCGCACTCGTGTTTGATTAAATATCGTGTGTTTGGGAGATTTCTGGACCTACAATTGGTATCAGAGCCAAGAATCTTAGATTCGAGGCTCTCACGACATTGATTCAAGAGTTTTCTGGGTTTGTGTTCAAGTTTGGTTGAAGATTTGGGTGTTTTTGGCGTTTACGATCTGCATAGCTGCTGTGTTCTTCGTATTTTCTGGGTTTTGGAGTGTTTACGAGTTCATCAGTTGAAGATCAGCTGTATTCTTGCGTTTACGACTTCAAGTTCTGGTTTTTAGCCGTTTACGATTCGTACATTGGGTGTTTACGACTCTGCTTGATCATAATCGGAGTTTACGATCGCCACCAATCGGAATCAGGGTTTACGACAACCGGAGTCGGAATCAATTATCAGAATCGTAGTTTACGATCACATCTGATCGTAATCGGTGTTTGCGACTCTTGCCAATCGGAATTGGGTGTTTACGATTATCAGAATCGTAATCGTATATCGTAATCTCAGTTTACGACTGTTTTCATCGGAATCGGGTGTTTACGATCGTAATTGGGCATTTGCGATCGTAATCAAGGTGTCTTTTATCGTAATCTCATAATTTGGACTTTTGGACTTTAGTTTTAGGTTTCCTAAGCTTTCGTGATGGATTTTGAGCCGAGTATGTACCAGAAATTGGATTTCGAGATCGGGTCTATAACTCGCCCGCCAAGACTAACCTCAGCGGACAATTTCTTAGAATGGAAATACAGATTTGAAAATCATTTGAAGAGTGTGGATCTGAGGTTATGGAGGGCTGTTGTGAATGGACCGTTTACACCTACTCACGCAACAGGACCAAATGCAGGGAAAGAGAAGAAAGAAGATGAGTATGATGATGATGACTGGGAGAGGTGCAACAAGGCTGAAAGGGCATTTGCGATAATGACTATGGCCCTAACTCCAGATATTGCTCAGGGATTCAAACACTGCAAAACAGCAAAGCAACTGTGGAATGCCTTGGTTGTTGCTTATGAAGGGAACCCTGATATTAAGGCTAGTCGGAAGCAGATGTTGAAGCAGAAGTTTAACTTGTTCAATCATATTCAGGGTGAATCGTTTGAAGCTCAAGTTCAGAGGTATGTGTCACTGATGGCAGAGATGTCAAGTTATGGAGTAGAGCCAGATACTGAAGACAAGAATTTGAAGTTACTGAACAGTCTGCCTAAATCTTGGAACACCAATATATCAATCATCAAAGACAACAATAGGCTGAGTGAAGTGACTTTGGATGAATTAATCAACAAACTGAAATCCAAGATGATCGATGATAAGCAGAGAGAGCTGAACCACATAAGTTCTCTAAGTTTGGCTGGAAAGTTGAATCAGGCTTTGCTATCGGAAGAAGTTGAGGGTAAGCATGAAGGAAAGTTTACAGGAAGTGGATCAAGCTCAGCTCCTATGTCTAGTGCTTTTGTTGCACAGCCTCAAGGTAGTTCAAGCGGAGGTGTCAACTCTGAAGATGTCAATGATCCTAACTTTGCCCTTGGTATGGGTTTCATGAACAGCTATCATGCCCTTGTGGCCGGGAATCTTGTGCCTTCTGATATGGTGGCTGGTGATCTTAATCAGATAAATCCTGAGGACGTGGAGATGCTGGATGTCTCTTGGCAAATGGCCATGGCTGTCTTCAGAGCCAAGAAATTTATGGCCAAAACGGGAAGGAACGTCTGGAAGGATCAGGATAAAATCAGAATGGGGTTTGACAAGTCGAAGCTAAGGTGCTATAATTGTGATGAGTATGGTCACTTTGCCAGGGAATGCACGAAGCCCAAGAAGGAAAGAACTGAAGAAAAGAAGGTTGCTGAAGTGAAAGGAAAGGGTGATGCCAGGGCACTGGTGGTTCAGGGAGGTGGAGGTTATGACTGGACCCCCCAGCTGAGGGATCTGACCCCCCAGCTGAAGGATCTTAGTTTGTCACATGCTTTGATTGCTACTGCAGAAGAGGATAATGAAGAAAATCATGCATTTGTGGTCACTGATGAAGAAAAGCCTGAGGAGAGTCAGATAGAAGACAAGGAAGCGTTCGTTGCTGATGCTGAAAACCTAAAGGGACAGCCGAGAAGATCTGTCAACAATCTCTGGTATGTTGATAGTGGTTGTACCCGACATATGACCGGAGATCTGTCTTTGTTAGATGAGGTAGAAGATTTCAATGGAGGAAGTGTTTCTTTTGCTGGAGGTATGGGAGGAAGAATTTCAAAGAAAGGAGTTGTGAAGAATGGAAGTCTGACTTTTTCAGATGTGCATTATGTAGAGGAGCTTTCCCACAGCTTGCTAAGTGTGTCACAGATATGTGATCGAGAATACTCTGTGATGTTCAACAAAAAGGAATGCATCATTCTTAAGCCTGGTGTAAAAATTCCTGAAGAATGTATCTTAATGCGTACACCAAGGCACGGGAATTCTTATCAATTGAACATGGGAAAGCCTCCATCATCTGAAGCAGCTTGTCTAATTTCAAAACAGACTGAGAATCTTGCATTGTTGTGGCATCGTCGTCTGGGACATGCAAACATGAAGAATCTATCCAAGCTAGCTAAAGGAGAGCATGTCAGAAATCTTCCGATCACAGATTTCTCTTCAGTGGAGAAGTGTGTGGCTTGTGCTAAGGGGAAGCAGCACAAACTGCCACATCGTCCAAAGGTTACAAATTCTGTCTCTTCTGTGCTTCAACTCTTACATATGGATTTGTTTGGTCCCATGCAGGTACAAAGTGTCAGCAAGTTTTCATACTGCCTCGTGATAGTGGACGACTACTCGCGATTTACTTGGGTCTTTTTCTTGTCAAACAAGTACGAAACTCCAGTCCTAGTAAAGCAGTTTGTGACGCTTATTGAAAACCATCTGGATAAAAGAGTGAAGGCAATCAGATCTGACAATGGGACGGAATTCAAAAATGCTGAGCTGAATATGTTTTGTGGTGAAAAGGGGATTGAAAGGCAGTTCAGTGCTCCTTACACTCCTCAGCAGAATGGAGTTGCCGAAAGAAGAAATAGAACACTCATTGAAGCAGCTAGAACAATGATGTGTGAAGCAAAATTGCCGATCTTCTTTTGGGCAGAGGCTGTGAATACTGCTTGTTATGTACAAAACAGAGTTCTTCTGAACAAGCGTCACGAGCAAACTCCATATCAGATCATTTATGGAGAGAAACCGAAGGTGGGTTATTTCAAGACGTTTGGGTGTCCGTGCACGGTGCTGATCCAGTCCGATGTAGGGAAATTCGAAGCGAAGGCCGATGAATGCTATTTTGTGGGTTATTCTGCAAATAGTGCTTATCGTGTCTATAACAAGACCACTGGGTTGATCATTGAGGCATTCAATGTAGATTGGATGGAGGACAATCCTACTGATGCGGGAACTGGACCTGATTGGATCTTCAACTATGGATCATTGTTTGAGGGATTTAATTTCTCGAATGTTTTCCACAATTTGGGCGAAGAAGAAGACATTGTAGCTCCTAGTGCAGATGTAAGACCTCATGTGGATAGAGCATCAGCTGAATCTTCTAGGAATGCAACTGCTGATATTCCAGAATGTTCAGGAACACGTGATGCTCCAGTGGATTCTCAAGGCTCAGGTATGTCTGAAAATGTTGTTAATACTAATCTGCCTGTTAATGTTTCAGTGCCTGATGTCCAAGAGAGCAGAATCAACAAGGATCATCCACTGAGTAATGTTGTTGGCCCAGTGACAGCGGGCGTCACCACAAGAAGCCGAACAGGACACATCAACTTTTGTATGTTTTCCTGCTTCATCTCCCAGATAGAACCTCCCAATGTGATGGTTGCTCTGAAAGATCCAAACTGGATGGAGGCCATGCACAATGAACTAAATCAATTTTCAAAGCTGGGAGTGTGGCGTCTTGTGAAGCGGCCAGAAGACAAGAAGGTGATTCCCACGAGATGGTTGTACAAGAACAAAAAGGATGACTCGGGGATCATTGTGAGAAACAAAGCAAGGTTGATAGTACAAGGGCATAGGCAAGTCCACGGTATCGACTATGATGAGGTTTACGCTCCGGTGGCAAGATTGGAAGCAATTCGGATCTTTCTTGCTGTGGCTTCGTATCTTAATTTTACCGTACATCAGATGGATGTGAAGACTGCCTTCCTGTATGCAGAGATGAACGAGGAAGTCTATGTTGCTCAACCACCAGGGTTCATAGATGAAGAAAATCCAGATCACGTTTATCTGCTGGATAAGGCTTTGTACGGTTTGCATCAAGCTCCTAGAACCTGGTATGAAACGTTGTCCAATCACCTGGTGGAGAATGGATATACAAGAGGAGTCGTTGATCAAACATTGTTTAGGAAAAGGGTGGAAGAAGACATTATCATGGTGCAAGTGTATGTAGATGATATTATCTACGGATCGACAAACGAAGAATTGTGCACCGAATTTGAGGAGATCATGAAGAAGAAGTTTGAGATGAGTGACCAAGGCGAGATGAGTTTCTTTCTTGCACTCCAAGTCAAGCAGAATGATTCTGGGATTCTTATTCATCAGGAGAAGTATGTGAATGAGATTCTGGACAAGTTCAAGATGCAGGATTGCAAGCCCATCGCCACTCCCATGGCATCCAGACCACTCTTGTCAGCGGATCTTAACGGGGAGTCAGTGAGTGAGTTCCATTATCGGTCGATGATTGGATCACTAATGTACTTGACAGCAAGCAGGCCAGACATCATGTATGCAGTTTGCGTGTGTGCTCGATATCAGGCTAACCCTAAACTCTCTCATTTAGCTGCTGTTAAGCGTATCTTCAGGTATCTGAAGGGCAAGCCTAGGCTTGGTCTTTGGTACCCGAAGAACACTGATTTTCAATTATATGCTTTTACTGACAGTGATTATGGAGGTAGTGACCTTGACAGGAAATCTACTACTGGAGGATGTCAGTACCTGGGAGATAGGCTTATCTCTTGGCAGAGCAAGAAGCAGCATACCGTATCCAAATCGACTGCTGAAGCTGAGTACGTGGCCGCATCTGCCGGTACCTCACAGGTAGTGTGGATCCAAAACCAGCTCACGGATTATGGTATGGAATTCGTCAACACTCCCATATTTTGTGATAATGCTGCTGCTCTTGAGATTGTGAAAAACCCTGTCCAACATTCCAAAACCAAGCACATTGATATCAAGGTACATTTTATTCGTGATTGCATTGATCGTGAGCTGATTCAGCTACAAAAGGTAAGCTCCGATCAGAATGTTTCGGACATCTTTACAAAACCCCTTCCTCGTCCTAATTTTGAATCTTGTGTTGAAGGCCTGAAGATGATTGCCTTCGAGGAATGATCTGATCATCTATGTTTTTGTACAGAGTTTTTGATTTTTAAAATTTTATCTTAAAAATATATATATATATATATATATATATATATATATATATATATAGAAAATGACTGAAAAATTGAGTCTTGTTTCAAAAGCCTCACAAAAACAGGGGAAGAAATGGTGCTGGTTAAACTGAAAGGTTTTTATGATGTCTTTTGATAGGACTTAATGCTTAATGACGGTTGGAGACTGACACGTGTAAGGCTGATGTGAAAGACTGCTCGAAGATGATATGTCGGTAAGCTCAACCAAAACAATGATCATCTATGTAAGTGCAGTAATCTTAAACTCTATACATGTTTAGTTTCCCATCCTAGTCTACATGGTTTAAAAAACTGAGTCCCGACAAAAACGGGTTGAGAGTGGTATTTACCTAGTATTCACTCTCTCACACGCCATGCTTATACTGTATAAGACAACACCACAGAAAAGAAAAATAAAAAGAATTCAAAAAATGAATAATTCTAAAAAAAAAAAAAAGAAAAGAAAATAAAATTATTCAGTTGGTCTTCTCTGCGTGCTTATGCGGCCGACCTGATCATCAACTGATAATGTATGAAAAACAGAAAATAAGTGGTAGTCAAAAGCAGTGTTGCATGGTTCCTCAAGTTGGGGGTTTGTGAATCCTCAATAAACTCTGAGGTTGGGTAGGTTTTGCTATGGAAAATTGGGTGTGGGGACGGTTAAACATATCGGTAAATCTGTACAATATTTAAGCACTTTACTGGATGTGAGTTTCTGTGTTCAAACCACCTGACAATTGTCTAGAGTGTCAAGTAACGGAAGCTGAAAAGGGTTCCTCAGTCAAAGACCTGTCTGATATTATCTGTGAAAAATACCAGCACCAGGTATGTAATTATTTGAAATTTCTGAGGTAAGTTTGTAAATATCTTAATTTGGTTTTGATGTTATCTGTTTTATCTTTTAAATTTTTATTGATCATGATCGGATACTCGGGTATGAGTCTGAGGGGAAGTTTTGTAAAATTCTCAAAGTTTTAAAATTGACAAATTTTATGAGAATTATCATTTTATCAAGGTTTGGGTGTGTTTAAATTGTTTCTGAAACTTGAGGGGCCGTAGTGTAATTTTTTTTTAAAACAAAACCTTTGTTTCCGATTACTTTGTTCATTTACGACCCATCACTCTTTCTCTCTCGTTTACGATCTCCGCCGAGAAAAACCCTAGCCCCGCCGCTACCCTTACCGGAAACCTGTTTCCGACCATCTCCGACCACCACTGTGAAATCCGAGCACACAGACGCACTCGCAATCCATTTCCGACCAAGAACCCCTTGTCAATCGACTGTGTTCACAAGTTTTCATCGATTCACTCTCAGTTTTTACGATTTAAACCCTAACTCGAGTTCCTTTTCACCATTCACTGATTTCGAGTCGATTTATCGAAGTGTTGAAGTCGGATTCGTGTTTACAACTCTCAAAGGTAGTTGGAAAGGGCTTTTGATGTATATTGAAATGTTGTAACGAGTTTCCGAGTTTGTTGCAGGTCTATCAATGGAGATCTTGATGTTTACGATATCTCGGTGAAGAAGACGAGTCTTTTGGGTGTTTACGATCGTTTGTTTACGATCTATGTTCACGATGAAACGTTTACGACTCACGCTAACGACAAACTGCGTTTACGATCGGGCTTGGATTTAAATTAACTGTTTCCGATTGGATTTAATGATTACGATTGGTCCTAAAATGAACCCAATCGTGAACCCGATAGCGGATCGTAAACTCGCTTAAATGAATCGTGAACCCATGTTTTGAATCGTAAACTCACATAATCGAGAATTAAAATCTAAAACACTTAACAATTTTGAGAATCTCATTAAAATTGATCGTTTTTGAGATAAAATTTGTCGGTGTTTGTAAGCATGTGCTTAATTCAATTATTTTCCCTAAAATGTTCAAATTGAAATTTTGTGAAGTTCGAAAGTAAAATGTGATCGTCAATTGAACACGTTAAGGGTAAATAATCATAATTGCTTATTTAATGATCATGTCTGATGCATATGTCTTGTCTTACTCAGATGGCTGAAGAGATGCTGATTGGAGATATAAAATATGAACCAGACCATTGCATGCCGGCATACCTAGAAGACCCGCCAGAAAAACACATGGAGTTATTTTACTCACTGGTGGCCGGAATGAACACATGCAAGATTAACCATGCCTTGAGGACAAATGTTCTTATCGACGAGATGCTGGTTAGAGAATTTTGGGGAACTGCCAGGGTGAATTCTGACAAGACTAGGATTACCGCAACGGTCAATAACAGGCAAATTGTCATTGAAGAAGAAGACATAAGGCAGGGCCTGAATATTACAGATGAAGCTTCAGATCCAATCACTTACACAAAGGAGGTAGTTCTTGCAGGTGCTCAATCTATGGGGTACGAAGGGAAGTTTCCACCAATCTTCAAAAAGCTTCTGCTGCACTACTGGAGGTGCCTGGCACATTATATGCAGAAGTCTTTCCTAGGGAAGAGAACCAGTTTCGATCAATTGAATCAAATTCATGGAACTGCATTTGTAGCCCTAGCATTAGATTGGAAGTTTAATTTTTCAAAGATGATGCTGCTAGACTGGGCAGTCAATGCCATGCTGAGCGCCAGAGAGCAGTTTTTGATGACACCCAGATTTGTTCAGATGGTAGTGATGAAGAAGTACCCGATGATAGAGGAGAGAGTTGAGAAGCTTGATGTGAAGGTCATGGATTCTGGAGTCTTTGGTCTGCAAACCCAAGACAGACCAGGCAAGCAGACTTTTGAAGGAAGATTGGAGTGGGTTAAGAGAGGTGCATTTCCAGAAGTGGCTCGGGAACAAGTGTTGGAGGACTCTGAGCCAGAGGCAGATGTTCCTGAAGTTAATGCATCAATTGCCGAAGACCAAGACTTGACAGTAACTCAAGCTGTTAATGTTCAAGATGAAGATGTCATTCCCTCAGATGAAGAAAATATAATGGATGACATCCTCACTGGCCAGGACATAACTGAAGATGATATTTATGGGGACTTGGAGCCACTAACCCATAAAAGGTCAAGAGAAGATATGATTGGGTCGTCCGGCAGTGATGATACACCTCCTGAGCTGAATTTAAACGTTGATGAAGCTTTCGTAGAAGAACCCGTCCCTGCTCGTGAACCATCTCCGCGAAAGAAATCTGATCCTAGGAGCATACGGTTCAAGTTCACCAAGACAAGCTCAAGCCTTTTGGTTGTACAACCAGCTGGACCCAGTTCTGAGGGTGCCAGTGGTCAAGAAGAAACTGTTGATGAAGCCCTTCAAGAGCAACCGTCTCACACACAGACTGAAGATGGTGATGTTCAACCTGCCCCTGTGCAGCAAGCTAGTCCGATTCTGAACGTGCAAAGCCCTGTACGTGAAGATAGGCAATTTCTGGAGGTTGAGAGCACCTTCGTTGTTCCAAGTCCGGTTAGAGTGAACCTCTCTACCGCGACCAGCCAACCACTTGCAGCTCCAGGTTTCCGCCCATTGATGGCTGCAGAGCTTCCAGTTGATTTGAGGATTAGTGCTGATCCTCAGATCAACTTCCTGATCTCTCAGAATAGGATCAGACAGAATGAGATCAAGGCTCTCATGGAAGAAAACCAGCGTTTGAGAGAGAAGGAGGAGGCAAGCAGCAAATATATGAGAGAGTATGAGGTGGCAGACAAGGAAAGAATGGAATATCTTTACAAGATGATCAAGGACCTGAGAAGGAAGGTTAATGCACTGACAGATGGTGCAGGGCCTAACAACACGGGTGCCCCTGGTCAGAGTTCATCTCAGGGAACTCAAGCTGCAGATGCAATGGAGACTGACGAAGGAGATGAGAATATAGTGATGCCGGATTACGCCCACTGTGGCAGGATCATCTCAAAGGCTCCTAGTTTCCACGAAAACTGGTTCAAGGAGTTTTTCCAAGGACCAGCTCCCACACAGTACACCATTGACGTTGGTGAAAGCTCAATTGATAAGCGTGGGAGTCGTGAGGCAATCTTATGTTGGCACTACGATATGGAGAAGAAAATCTTTGCCGTGATCCGTGACGGCTATAGTCCAGTGGAGTACTACTCTACACGTGCTCAATTCCACTCCTGGACTGAGCCTGAGATCAGGAGTCTTCTGAGAGCTCCATTTATTAACAGATGGAATGGACCAGAAGGTAATCAGATCAGAGATAATCTGCTTGGCCACATGGAGAATAATTTCAGAGATTTCGAGCTGAAGGAGGTCAGGTGGAGAGAGACCGGGACTGATCCTGTGACAGGGGAGTCTATTGGGAAGCACGGAGGCCACCAACTAAGCGCACAAGGGTGATTACTATGTTGGACGAGATCGAGGATGAAACACTGGTAAGAAACTTTGATTGCTGGTATTACGATCCAACAACACATGAAGTGGTGATTCTCTGCAAGCCGATGCGTCAATTCAGATTTTATGACCCGGTGGATTTGCTTAGATTTGGTGAGAGAGATATCAAGCTTCTGGCCACCCAACCCATCCTTGGAGACGAGAACGACATGGCGAATACTATAAGGGTTGGTATTTTTGATGGGGCAGCAAAGAAGATTGTGGAGAACAGGTGGTGGTCGAACAACATTCAAACCTCATTCCGGTTTGATTTGCTGCTGCCTTGAAGGTTCAAATGATTCATGCCTAGGGGAAGATTGTTGGGCTATAATTATATGAGGCATGAACATTTGTATTTGGGCTTTTGTATTTGGGCTTAATCTAGCTTAGTTAATAGGCCATGTGGGCCATTTTTATGTTTATGATTGGGCTAGATTAGTGTTTAAGATTGGGCCAAGTATTTGTATGAGGTGGTATAAATACCACCTCATTGTAATCGGTTTCTCTTAAGCTTTTCAATACACATTTTCAAGTTTACGATTTCTGTCTCATTCTTGTGTTTACGATCAGCTTCATAGTAGTTGTTCTTCATTCAAGACTTCATCTTTATCATAGATCTAGTCTATTCTTCTACTATTCTTCTTGAATCGATCTTATACGAGGATTCCGCACTCGTGTTTGATTAAATATCGTGTGTTTGGGAGATTTCCGGACCTACAATAACCTTTCCAAATTCTTACAACTCTTAAGTAATAAAATTCATAATGATTATCATCATAAATAGCATGATAATGATAATAAGCTTTTGGAGTTCTTGCAACTCCTTTTTAAATACTTTTTATAATTGTAATAAACATGACCTTTGGAGTTTTTACAACTCTATTTCAATTAATTGATCATAATTTTATGATCCTATATAAACCCATCGAGACCTCATTTGTTCCTCCCACACCCGCCATCTCCTAACATCGTGTAAGTCATTTATATTTTTTGTTTATGTCATCTTCGTTGACGACCCTATCCTTGGTTCCGGCGGGAAGAAAATGTACCGCCGGAATGTTAGACTTTTGTTGCTTTGTCTGGCGTGAATAAAATGTAACGTCGACGGTTATGTGTGTTTCTGTTTTTTTTCTTAAGTTCATCGGATTACTTAATTTTTAATTGATCCTATGATGTTTTTATTTTTTCTATTTGCAGGTTCTTGCCTCATCGGATATGTGTATTATATTATATTATACTACATAACATTTTACAGCATGTTGTGCATCTTTTGGTTGTACATTACAATCCCACAATGCATCTCCTTTTATCGGATTTCTTTAGAGTATATAACACGCCTCACCTCATTTCTCATCAACCCCGCCTCACGCCATGCTTCAAAAATCTTCTGTTGTGCTCGCTGCTGTGAACAGCCAATGCATACATCACAACATCGCACAATGCTCTTCTATGAGCCACAGTGTCACAAGGACGCCCAAAAGTCTTCGTTTCAAGCTCGCAAGGAAATCGATCGGACATCTCTGCCTTCTCTCAAGAATTTTGATCTTTGCTCTCTCTCAAGAAAATCGATCGGCTCTCTCTCTCCTTAAGGTCGATGTCGTCGACCAAACCATTACCGATTTATGATGGTGATTTAGATCTTGACTCATTGTTTTCTTCAAGGGTGTGATAATGTTCATAGGTGCTAAGGTCCGTTCAACAGGTTTGTATGCTCTATCTCTCAATTTTGATCTAGGTTTCGATTGAAGCCACAATTCTGCATCGTCTTTCTCCAGGTTCGGTTTGAGCTGCAGGGGATTTCCAGAATAGCGATGTTTTATGAATCGATGGATTTTGTTTTTGAGAAATCGGAAATGATGGCCGAGATCGACGGAGGTATTAAATTAGGGCTAGCAAAGGTGAGTGAATTTCCCTTTTTGTCTTCATAGTTCCTCTTCTTTCCTTTGATTATTTTGAATTAATTATAATTTTGTTGTGAATTCCCGGTTCATAAGCGAATGATGTAATTTGTTTGAATTAAGTTTGTTATTTGAGAGGAGATGGTGCCCTAGATGTTGACTATGGTTTAAATAGTGAAAGGGATGGGACTAATTGCCTATTGTTTTGTTAAATATGATGGTGAGTGAATTAAACTTGGATTGTAAATGATTAGGCATTTTTTTTTTGCTAATTTTACAATTTTATTCAGTTTAGGTGCAGATTATTGAATGGGGGAGGTGAATGTTAAGTGCACTAATTTTGTGCCTTTAATCATTGGTTCACTATAACATGTTTGAGATTTTCACATACATTTTTGTTCGTGTGTTTGTTCTGCAGATTTAGAATCAGGTTACAATATATTGATTTCAAGGTGTAAATTCCATGAGTAGAACTACTAATATGAATCGTTCTGTTTGTGGCTATTTCAGAATTATTTCACTTTGATTTTCCTTCAAGACATCATGTGGTTTCATTGGGAAAAGTCAAGCCTGAAACTGGGAAAAGGGAAAATTAACGTTTCATCTTACGGTTTACGCTTGCTGATTTTATTCTGAATTTATTTTATCAACCACTTTGTTTGAGGTTTGTGATGCTTAAATTTGTGGCTGCTCTAATTAGGGTTCTGATGTTTATTCAAATACATGACGAGATGTGAAATCCCTTTGATTTCTTTCAATGGTTAATCATTGGGCAAAGGAGAATAAACGTGTTTTCTAATTTAGATTTGGATATAATTACGTGTCTGATATGGATTTAGAAAGAATTATGTTTTAAAAAACACTTATTTAACAAAGTTATTTTTCAATGAAATATGTTTTTGTGCGACTACCAAATGTAGCAAAAAGGTTTTTGTTATTTTGCATACGTTAACGAATTTATATGAATATTACCATCACATTAATATGTCCTTATCATATTCTAACAACCGGAAAAAAAAATGAGACCACTTGATGTGAATATTACCGTCACATTGATGTGAATGTCGCGTTTGAAGAAATCCACCCCTTCTTCGCTTTATTATTTGCTTTGTTGTTGTTATGATAGTTAATTTTGAAATAATTCAACTTAAGGGTTAACAAGTAAATCATTCATTGTGGGTGTCATGTAGACCTTTATTGTATGTGGTGATCTATAGCATCACTTTTTAGCGACTTATGTTATGATCTGTATGTTTACTTTTTGCATCCACATGAAATTAGCTACTTACAATCTTTCCTCTTTAAGTTTACTTATACTAAGGTTCTGATTTGTTATTATTTTTCAGCTTTGTTTAATTTAGTTAGTTGTAGATGTTGTTAGATCTTATGTTGCGAGTTTTATGTTTTACCTTTCTCTGCCTTTGGATTTTAGTGTTTTTTAGACATGAATGACTATTTGTGTGCCTCATTTGCATCTAATTTGTTTGGTGTTTTTGACTCTTTGTAGTCACATTTTCTGTTAGACATTAGCAAAAAATGAAAGGCGACCTTTAGTAAGAAAAAAAAGGAATATGGATGCAGCCTTTAAAGACACTGCGGCAACCCGCCTAACATAATATTTGAATAAAGCTTTGTGATTTGCAGAAGGTTTGAAATTAAAGTATCGGTGCATCCATCTCTTATATTCATACAATTTGGGGCAACAAAGATATTGTCTCTTATATCCCATTGTCTCATATGTTCATAAATTTGTTTGGTTCTTTTATTTAGAACCTCAAAGTTTAATCTTTGTTTCGTTGTCTCATCAAATCTCTTTTTCTTTATTTCCTGAAGCTATACAAGAGCATGTTACTAGATATAAAGATCAATTGTGAAGTATATGATCTCAATGAAGTTTGGCCAGACATTTGGCAGGTATGTTTCTGTGTTTTTTGTCCTGCAATAGCTAAGAGACACACCTTTAGTACATAAACAATTATGTTTTAGACATTTTTAGATCGACTCATCTTGACCCAATTGTGTGCTATGAAAGCTGAAACACTACTTATAAAGGCTTAGAGATTTCTTGATTTGCCCACTTCGTCTCACATCAGCACATTTCATGATGATTATGAAAACTTTGACAATTATGCATAATCTTTAGGTTTGTGTGAAATAAAACATGAAACTTTGAGAAGGAAGTGATTATCAAGCCAAATAAGTCATTTGCAAGTACACCGTTTTAGTGCGAGTGTTTGTTACATTTTATTTTTAAGTGGTTTAGTTATGGTCTTCTTATATTATTCGTAGAAACCACCAGTAACACTTACAGATATGGCTGACATCGAGGCCACTATGAATGTGAATATGAGGGTGGGAGATTCCGATGTTTTTGTACTATACTTTAGAGGAAAAGTACATCCATGTTATATTAGGTACATTTAAGCATTATACAATTGCACATAATAGTGTTTATCATTTAATATATTAATGATCTTGATAAATTTGATATTTAGGTATGCTGTTAGGAATTGGATGGCTTTCCTTGATGAACATGACCTGCAGCCTGGTGATCGTTTCATGTTTCACTACATGTTAGAGGAGGGCTATTTGCAAGTGGACAAGATATTGGATGTTTAGTGTTTCTAATAGTTTGAATGAGTTTGAAATGGTGTCATTGTAAATTTTTTTTTGGGACAATAACTTAACTATCCTTGAAACATTGAACTTTTACTGGTTAGGTAGTGTGCACAAACTTCACGAGGAACGTGTCTAACCGGATGAAACTGCCCTATTTGATGTCTGTTACTATTTGTTGGTTTGCTTTCATGAAACTGGTCTACTCTGACAAACTTAAACTATTTCTATGCTACTTCTACAATGTTGAAGTACAATTTTTTTTTGTAATTATATATGTATGGTGTGCGTTGTCTTTAGCAAATACAATGAATATAGGACTATTGCTAATGCCAAACAACCGTTAGAGACCTCTTTTACTTAAACTCTTAGACCTTTTGCCAAGGACTGGTGTGCGCACAAGCATGTCACGTATACTACCATGCTGAACATGTTAGGGTCGGTTTAAATTCCCCATGTTCGTGCATCGCACGGGACTGCACTCTAGTATGAAATTAAAAGTTATGCAAACTTGATTTAAAAAGTAAATCAGTGATGGAGATTTCTATCTCACGTGGGTTTGTGAAGAAAGAATTTAAAAGAAAAAGAAAGAAAATAAAAAAGGAAGTAACGTGAGCTGCTTGTGAAATGTAATCCATGAATTTCAGTTGGGCTATTATTAGTACATATGGACTATAGTCCATCAGAATGGGCGGCCGACGTAAATGACAAAATAAATAAAGGTAACATGCGAAGGAATAAGAGGAGAGTTCGGACTTCGAAAGAAAGGGGGCTTCTGATCACAACAATAAAAAACCCTACGCAGAATTAATGGGACGAACGGCAGAAGGGTTTAAACAATTAATTCACAGCCATCAAAGAATACTAGGAAGAAAGAAACGATTTGAGAGAAAGAGCCAAGGAACAAGAGGAGATCACCAGGGTTCAATCATTCGACTACAATCATCGATTCCAGGTTTTTCTAACTTTTGATTTCTTGTTAATTGTTGAACATACACTATGTTTTCTATGAAGATTATGATTTTTGTTATGGTGTTGACTGAATTTATGGTGCTTGGCTAAACACTTAGTGCTACATAGGCCGTAACGATGAATATTTGACATTTGTGTTTTCATTCGGTTTATGGATTTTTATTGATGGATGATGTTTTAGTAAAAGATTGCTAATTTACTGGTTAATGCGTATGAATGCTTGAATTAGGATCGTAATTAGTAATCTAAACTGCTCAATCTGCGAATGTCTTTCGGTTTGGGTTGGGTAATCAATTGCATGAATTTATGTTGGTAGTTGATATGGTTAGCAAATTAGTTAATCATTGTTTAGGTTGTTAGTGAAATTCTTGATTCTTATGTGCTGCTAGGTTTAGACAAGTCGGGAGGTGATAAACCTATTGGGTAGTCGGGTTGTTAGGGTTTTAGGTTAAATTGCCTCGGGAGAGGGATTCCTTTTTAATTCTAGTTTTACCTGCTATTCCATGTTAATTCAGTAAGTTAGTAGTTACTCCTTTCATCGTTAGGTTTCTGGGATAGGAACAAGCCGGAAGGTGACTTATCTGTTCGAGTACTAGAATATCCATTAGGAACAAGCCGGAAGGTGACTTAACCAATCAGTGTGCGTCTTCGATTCTTAGGATTTCCTACTGCGTCACACCCGGTAAATGATCTGGGGTCCACTAGGGTTTTCTTAGAGTTGTCATTAAGATCCTGATTCCATCATAGATTTCCATAGCCGAGTAAGATTGCAAGTGTTGAATAGGATTCTAGGTTTAGGTAGTACTTCTCTCTCATCTGTCAGTTTCCTCGAGTTTTCTAGTTTCGGTTGTTAGTCGTTAAAGTAGTTAAAGTAGTTAAATTAGTTAAATAATTCAAAAACCCTAATTCAATTCTCAAATTTCCATTCTTAGGTCTAGGTTAAGTCTTGTCTAGAATAGTGTCCTAGGTTCGATATCTGGTCTTGCCTTAGCTTAGCTACAATCCGACAGGTACACTTGCCTTAGGGTTCGGTTTAGTTTAGGTAGTTTCGGTAAAATTAGATGTGTCTAGGTCTAGGTTTAGGTCTAGGTTTTAATAGCATTTTTAGGTACGTTCCGAACACATCAACTTGCATTCATGACTAAATGTAGGAATGATACTCTACTAGAGATCATGAAATAAGAATGAGCATGAATTGAGAAATCCATGCTTGTTAAAGGTGTCAAATGGAATTATGTAAAACCATAAAAAGATGAAAATCTAGTTGTGGGGTTGTTTTGTAAGTAATGTATAAGATCACTCGTATTTCCGTTTGGGATGTATGATATATGGTTTAAAAGCCTGTTGTGAATACTATGTTTTGTATTTGAACACCAAAAACTGAATCCGATGTATAGTGGGTCAAAAACGGCATGTTAATATGACCATTTGGATTTCCAGCATGCTGTTTGGAAAAAAAATGATAGTTGCTGTCCTGTTTTTAGAAAAATTGTATAAAATCATAGAAAAATTGTTAGAGGGTGTACCATATATGCCTGGAAAGCTATTTTAATGTACTACATTCCATACTTGAACATGAAACGCTGTAAAAACTTATATAGTGGTCAAAATGGGCCGTTACAGCAGCAATGTTGAAAAATGGTGCACAAGAATTCATTTTTTCTAAAAGCTAGCAAGAGTAAGCAAGTTGAATTGTCACATATCTGTGAGATGCTCAGCAGATTGAATTGCAAATTTGATACGAGGTTGACTTTTTCAAATGAGACTTCACCATTAGTTACGTGACCAGTTCCAATTATCTGAGTTAGCAATTTTAGCTTTGGGCTTTCGCCTTTTGGAAACTTTAGGTTTCATTGAAATAGATTTTCCTTTAAGCATCGTTTGTGTTTCACTAAAGGTCGAAGATTGAGAAATTGTCTCATTATCGGTTATTATTTTATAAAACTCAGATTCTGCCTTCTGCCTAACCATATCTTCAGATATGCCAGTATCAAAACTGTAATGAGCTGGACTCAAAGTCATTCAATTTTAGTGCACTTTTAGCAGATGGAACGCTTGAGCCACTTTCGTAGCCAGACAGTTTTTCTTCCATTTGCTGAATTTCAGACTTGCTTGGAACTGACTCATTATTCAAAAACCTGATGTGGCTTCGGGAATTTATTTTTGTAAGTTCAGGTATTGGAAAATAATTATGATTGAGTGGATGCTCAACAGCAGCATCATCAATTTCCCGGGTTAAACCTAAACCGTTTTGTACTCGTTTAAAAATATCCTTAGCCACATCACCTGCCAGGTTAGTAGGATTAAGTCTCATCAAGTCAATTATTTCCCTAGCTTGAACATAGTTCCTGCTTAGGGTTGAAAAACGAGTCACTAAATCCTCTAACTGAGTTCAAAGAGATATTTCAGTATGTTTCATGACCTCAATATCATCCTGCAAGGACTTTATTTTGGCCAGGAAATCCAGTTCCTTAGCTTGTATTGATTTGACCAGACATTCACTCGCTATTGCCTTTTCAAGTAACTCTTCGTTATAAAGGCGATACCGAGCGACTTCTTTTACACAGGACTCTGAGCATAAACTGGATTTTACCGTATCGGGTATGAGTTCTTTCTGTTGGTTTATTAATTTTTGCTCAGCATCAGATTCAACTTTGGAAGAACCTTCAACAGTGTTGGTCACAAGAGCAGCATCTTCAGAAATTTCATCCACATCAGCCATGAGTGCAAAATCGGTCGGATAAAGTGGATCAAAGAAGGAATCTTCCTCAATCTTGTGCTCATCAGATGAATTCACCATTAATGCATAATCAACATTAGCTGATGGTTGAGTCTGATTGGACCACGTGTAGTTAGGATCACTCAGTGACACGAGTGCCTTCTCTGGGTTGTCAACACGCTTAGCAGAGTTGGAACTAGAACCCTGGTGAGTTGGGCCAGCAGGTTGTGACTTCTGATATGAATAGTTGCCTTGATTTTGACTAGAATTATTGTTCCCCCCAGACGTCACAGGAATCTGTCTCAGTTTTGGCTTCTTACACTCACGTGCAAAGTGACCCAGACCTTGACAGTTGTAACATTGGGCCTTGGATTTGTCAAAGCCAATAGTAGCACCAGGTTGTGACTGGAACACTTTTCTCCCAGTTTTCTTGAAAATCTTTCTTGTGCGGGCAGCAATCATACCAAGTTGCCACTTGATATCCATTTCATCGAGATCATCGGCAGGAATTTGATCCAAGTCTTCTTTACACAATGACATGCTTTCAATACAACCTGACATTTGGGAAGCCAGGCATGCTATAAGAGCATTACACATCTACTGGTCTTTGTCAGTCAGGCCGACAGTTGAGGTTCCAGATGGGTAAGTAGCAGATGACTGAATCACAAGTGTGACTGGCTGTTAAGCAACGAAGGCAGTCTGACAAACAGGTTGTTGAGGAGAAACTTGAGCAGTAGCTTGAACAGAAGAGCAGGACCCACCAGTAAAGTAAGGAAATTCGAGGTCAGTCTCATTTGGAGCAGCGAAGGCAGCATTTGGGACAATCTCGGTGGCACTTTTATTTGTAACTTTCCCCATAAGTGAATTTCCATCTCTTTTAATAGCTGCAATTTCATAGCCTCTTACTTTGTCAATGAGATCCATGTAGTCAACAGTGGCTAAGTCACTGCTTTCAAGAAGGTAGATAACATATGGAGCAAAGTCTCGAGGAAGTGACTTCAAAATTTTCTTAGATATAGCTGGCATCTCAGGTCGGATTTGGTTATTCTGCATTTCACAGATGAGTCTGCAAAACTTTGTCACATGAGTCTCAAATGAGTTTCCAGCAGTGTGAGCAAAAGTGTTGAAACGCAGTTTGAGGGAGTCCAGTCTTCGCTCTTTGATCTCAATGTTCCGCTCATACTTTTTATCAAGTGCTACCCAGATTTCATGAGCAGAGGTTGCTTCAGTGAAATGAAAGGCAATGTCATCAGACAATGCCAATTTGATACACCCGAGAGCACGTTTGTCAACCTTCATCTGGTTATGTTCATAAGGAGAGTAGTCCTCGAGTTTCTTTGGAACACGCCTCTAAGGAGGTGGTGGGTCAGCTCCAGCTGTAGTAGCCACTGGTTCCACATAAAACACCTTAGGACCACATTTCACTGAGGTCAACTGGTCATAATCCACATACTCAAGGTAACACTGAAACTTTTTCTTCCATTCATCATAATTGGCAGCCCCAAGCAATTTAGGAGGCCGGTTATTTCCTTGGAACATTTGATTTGCAGAGGTAAACTCAGACATGGTGAAACAATTGGTGTTTCTTCACAGAATTGCTTAACGGGTCAAACGAGTCGAGAATTCAGAAATTGCTTCAACGGATGCTAAGATTGAGGTTAATTGCTCAAAAACCTACAAAACAAACATCATAAAGCTTATTTAGTTTGAATCAATCAAGTAATAAAGTCAAATTTGAAATTTTCAAATTTTTAAGACTTAGAAAATTTTCCAGCCATGTTCTTGAGCATAATCACTAGGTCAAAATCAAATTTCACGAAATCAAGTTTTTATTGCACCAATAGTTTAGGAATTTGCTTAGGAATAGATTTGTTAACTACAACAAGATCCAAAAACCACTTAATCTATGTGAAATCGGATCAAATAGTGATTCTTATGAAAAACTTCCAAGAACACAATTTTTTTGCTCTAAAATCTTCAAGACTTGATGTTATTGAGTGATTCAAGTTGCTATCATCCATAAATCATGAGTCTAACATGTATGCATGTTCAATTTTGACTCAAAATCAGTGGAAGATGGACTTTATTTTTCAAAAGAAACGCACAGCACCTATGCTCTGTGTTCGCATAAATCTGGAAATCTCTAAAATTGACCCATTTATTGTGATTATTGATGAAATATAAGCATTCCAACAGATTCCTTGTGAAATTTCGTTCAAAACGGTTCAAGGAATCATACAAACAACTAGATTTGATGACTTGAATGAGTGATTCGTCAAGTTTTTGAGAAAACTCAAGAACATGAAGAACAATGGCTTTGATACCATTTGTCAGGATCAATTTGGAGCCTTTACTCATCCAATACATAGATCCAAGTGCGGAAATCATGGATCCATGATCAAATCATGTTGTTTGCTTGTTGAAATCCTTAGATTTCATGTCTGAAACTCAAAAACACGAGTGTTTTCACACACAAGTGCTCTCTCTCTTCAAACAGCCGTCCAGGAGCTTATTCTAGGTTATTCTAGTGTTGCTATTTATACTAGAGAGAGCACAGGTCGTGATTGCACTGATATCAAGAGAATGTTATTGAAGTTAGTGAATTTTATGTCATCAGACCGACGAGATCGCCAAGAACAACTGTGAAATCGCCAAGAACACTTGGTGAGGTCGCCAAGCCTTGGTGAGGTCGCCAAGAACAAAACCCAGATCACCAGGATCTTGGTGAGGTCGCCAAGAGCAACTCCCAGATCACCAAGTCTTGGTGAGGTCGCCAAGAGCAACTCCCCGATCGCCAGGATCTTGGTGAGGTCGCCAAGAAGGAAATCCAGATCACGAAAGCTTGGTGAGGTCGCCAAGGTTGGTGAGGTCTCCAAGGCTTAGCAGCGAGATCTCCAAGAGAAAACGAGATCTCCATGGCTTATCAGCGAGATCTCCAAGAACAAACGAGATCTCCAAGGCTTATCAGCGAGATCTCCAAGAACAAATCCAGATCTCCAAGACCAGTGTCCAAATCGCCAAGACAATCTGGAAATCACTAAGAACAATCCCAAAACTCCAGGAATCATTATGGGGTCGCTAAGGGTTGTTATTATGAAATCACTTAGTGTTATTAGCAAAACCCAAGTGAAGGATGAAACCTCTCCTAAGGTGTAATGTTTGAGTTGCCACCAACCTAAGATAGGTCTTACAACTACTTAAGAAAAGATACTTGGCTCGATTCCAACTTTGACAATCCGATATTTATTTTCTCATAGACAAACTCACCTCGTTTAAACACCTCGCTTGATTTTAAGTTTTTAAGTCAAATCTAAATCAAATTAGTGAGTTTATTAACATAACTTTGATGTGACAGTGTGAAATGTCAAATCACACCCTATAGCTTTAGGAATAATTAACCAATCATACAAAGATGCATGAATGTCATTCTAGCTAGCCGATCACTTGAAGCAGTAAATTTCAAAGATCGCATGCTATATATATATATATATTTTTTGAACAGCTTTTATTTCACCAAAACACCACCAAGAAACAACACCAGAGCACTAACAAGGAGATAATGCTCAAAACAACACAAAACAAACACAAAACAAACACAACACAACAACAACACAAAACAAGGACTATACATCCTCATCTGAAAACATACGACCACCTCTATGCTTGGCCCAGAATCTGCAGTAGCTTAGAGTGCTGCTTAAGGTGCTATCCACACCAACAATCTTACGTTCAAATGGTAATTACGTTCAAATGTTAATCTTCCCATCTTTAGGGTTTCACACAAAACGTGTACCAAATGTCCTCCCTGCATGCATGCTAGCTTCATGGTAAAGATTAATGAGGCCATAGCCCATAGGGGCATAACAAGGGTCAAACACGCAATGTTCTTACTTTGTATGTTTTAGATTTATGAATGTGATGATGTGGAGATAACACGGGTACATAAAATAGTTATATTGCTAATCATAACTTAAATAACATGGAAATACAAAGAGACTGTTTAACGACGTTAGTATTAGAAGTACAAACGCGTAAAGTATCGAACACCTATTACCTAAAGGTTACACACCTTTACCTATTACACCACCAACCCCCGTTAAAATTAGAAAAGCTAAACGCTCACAGTAATGAACCTAGAACCTAAAGGTTATGTTATACGACTTTACTCATTACACTACCAAGTCATGTGCACTTAGAAAAAAAAAATCAGGTGGCCGCCATGTGGAAACCACCTAAGTAGGCCACATAGATCAATAACATGCAAGAACTATTCCTATTAATTTACTTTTGTTAATAAATAGATGTATGGGCGCGTGTTGTTGCGCATTCGCCAATTTAGTTGTTTCAATTGGATAAAGCATTGTGCGCAAATGACCGGTTAAAATAGTGATACTGCTAAAACACTAATTAAAAAATACAAGAAAGGTAAAATATTCACCCTTGTTAAATATAACACTAAAAAAACTAGATATCTAAAGACAACGGTGTAAAACTAAAAGTGAACGCTTTCAAAAATGATTTAAAATTAATTTAAAACTAAAAAAAGGATCGAGTTCTGGCTTATTTGAGGAGCTTAAGTTAGACTCAGGCTCAAGCTTTTATACACAGTTGGCTCGATTCTAACTTTGACAATTCGATCTTTAATTATTTGCTAATAAGCAAACTCACCTCGATTAAACAGCTAGCTAGTTTTATTTCTAGCCAGCGGTTTAACAAAATTTTATGTTTTTAAATCAAATCTAAATCAAATTAGTGAGTTTGTTAACATAACTTAGATGTCATAGTGTGAAATGTAAAATCACACCCTAACTCCTATAGCTTTAGTAATTACCCAATTATACGAAGATGCCTGAATGTCTCTCAGTCACTTGTAGCAGTATTTGAAAGATGGCATGCTATATTGAAATTCTATAGATGGTAATTATGTTCAAATGTTAATATTCTCATCTCTAGGGTTTCATACAAATCGTGCACCAAATGTCCTCCATGCATGCATGCTAGCTTCATGGTACAGATTAATCAAGCCATAGCCCATAGGGGCCTAACAAGGGTCAAACTCGCAACATTCTTACTTTATATGTCTTATATTTATGACTGTGATGCTATGAAGATAATACGGGTACATAAAACAATGGCATTGTAAATTATAACTTAATCAATACTTATTGGGATAAAATTTCTGATTACAGCAACCTTTTAGCCATGTTTTTGTTTGTTGGATGTGGCTAAAACGCCAATATCGGTGGGTATATAAAACAGCCAAACTGAAAAAAAAGACATGTGACCGTTGCTATCTTTTAACCACACTTATTCGGAAGAAATGTTTGATTTCAATAATAAATATTGGCGCTTTTTAGCCACACTTCTAGGATGCTTACTAGAATTTGAAAGTGGCCGTATCATACCTACGATGACGGGACCTTTGATCACACTTGAGCTGAAAAAAATAGCGTGGACAAAGACCTACGACCACTCTTTTTTTTGCGTCACAAAATACCAATTTTGACGAAGTGGATATTCTGTTGTCCCCATCCCCCTGAAGTGATATCTGAACAGAATTATGGAGTCACACGCGGAGCACCCTCTTAAGTATTATGGTCGGTTAGGTCGATTATCGGGTGGATATCATGATACTACAAGGGTACAGGGCTAAAGGGGATGTGTGGAGCGAATAAAAGTTAACTTAGCTTGTAATATAACAGACAACTTGTAGATAACTACCAACCACTATCTTCTAGAGGACTTATAATAATAATGATGATTCTAACACTAATAATATCCTCTAACAGGTGTGTATCATGTTTCATGAGTTGATGTGTTTCGGTTGACGGTACCTCCCATCACTACAAGAAAATAGGTCAATAGTGGCGACGCCGCTATTGCCCATGGTTATCGCCGCTATTGGTCGATAGGGGCGACAGGTCGCCGCTAATACGTCGCTGCTAATACCTAGTCCCTTTTGACCCTTTCGTCACTGCTATTGCCCAAAAGTCGCCACTATTGCTCCCTGACCAAAAATACGAATTTTCCTTCGTATTTTATACGTTTTTCCAGTTTCTCCAATACATACATTTACAAAATTGTAGATTAACATAATAAGAGTACGTACATACACTACCATTTATAAATATCATCAAAATTTACATAGCCGTTAGTTTTCAAGAAATTTTAACGAGTTAATAAACATGTATTTGTACAAATTAGTAATTAGAACATAATTAAAACTAAAAGATGTCATCATTCATCGTTGTTGTGAGATCCGTCGTCGTCATCGTCGTGGTGAGATCCCTCTTCATCTTCTCCGTCGCCCAAGTTTTGTGTTCGGATATTTAAACCCATTAGTTGAGAGAGTCCAGCTCGAACCGTGGGGTTTTGCAACAAACTTTGAATTTGATCCTAGAAAAATATATAAACATACAAGTTTCGGGTTACACGCGTCATTTTACATAATACATCTAGAAAAATACAAATTTCGGGTCAAACAAGTCAAAACGGGTCATTTTACATATAAACTATACCAATTCTACTAACATTTACCAAATAAATCCACTACTTACACAAACATACAAGTTTTGGCTCAAAACGGGTCATTTTACATATGAACGTTACCAGTTCCACTAACATTTACCAATTCTACTAACATTAGCAAAAATCCACTACATAAACAAACATACAAGTTTTGGTTGAAAACCGGTCATTTTACATATGAACGTTACCAGTTCTACTAACATTTACCAATTCTATTAACATTTACCAAATAAATCCACTACATAAACAAAGATACAAGTTTTGGCTCAAAATGGGTCATTTTACATATGAACGTTACCAGTTCTACTAACATTTACCAATTCTACTAACATTTACCAAATAAATCCACTACATAAACAAACATACAAGTTTTGGCTCAAAATGGGTCATTTTACATATGAACTTTACTCATTCTACTAACATTTACCAAATAAATCCACTACATAAACAAACATATAAGTTTTGAATTAAAACGGGTCAAACATGTCATAAAATAAACAAAGTTAGTGTTACATACCGCTGTGAATGTTTGTGTTGGCGACGGTTGCGACGAAGGCCCTTCGTCAGCAGGTTGAGTTTTGAAAGATGGTTTATAGCCAATCCCTCGGATCCATTTGCGTCGAGGTTTCAAAACTTTTTCAAAGCCTGCAACTTCGTCCACTTTTTGAGAAGAACTCCCTTGATTAGCAGGATTAGCAGGATCAGCAGGGTCAGTAGCACAAGCAGGCTGAGTGATGGAATTAAACTCCGCTTGTAACTTGCGTTGTATTTTACAAAGATGATTTAAAGAGATATCTATATTTAAAAATCATACATAAAATAAATACTTACAAGTGTATCCACGGCTAATGGGTCAATCGTCCCATCTCTAAGGGTATGAGCACTGCGGTATGTTTCTAGGTGGGATTGAGCATGTTTAATCAAATATACCTTTTTATTTTAAGAACTACTAATATATATATATATATATATATATATATATTTATTTATTTATATATTTTTACCTTCTGATAGCTCGTATTAATATATGTAGACGTCCCCCCCATGGTTTGGCATTTGTTGGGCTTGACCATTTAATATGTTCGTTGGTGACCGTCTTTGATGTTTATCTGACATAAAATATTCAACACCACTACGTCAATTCTCAATCTCCATCCCTTCTGGCATACTGCGCAATGCTCTATCGATATCATTAACCCGCCCTCCATTGTCATTGATTTTTTTTTGCTTTAGCCTTTCGATTATTGTATCGCTTTTGATATATATAATGAATATGTTCCTTTATGTCCTTACAATCAAGATCAGAATCAATCACATCTAGATTGAAGAAAGTCTACAAATCAAACAAAAGAAGTTAGTTATTGAGTCTATCACTATACTCCGTTAAGTTACGGTTTAGATTGTTAATCCAGCTTTTATCGACAACCATGATACAGCCGACAAAAATAAAGACACGCAACCTAAAACCCTATAATACACAAACCATATCTTGATAATGATAAACTTGCATATATATTTTACATAATAAAACTCATATTAACTTTACATACTTTACCAAACTAAACATTTACATGTGTTTGCAAATCATACGCAACCAAAATGCTAGCAAGACGACAAGAACTACCGTTTTTGTCGCAAGGCTAGAATACAATGTCTTTTACTAAAATTAAAGATCACATTTCTTAGCAATCGACCAATACAAGAATATTTCACACATGCCCTTTTTGTTAAGAATTTGTATCTACATGTCAAATTTTATCCAATCGAGCCCCAAAAGCACAAGTTTTAACAAGATTCATGGAAAAATACCAAGTATTAAATGCAAAATCAGTTAAAATTAGAAGTTAGACTCACGTTGCGTAGAGAATGCTTTAAATCGTTGTGTAAAATGAGGTCAGTGGACGACGACAGGTGAACCGAGCTTCAGGCGGTGAGAACCTATAACAGCTCAAAATCAGAACCTATAACAGCCTTTAGAACAACATATATTCAATGAACTACAACAGCTATGTATGCAAGTGCAAAGAAATAAAAATACTAGCCAACCTATTAATTATGCTCATCACAATGACCTGCATTCTAAGGAGAACAAAATTTGACTTGACTTCCTATGTCAAACTAACTAATTTTCACATTCAAATTTCTTATAGTGTCAAGTGTGAAGCAATCATTCAACAACAATGTAATCAACAACTCTTTGTAGTGTAATTAGTTGTTTAGTAGAAATTGGCATGATATGAACCAGTTTGTTTTACCAAAATTTAAGTTTCAACTATCAACATAGAGCAATGTATATCACCAGTTTACTACTACTAAACCATACCTATCAACTATATCTCAGTTTCACACGTCAATCCATCGATCCGAAAGTAGATCTGTACTTAGGCTAAAATAAACATCAAACCAAATATGTTCCTTATGTAAAATTGCTATACATTATGTGGCCAATTTACTATGTTTAGAACTTTATAGAACTTGATACAACTTTCATCTCAAAACTCACAATTTACTATGTTCAGGTCCAAATTTAAGGCAGGGACAAATCCTAAACAAACACATCATTCCTACCACTAAATTAACACAAAATTTGATAAATTAACACAAAATTCATTATGTTTGATACGCAAATACCTAACAAAGATGGTGAACACCGACGATTTTGGGAGAGTCTTGAACGGAGATGGTTAGCACCGCGAATACCTTAGCTTGAACGATTTCGGGTCATAAAATTTAGAAAGATGATGAGCAATCAGATAACCGATTTTACTGACCTAATCTTCAAGAAACTGAGATGGAACAGCAGTGTAACAATCTGTGATTGTTGAATAGAATGAAAAAGAAGAAATTAAATGTTGAATAGAAACGGCGGTTACCTGTAATAGCAATCGAGAGGTAGCGACAAGGCAGCGAAGGGAGCAGCATTGAAGGGTTTCTGATGGGTTTTTTTTTGGGGGAAAATGGACGACAATGGCGGGCAGTAGACTTAAGAGCGCGCTATTTTTTAGGTCAGTAGCGGCGACGTGTCGCCGCTATTTACGTCGCCGATACTGACTCGAACTCGAACAAACCCTGTGCCGTTGGATCATAGAAGTAAATCAACGGTGAGATTTCATTAAAGTGATCGTATCCGGATTGAGGGTAGTAGCGGCTACGCGTCGCCGCTAAAAATTATCGCCACTAATGATGCCCATCGCCGCTAAATCTGTCGCCCCTACTGCCTCTATTTCTTGTAGTGCATAGACTATAAGGAACTTTAAAATGTGTACATGAATAAATTCATGTTTACTGGCGTACAAACAAGATTATTTAGAATACATATATTAGAAACTAGATGAGAATACATGTAAGATACAAATAAAAACCCCAGACCCCGCATATGCGGGAGTCTCATACATCACATTTGCCCGTCTTATTCAATACTGAAATACATACATAGTGAACACATATATAAAGATGCCATATGTTTATAGGAATGGGCACAAATATTAACCAACTCTTAGTGTAATAACCAATTAACTAAATCCTATGACTTTTGATTTTGATCCAATGGTTACAATTAAAAGAAAGTTTAAGTGGCTGTAATTGCTCCAAGGTCAATAAAGTAATTTGGTATCACATATATTTATCACAATCCATATCAGCCTATCTTCCTTCCCCCATTTCTCTTTTCTTATCTTTTCTTACGATTTCACAAACCCCCATTTCCCTGCCCTGTTTTCTTTTCTCTTCCATAAATCGATCATCATAAGCTCAGTTAAAAACTTGTATATGGAGGTTGCATTTGCAGCGACAACACCGGCATTCAGAGGAGGCCGTAGGCCGTACCACCGCAACTACACCTGAGCTCTTCACAAATCCGACGAAAATCACTGCTCGCAGCACGCTCTTCCTCCTAAATTCTTATATCCGATCAGAAGATCCTGGAGCGAAGGCTGTTTGGTGGTGATGACGGCCGCCGCCTCCGCGTCGTCTCCTAGTTCTTCTCCATGTTATCCGTCTTCTCCGGCGCCGACAGCTTACGTCACCTTGAGATTGCCGCCGCACACTCCAAATCATTAGTTACATCATTAGGAGCGTGCTTGAGGTTTGCAGATCTGTTAGTTTTCTTCATGTTTTTAGGGTTGGATTGATAGGATATTTGGGGGAATATCAAGTCCCTTTTTTTGTTTAAATTCATTTGAATCTCTTTTTTTTTTGTCTGCAGTCGTCGGAGAGACAACAGTTATATGGGATTTTTTATCGTAGATCATGGACCACGACAGTGATCAGTGGGTGGTCGTAGAAATGGCCTTAATCCATTATTTAATCAGCTTTGTCAAATACTACCTTGGAATTCTCTCATGGTTCGTAACATCTCGACTTTTTCTAGCATCTTCGATGACCCCAGATCCGAATCTTGTTTCAGATCCATGTTTCTTATAACTGTTATTCAAGGGTGTATTTCTACTTCTCCTCGTCCTTTTTTTTTCTAGAATATATTGTTTTAGGTATTAATAGTTTCAATATCAGGATTTCCCCAATTCTATTGATTCTTTGTGTTACTAGTTTTCAATTGCAGATTATCCCAAAATTCTGTTGCTTTTAGGTATTAATAATTTGTAATATATGTATATTTAGTGTACTTTGTGTATATTTAATTGTACATTTTTTATTTTTTTGTTAAATCTGTGTAGCACCGGTATTACTGATCATCACACCATTATTATTTGTGTTTTTGTTGAACCTTAATGCTCTTGCAGGTTGTAATCTGTGTATATGTAGTTGTATATTTAGTTTTTTTTTGTTCTATCTTGATAACATCAGTGTTTACTAATTATTACACCAATGTTAATGGTTATAACATCAGTGTTTTATATGCATATTGAAGTATTTGTAGGTTCTATATGTTGTAATACATGCATATGCAGTTGTATCTAAGTAGAAACATCGATGGTACTGATTATAAATGTATGTATGGATGTTAATAGTTATGACACTAATGTTAGTATTTGTAACACTAGTGCTACATCGCACGTCTGAGAAAACGATAATAAAAAACGTCGAGACTATACTTGAATTAAAGATAAAAATGCAACGAGTTTAACAGTGTAATTTTTATAAAAATCCGACAAACTATAAAAAAGTTATAAGGTTCTAAAAATGAAGGGGGGTTTGTTATTTGACAAAAATACCCTTTTGAATTAAAATAAAAGATTAGGACAAGTGTCACTATTTTATACAATCTGATTTTTTGTAACCACTAGATGTTGGTTATTTAGTTATTACCCTAAGCAATGGTTAATAATTATCCCCTCCCCTATGTTTATATATAGATACAAGATATATTTCTGGTTGGAAGAATATAATATGACTGCCATATGAAAGGTGTGAATCACTTGAACTTGTTAGCAGAAGCAAACGACTTTTAAATTTTTGATCCTCGGTCGGTAACTTGACATTGGTCGCTAACCCTACTGTTCTAAGAAACCTGATCATATACCAACAAACATCGATTTGCCACCATTCAAACCCATATCGAGCCGAGTACTCAAACGCGTGGTGATTATTATGCCACCCTTCTCCAAAAGTAAGTAGTGCTACCCACCTATATACATAATAAGATTATATACTAAACATTTTAGGATAAAATGTTAAAAGAAGTACTTAACTCTTTGAAATTTCCTTTAATGGTATTTAACTCTTGTTTGTAATTCATTTCTATTTATTTTAAACTTATCAATTACTAGGTTTGTAACCCGTATGTTACACGGGATGCATAAATAAGCATAAACAAACAAAATAGATGTGGACATGTTTACGATGTAATTTGACGTGAACAAACTGTTATATAATTAAAATAGTTTTGTAATGAAGTTATACCTTCAACTGATTACATTTTTAATAATTAAAACAAAAAAAAAGAAGAAGAATTCACGTGTTTGATGCTAAATCAAAAACCATAATCACCCATATAAGTGAATGGGTTGCAGAAGATATTGTCTAAAAGTGTAATGCTTGAATTGAAACACCAACTATGTCATCTCAAAACAGAATAAAACAACACAAGATCCATACCATGGTGCAGTGGTTCCAGCAAAAATGGCCCTATAGATGGAGCTGCAACTACACGTTTCTTGATGTGTGCACCACCATTTTCAATAAACTTTCTATAATTCTCTGCATCGGTAGCTTGGTTCTGTGAACAAATATTCAAAAATATTTGGTGAATTGTAAGAAGATTTCAAGAATACCATTCAATGAGTAAATGGTTTAGATTTAAACCCTAATTGAAGCAAGATAACATCAATGAATAGTCATGACTGCATTGAAAAAAATATACAATCACAAAATTTGTAAATAAATAACTTGCATTTCACCAACATGTTTGATAATTTTTGTATGGTACCATCTTAATTATCTCCACAACAGGATTCTTTTTTCCTAATAAATTTCAATCTAGCTAAGGTTACTATTACATTGCAACTGTATACAGCAAAGTAGCCATTTTTTATCTTTAGCTTTATACTAATCAGATCTTAAAAGGATTTGGTGATAACTCATGGATCTCTGTAATTATATATGTAGTAGAGTTATTTTTATCAACTTGATTCATAAAAACAGAGTTGTTGTAGATGATGCCATTTATTTTGTTACCTTTTTTATGAAGGTTCTGTTTAGGTAAACATCAGAGCATGTAATTCAGAACATCTAGCATAGAGCATTAAATAAATCATATGTATAAATTTTATTAGAGCAGGGAACAATATGTATTACAAATTGACAATCACACAGAAGGTCAGAGCGGAGCCGCCAACATCCACCCAAATTTACAGTTCTCACAGGCATTTTTTCGAGCAATTTGTATGCATATATAAAACATAATGTAGAAATGATATTTAACATCTAATTCATGTCCATAATCACAAGTTTAGCCAAGAATGATGTGAACTTAATAAATCAAGGGCAAAATAGAACTATATGCTCAAAAATCTTTATGTTTTTAGTTGAAAAATTGGTCCTAATTTATTTCATTCACGGTATTGTTATGTAGACTAAATCCTTAATTTGTTATTGTTTCAGCAGATGGAAGAACTGACCTTCTGGAGTGACAACACCTTCGGTGACAGACGGTTAGCAGCTGCAAACGTGGTGTAATTCAGTGAGCCTTGAAGATCTGAGAGAATATTAAGTTAGTCACCACAGGTAAATAATGAACACCAGCTACCCTTGAAGATTGTAGATTAATTCTGCATAAGGAGGTGTCTGAACAATCCAATTGCAAACATAAAACGTAAATACACGCCAATACAACTCCAAAATTGAAGGCTTTAGTTTAGATTCCATGTGATTGATGCGATTGAATAGCTATTGAATGTGACACCTGCAAATGATTGTATATCTAAAATATAATAAGCAAACAACATAGACTTAATATCAAAGGAGTAACGAATAAGCCATGCCATACTCTAAGCATATATCAAATGGTCCAAAATGAGTGATAGTTTTTCTTACAAACGGTACTTCAAAGGCATGATCCCACAACCTCACTACGTTTCCAATTCTCATCCATAAATCCATAAATCAATAAATCCAAAAATTGCATATAGAAACACACACCAGGGGCTAATGGAAACATTGAACAAAGAGAAAGGAAAATGGAATTGCGAGATGTGTATGAACAACAGAAATCTGAGAAAACAAAATCAGTGAACTTACCTAGGTTGAATGGCAGAGAAGGAGGTTGGAAAATCCAATTGTAGAGGCAGGCTAGGACAAGGGCAACGATATAGGGGAGGAATGGAGACGAAGTGTAACATCCCAAAATTTGATAGAATACGTGGCTAATATGATAAATACATATGATATATGTGTTAGATAGCTAAACGTGATAAAACAGGTAGAAAGTGTATATTTACCCATTACCGGGTAATAAATTGATAAAAATAATAATATACGTGTTGATTGATAAATGAGATAAGGAAATGAGGTATATACATGTTTTATATCAAAGATAATTGATATATATGATATTGGCATAAAAAACGTAGCAAAACGTTTATATGATAGAATAAATAATAACCGGGAGAAAATGCCTTTATGTGATTATGTTATATTAAATACATGTGTAAAAATGTGTTTGAATAGCATGGATGCATGTGAAATATTCATTTGATGAATATATATGTAGGAATACATACTTAAATAGTTATACATGTGAAAATGCATGCTTAATAGTTAACAAGAAAATAGAAGGGTAGAAAATGTAATTTATGTAAATATACAAATATATACGTATATATATATTATTATATGTGACCCAAACCTTCGGGAATGTTACAAATATGTTTAGGAAGGTTGTGAGACGTAAAATGATAGTTACATCAAAAGATTAGGGTTTAATATGCAAAAGATAAAAGTTAGAGGGCTAAAACTGTAATTCTTTGAAAGATATGAACGTATGTATATATATACTATCATAAGTATTCCGAGACTTAAAAAGTATTATAATAATGTCTAAAAATGATTCGGAACATAAAGTAATATGTATTGTAAAGTTTGAGGGGCCAAAGGTGTAAATAATGAAAAATATATATAAATATATATAAAAATATATACGTATGTATACGTATATCATCGAGAGTGTCCCGAGCCTTATAAACTTTATTAAACATGTATTATAATAGTTCGGTACATAAAATATCAGTTTCGTAGAAATCTGGGGCTTAAAATGTAAATATAAACTAGAGGGACCAATTCTGTCATTATGCCAAAGATACCAGGCGGTACGCGCCGCCCCTCCCCAACCCCGGCGCGATACGTGGTGGCTCCAGGTCGTAGAAAAACGCCACGTTCGAACTTGCAGCCCAAGTTTGATCCGTATGCGCGTCTTTTTCTTCGAATTAGTCACTGATATACGTGTAGGAACCCTGGGCGACCTCGAAGGTTATAAAAAGGAGCTGAAATCGTTCAATAACACTCGCCAATTAATGAGATTTATCTCCCACAAACCCTAAACCTCATCCACGATCTTTCTCTGCAAAATTCGAGCAAACCAGGAGGAATTAGGAGGCCATCTTCTGCAGTTCTACATATTTTGGTATGATCTACAATAACCCTCTATCAATTTTGAATAACATTGTTGTTATGATCGAGTTCTAGAAATGGGTTAAAGTTAAGGTTCTTGAACTTAAATCATCAAATTCGATCAATCGGGCGGGAGTTAGGCTCTGAATTTTTGTAGGTACTCTTAAAATGATGTTATTTAAGAAAGCCCTAAGTTTATTTCACAATTGGAAAAGGTTTGGTTAAGGTTTTGTAAACGGGTCAAAATTAGGGTTTTCATAACGTTATTCTGCCCAAATTGACTAAACGATGTTGAATTAAGCTTTGAGCTTTTAAAGGATATTATAAAATGTTATAATGGATAATACCCTAAGTTGGTTTAATTAAAAATAAGTTTTGATAATAAAACGAGAAATTCATGAAATTAGGGTTTCTAAATATGATTATTTAATATAAAATAATCCGGAGGGTATGGGGGCTTGAATTTTGGTATGGTAATATGTTTATATATATAATAAACATATATGGGTTTAAAATGGATAAATAATAAAGTATTAAAGACACCGAGTTAATCGGATATTTAGAAGTTCGTGTGGACCGGAAGGGTAGGCGCCTGTACTCTGGGTTTCTGGCAAAAGTGGGGGTGTCGCATAAATTCCAACTGGGACCTGGCATACCTCACTGGGCGACCCCGGGGTGAGCGTTTACTTATAGGAATGCGCGTCTTCATATTATCATTAAAAGAAAATGATAACTGCCTTAAAGGGCATTTTGGTCATTTTGACCTTTAAGAGGGATAACATTTATAATTAAGTATTATTAAGATAAAAAGATGTTAAAATAAATATAGGAAGTGTTTATTGTATGAAGCCTTGCGTTAACGCCATACGATATGCGAATTAGGTTAAATCGGGAATCGTTGCGGAAGTTCCGTCCGAGTAAACGAGTTAAAGAGATAAGGTGAGTGCTATGAGCCCACTTTTAAATGTTTTAAATGTTTTCGGGCTGATATACATACAATGTTATAAAATGCATCTAAATGATTTAGAACTGAAATGTTGCCTATCTGAACTATTGAATTGATAAACTGTTAAAAAGCTTTTGGGATAATATATATAGAAATATATATATGATATGTTATGAAAATGATATTAAATCATTGTATGTGTTATAACATAATTATAATGACTGTGATATGATATGTGTTATATTTGCTTCGAAATTAAATAGTCAAGTGATAAAGGAATTATTAGTAAACGTTATAGTGAATATGTATGATTATATGAGAATAGGTGATGCATTTGCTTTATTATTATGTGGTGGATACGCCGCTGGTACTTCCTATATATATACATAACAATATTAGTTACCCAGTATATCAGAAGTGTGGAGGATACGCCCTGTATACATACACTAACGATAAATTGGGGGATGTCCACTTGTTGCAGTATATGAAGACCTTATCACTGTTTACTAATAATCTTAAGTCTCTTGGGTATTTAACTAAGGGGCGGGTAGTAGTACAGAGGGACTTAGGAGGTAGTGTTGCTCAATGGGATTAGAGACCACTACAAATAGAAAAGGGAAAAAGCTACTGTCCGTTATAGGGAATGCTCTAGAAGGGTAAACTCGGCAGTAAGCAAATAGGGGAAGGCGGTGCAACTGTCCGTTACAGGGAATGCCCTAGAAGGGTAAACTCGGCAGTTAGCAAATAAGGGAAAGCAGGGTGACTGACCGTTATAGGGAATACCCTAGAGGGGTAAACTCGGCAGTCGGCAAAGATGGTTTCTCTGCTTATACATTAGCAGGGTTTACACTAGTAATAAATGTTGGGGTTATAGGAAGGGATAGCGGGATAAATGGTTTTATAGGGGGTGTTTCCTATTAAGGAATATTACGTGTTGTATATTTGTGATATATATTATACTTGATAAATGTCTGTGAAAAAGGGATCTTGCAGGTCTAAGGGTTTTAAACCTCACGCCGAGGTAAAACTTTTAAAATATAGAACTCACCAGCGTAAGCTGACCTTTTCCAAAAATGTATGTATGTCAGGTCAGGGTGAGACTTCGACTAGTTACGAGAAGGCCCTGGTAATAAGGGATTAGACGGGCAAGTTATCAGACGGAAGGAAGGTGTTGGCAAGCTGGCATAGTTATAGCAATAAAACGTAGTGACAGTTAGTATCTCCTTATGTAAATTATCTCTTACTTTGTAGTACTTGGCAAATAAATAAAAGTTTAAAATTTCCGCTGCTTAGTTATCTCTGTTGATACCTTGTGTTCATGAGTAAATCCGATTCGTGACCCCTTCTAGAGCCAAGTCTGGGAGTGGGCGTCACAAGTTGATATCAGAGCCTTAGTTTAAGAGATTTAGGTACTAATGCATTATCTAGACTTAAACTAGGACTCTGGGAAAACAAAGTAGGATGGGATAAGGAATGTAAATGCCAGCCAGGATAGCTTGTGCCCATAGAAACGAGAATGCATTAGGGACATAATAAGTAGCAACTAGAGTACGTGAAATGTGGAAAAGACCAGATTGCAACTAGCTACTGCAATTTGGTATTAGTCACATAAACATACCCTAAGTCCTAATTATTGTATGTCCAAGTGCAAAGAAAATTTTACAATGGTGTAATGTTTGATCGGTGAGCGAGATGATTCAAGAACCGGTTTTAACTTAGAGTTACCGGTAAAAGGATAAAGAGAAGAGTAGACACATAGAAGGAGTGTGATTGAAGTAACTGGGGTTTTGAAAACATCATAACTATATAATTGCTTTGGTACCGGTACTTATCTGGTTATCATGTATTCAAAAGTTCAAGGATTTTACATCACATAAATTCTGAGATGTCATTCACCTGGAATGTAGGATGATGATGATAAGAGGCGGACGTGGTAGAGGTAGAGGTGCCGGCAGAGCAACCGGTGCTGGAAGACGTACCCGTGCGAATCCCGAACGAGAGAATAACACGAGAGCCAACGTCTTTACTAATGAGCAAAGGGCAGCTATGGCGGCAGAGTTGAATCAAATGTTCTAGGCGGCTTTGCCTAATCTAATCGCTCAACTTCATGGAGCTGCTGGTGGAAGTGCAAATTGAGCCGGAGGAGCCAGTGGTGATGCTGCTGGGGATGCAGGAAACGCCGATCGCGGATGTTCTTTCAAATCGTTTAGTGGATGCAGGCCTCCGTCATTTGAAGGGCAGAGAGATGTAGGTTCGACTGTTCGTTGGATTCGAGAGATGGAAGCTGTAATAGGTATTAGTGAGTGTCGTCCAGACCAAGCGGTGAAGTACGCAGCCCATTCCTTCAAAGGAGAAGCATTATTCTGGTGGGACTCTATTCTACAATCCCGAGGCGAGCAAGCTGTTGCTGTTATGAGATGGAATGATCTGAAAGCGCTAGTGATGACCAAGTTTTGTCCGAGACACGAGTTGGAAAGGATCGAGATTAACTTTCTAAAGTTAGAAGCGGGTAATATGACTCATCAGGAGTTCACAAGCAAGTTTGACGAGATGGCGAGGCTAGTACCAAGGTTGGTAACACCCGAGGAGGAAAAAGTGAAGAGATATCTTCAGGCCCTTCCTGCTGTTGTAAGGAAGATAGTCAGGCCTCATGTTTCAAAAACTTACCAAGAAGCAATTGACATCAGTTCTATGGTCTATGAAGAAGAATATGGCGACAACGGAAGACCGAGAGAAGTTAAGAGGAAGATATCTGAGACTGGAGAAAGTTCAAAAAAGAATGACCGAGATTTTCACAAGAAGAAGAAAGATTCAAAAGGCGACAAGCCTAAGTGTCGTAATTGTGACAAGTATCATCATGGAGAGTGTTGGGTAAAACCAACGAGTTGCTATAGGTGTGGAAAGGAAGGACATTACTCTAAAAATTGTCCGGAAGCTAAGAAATGCTATGAGTGTGGAAGCCCGGGGCATGTTAAAGCAAATTGCCCTAAGATAGTGAGAAACCCGATACCATTGAGGACAGTTCCAGCTTCAGGAACCAAGGGCAAGGTTTATACCCTAACTGCTATCGAAAAACCTGGTATGACCTCAGGTACATTTCTTGATAAATAATGTGCCTAATTTTGTGTTATATGTTTTATCGAATAGTTTTATGAATTGCTTGATAGACCGATAGTTAGGATCAAGAATCCTTTAGAACGTAACTGCCTTAAAAAAAATGAACGTTAAACGTTAGAAATCGTGTGAAGATTAAAGATTGCAGCAGTAATGTTTACACTAAGGAAATGGGAGCATTAAACAAGATTATACACAGGATGTCCAACTAGCTCATTGAAAGTAAGCGATAAATAGTCATAAATTACACTGACTTTGTTGTGGTTAGAATAGTAATGTCATCCTACACTGGACTAGGACTAGCACACCTCTGGTTGTATCAAAGGTGTGGTAGATACGCCGCTGGTACATCTTATATATATACACCTGAGATACAACGAGAAGTGGACTAGAGTTAGTTTCTTGTAAGTAAATAGTACGGGCCACAGTGGAAAACAAATCAGTAGAATTTATGGATATAGATCACTTATTAGTAAGCAAGTGAGGGACTGTTAGAATTCAAGAATGAAGACCAAGGCATGCAAGTGTAGATAAACGTTCAACGTACGCAAAGGGTAAAATGGAGCAGTAAAAGTCTCGCTGAGGCGCGTTCTTCCAAGGAGTTAGAATATTTGTTCATTGTTACAGTTCGGAAAAAAGTTCCAAAAGCGAACTAGTCAGAAATGATATCTTTCTATAGAATCGTATTAAATGTCAGGTTATCGTATATAGACATGCGTGTTGCGGTTCTAAATCACAACTAGAAGGAAGGGTTAGGAGCAGGATAGTTCCTTTAGCTAAAGTGTTATGAATGCCTAGGTAAGATTCTGAATCAACCTATAAAAGAAACGGGTGAGATAAGAATATCTCATTTATGAGTTATTCATAAACGGAGTAGGTTTCAGGACGAAACCTTATTTAAGGGGGTAGAGTTGTAACATCCCAAAATTTGATAGAATACGTGGCTAATATGATAAATACATATGATATATGTGTTAGATAGCTAAACGTGATAAAACGGGTAGAAAGTGTATATTTACCCATTACCGGATAATAAATTGATAAAAATAATAATATACGTGTTGATTGATAAATGAGATAAGGAAATGAGGTATATACATGTTTTATATCAAAGATAATTGATATATATGATATTGGCATGAAAAACGTAGCAAAACGTTTATATGATAGAAATAAATGATAACCGGGAGAAAATGCCTTTATGTGATTATGTTATATTAAATACATGTGTAAAAATGTGTTTGAATAGCATGGATTCATGTGAAATATTCATTTGATGAATATATATGTAGGAATACGTACTTAAATAGTTATACATGTGAAAATGCATGCTTAATAGTTAACAAGAAAATAGAAGGGTAGAAAATGTAATTTATGTAAATATACAAATATATACGTATATATATATTATTATATGTGACCCAAACCTTCGGGAATGTTACAAATATGTTTAGGAAGATTGTGAGACGTAAAATGATAGTTACATCAAAAGATTAGGGTTTAATATGCAAAAGATAAAAGTTGGAGGGCTAAAACTGTAATTCTTTGAAAGATATGAACCTATGTATATATATATACTATCATAAGTATTCCGAGACTTAAAAAGTATTATAATAATGTCTTAAAATGATTCGGAACATAAAATAATATGTATTGTAAAGTTTGAGGGGCCAAAGGTGTAAATAATGAAAAATATATATAAATATATATAAAAATATATACGTATGTATACGTATATCATCGAGAGTGTCCCGAGCCTTAGAAACTTTATTAAACATGTATTATAATAGTTCGGTACATAAAATATCAGTTTTGTAGAAATCTGGGGCTTAAAATGTAAATATAAACTAGAGGGACCAATTCTGTCATTATGCCAAAGATACCAGGCGGTACGCGCCGCCCCTCCCCAACCCCGGCGCGAAACGTGGTGGCTCCAGGTCGTAGAAAAACGCCACGTTCGAACTTACAGCCCAAGTTTGATCCGTATACGCGTCGTTTTCTTCGAATTAGTCACTGATATACGTGTAGGAACCCTGGGCGACCTCGAAGGTTATAAAAAGGAGCTGAAATCGTTCAATAACACTCGCCAATTCATGAGATTTATCTCCCACAAACCCTAAACCTCATCCACGATCTTTCTCTGTAAAATTCGAGCAAACCAGGAGGAAATAGGAGGCCATCTTTTGCAGTTCTACATATTTTGGTATGATCTACAATAGCCCTCTATCAATTTTGAATAACATTGTTGTTATGATTGAGTTCTAGAAATGGGTTAAAGTTAGGGTTCTTGAACTTAAATAATCAAATTCGATCAATCGGGCGAGAGTTAGGCTCTGAATTTTTGTAGGTACTCTTAAAATGATGTTATTTAAGAATGCCCTAAGTTTATTTCACAATTGGAAAAGGTTTCATTAAGGTTTTGTAAACGGGTCAAAATTAGGGTTTTCATAACGTTATTCTGCCCAAATTGACTAAACGATGTTGAATTAAGCATTGAGCTTTTAAAGGATATTATAAAATGTTATAATGGATAATACCCTAAGTTGATTTGAATTAAAAATGAGTTTTGATAATAAAACGAGAAATTCATGAAATTAGGGTTTCTAAATATGATTATTTAATATAAAATAATCCGGAGGGTATGGGGGCTTGAATTTTTGTATGGTAATATGTTTATATATATAATAAACATATATGGGTTTAAAATGGATAAATAATAAAGTATTAAAGACACCGAGTTAATCGGATATTTAGAAGTTCGTGCGGACCGGAAGGGTAGGCGCCTGTACTCTGGGGTTTCTGGCAAAAGCGAGGGTGTCACATAAATTCCAACTGGGACCTGGAATACCTCACTGGGCGACCCCGGGGTGAGCGTTTACTTATAGGAATGTGCGTCTTCATATTATCATTAAAAGAAAAGGATAACTGCCTAAAAGGGCATTTTGGTCATTTTAACCTTTAAGAGGGATAACATTTATAATTAAGTATTATTAAGATAATAAGATGTTAAAATAAACATAGGAAGTGTTTATTGTATGAAGCCTTGCGTTAACGCCATACGATATGCGAATTAGGTTAAATCGGGAATCGTTGCGGAAGTTCCGTCCGAGTAAACGAGTTAAAGAGATAAGTTGAGTTCTATGACCCCACCTTTTAAATGTTTTAAATGTTTCGGGCTGATATACATACAAATGTTATAAAATGCATCTAAATGATTTAGAACTGAAATGTTGCCTATCTGAACTATTGAATTGATAAACTGTTAAAAAGCTTTTGGGATAATATATATAGAAATATATATATGTTATGTTATGAAAATGATATTAAATCATTGTACGTGTTATAACGTAATTATAATGACTGTGATATGATATGTGTTATATTTGCTTCGAAATTAAATAGTCAAGTGATAAAGGAATTATTAGTCAACGTTATAGTGAATATGTATGATTATATGAGAACAGGTTATGCATTTGCATTATTATTATGTGGTGGATACACCGCTGGTACTTCCTATATATATTGTAGAACCACGATACGATCTTACTACAGCATGATTTGATAATCGAATAGCAACGAGAAGGTAAATAAAGCATTGCTTTATTGAATCACTTAGAGGTTACAAGCTAGAGAGATATTACACCTTCTGCTACACACAGTTAAGAGATAGAAAACTGAAAAAACTACTAAACACTCTCTCTAACAAGCTATTTATAGTCACTTAGTAACAAGCCAGCGTACCACCTGCGGACCATTTGGTCAGCCCTGACCATCTAGTCCGCCCGGACCATCTGGTCCGGCGGTGCAATTGGTATGGCCAGTGACTATATTACTCACACAGACGCTCTAGATTAGATACAATACACGAGACACACGCTAGCATAGGAATATGCTTCTACAGACTCCCCCTTAACGTGTAGTGTATCTAGCTATCTAACTCTCTAACAAAACTTCAATCTTCAATCTTCAGCATTTCTGCGTCTGATCTTCAACTTGAAATCTTGTCAGAATTAGAGCTTGCATGGCTGGATCATCCTTGAATACATCTTTGAACTTCAAGATCCACTTGTGAAAGAGATAACATACTCCCCCTTTCACCATTCTTGAGTCTTGTCACACAGAAACCTGCAATTTCAGAAGACAGAAACGCGGCTTTCTTTTTCTTTTGAAAAATAATTTAATCTTGGCGCAAAACTTCTCTTCGAGAACCCAAGATGTAGAATTGAATTTTTGATTTCATATCTTGTATCGATCGGTCGAAAACAAATAAGAAATAAAATCTTTTTGACTTTTTGAAACTTTATATCAAAACACACCGAAAATCTTTTTGAATTTTTCAGATGTGAAACATAAATGCAATACAGAAATGAAATACTGAATCACACACTATTTTTGTCTTTTGCGAGAAAGATCACAACTTGGGATCATATTGGTCATGACATGCTGAACTACACTTCAATTTCAATTATTTCAGCACATAAGTCATGTCGATTACTGGTATAATTTATCCATTCTAAACTCAGGCACAATCATACTCATACCATCTGGATATGTTATTGTATTGATTAGATTTACATTGACCAGTGTACCCCACACTATCAGACATACACATATATGTTTTTGCTTTTTATATCACACTTTGTGATTTCATTTGTGATTTAATCACATAATGAATGTATTCATGATTCAGTCAACTGTGTTCCATGCAAAAAGAAATAAGAACGTTAAATCGTCTACCTTAAGGTCGATCTTTCGATACGCAGATAAGGCCTCGGATTTAACAAAATAAGAAAATAAAACAAGTTGAAATTGTATAACTCAACAACAATCAGGTCGGTACTCCCGTACACGCAAAGAAAGTCCGATGAGTTATACGAAACACCAAAGAAAATAAAGCAGAACGTCAAACGAACAACAATCAGGTCGATCTTTCGATACGCAAAGAAAGTCCGATCGTTTGACAAAATAAAGAAAATCAAACAAGTTTAAATCTTTGCAAAATGAACACATGTATACACAGTGACTTCTCATTTTCTTTTTCACATATCTTTTCTTGATATATCATGAGATATGCATCAAGATGTTGTCCACTTGGTCAAGCATTAATATTTAGTGTTTATCACATCTGAATACTTTCTGATTCAATGCCGAGCCTACCAAGTACATCAAACAATGATCTTATGGCTTTTTCATCTATTTTATCCATGAATCAGACACGTAAGCCACTGTACCATCATTTTCCAATCATGTCGGATACAATTTCTCATTTTTCAATGTTTTTGTATTTTTCCATTTTTCAATGTTTTTGTATTTTTCCATTTTTCAATGTTTTTGTATTTTTCCATTTTTCAATGTTTTTGTATTTTTCCATTTTCTCCCCCTTAAAATGAAAACTCTATTTTTCGATTTTCATTTTAACAAAAACAAAAACACAAAGACACTATTTTTTGGTGTTTCAATTTTCTCCCCCTAAACTACAAACAAAATGCATTAAAGAAAGAAAATTGACCAATCGATACTGATACCTGTCAGGTTTAGCTTTCAGAAAATTTCAGTGTTGAAATATGATATCACATGTAATTTAAGTTAAAAACGCAGAATACTCCTCCATCAGCAACTTTGTAATCACCAACGGGTCTTCTAGGAACACCTGCACACTGGTTATAAAGATTAGTACTCAAATGACCCGAAGCACACAGCTTCTGGTCGACCAGTGTCTTCCACAAAATCAGTTGCAGCCTTGCTGACCACCGTAGGTCGCCACTGCATAGTTGCGGGAACTGTTTTTACTGAACCATCATCTAAAGATGAACCTCCTACACTAGAATCACTTTTGAAAAATTGTTGCTTTTTAGATTGAGATTTGAAAGGTGTTGGTGCAGTAAAAATTCTGCCGGAGTCATCAATTATTTTGGCAGTTTTTCCAGAAAAATTTCTTTTGACAGTTACAGGACAGTCTTGTGCCAAATGTCCCTTTCGGCGACATTGATAACATAAACGATATGATCATTTAGGCTGAGACTTGACCTGAACTGGATGATAGTCATCAATTAACTCAGACTCATCAGACCTATCATCAAAAACCTGAAATCGGTTAGAATGTACCCATTTCGATGTTGGACTCTGAGGTGTAGCATTAGAACCAGATGAAGAAGATTCGTTCGGTGAACTTGCAGATGAAACTTTCTTCTTTTGCTTCCCTCCAAATCCTTTCTCCATTGTTGAAATGAATACCTGAGGTAGATGATATATTTGCTCCAAGTTTGTATCCTTCTTTTCCTTCTTAATCTTCTTTGGCATGTTCTGCTGCTTTGGAACCTTCTTTCCTTTACTATTCAACCCAGATTGTTTGTAACCAGGCAGTTTAGATACATCTATTGTAGACCCTGAAGAACCAGATTTAGCAGACTGTGTAAATTTAGCTTTAATGCCTTTCAAATTGTTTTCTTCAACCAACTTAGCATCCACTTCTGCTTCATTTAACTTCTTTTCATTCTTCTTAACTTTTTCGCCATCAGACATTTCTTTGCCAAAAACACCACCTTCACTTGAAACAAATTTAACAAACATAGGTGTATCAGATGTTGCAAAGGTTACCTTTTTGTTGCAAATTTTGGAATTCTTCGCCTCCAGTTTCTCAGATACAAATTCAGAATAATCTTGGTTTACCACTGGAGTGCTCAAATCCACAACAGACTCTGTTTGAATCACTGGATGAGGAATTTGATTAAAATCATCACCTCCAAATACCTTCTTGAAGTTGTCGTCTTGACACAAATAACTTGTAAAAGAATGAGAATTCTTCAAGTTATGCAATTAACGATTGAGATCCAGATTTTCAACATTCAAATCAGCTATGGTTTTGTGAGATTCTGCAACCACTTTCTCTGAACGTATCAATTTCTCAGATGTGTTGTTAACTAATGATTTTTCCCTTCTCAAACCATCATGAGCAACATGCACTTCTTTGGTAATTTTATCCAGTCTTTCCTTATAGATCTCAATATTCCTTGTTAATAAAGTTTTGTCTTTCTTCAAAGAAGTGATTGTGTCCTGCAATTCAGACTGAACAATCTGATATTGAGTTTTATCAGCAGTAACTTCATCCAATGCCTTCTGAAGTTCATCATTCGATGTCTGAAGTACTTCGACCTTTTTGACAGATTTTTGAAATAACTGTTCAAAATCTTCACTAACATCTTGAGCTTGAGACTTTTATTCTGCAACATCCTTGACCAGCTTTACATTGATAGAAGTAAGCTTGACAATTCTTGACATGAACTCATCATTCTCGTGTTGAAGTTGTAACTTTTTTTGATCATTCTGAATACAACTTTCTGACAATTGTTTCTGAACATTTGCTAATTCTGTCACTAACACACTCTTTTCTTTGAGTAACTCTGCATTTGTTTTGCAAACTTCATAAAATTCCTGACATTTCTTGATGAAACTCTCCAATTCTTCATCTTTTCTTTTGATTTCAACCGATTGACATTCTATTTCCTTTATCAAACCTTGAATTCGACTATCCTTTTGTGAACAAAATTCACACACGGATTCGTAACCACTCATTTCGGAATCAGAATGACTTGAGTCAGATTTACTGGTCTCAGACGTATACCCACTCGATTCGACCTCAATATTTGCCATCAATGCATAATTGTCTTGAGAATGAACCACGAATGCAGATTCATCTGGAAAATCTTTAGACCAATCATAATCTTCATCAGTTTGAGATATCATAGCTTTAACATCTTTATCTTGACCATTCTTATTGGAAATATCCTTGTCAGATGACTTGGTAGGACAATCGCGAGCAAAATGTCCATGTTTGGCACATTTAAAACATTTAATCGCTTTTCTATCCAAGCCAAGCGTTTGTCCTTGAAAAATAGATGTCTTACCATGTTTCTTCATAAATCGTTTTCCTCTTTCCACGACCATAGCAAATTGCCATTCCAAATCGAGTTTATTCAATTGATCGTCATCCAGATGATTTAAATCCTCGCCATACAAAAAGGACTGACCAATTTGATTAAATATAGCTCCAGACGAAGAAGATATAAAAGCAGATAGCAAAGCAGCTAGATCTTCGGTTGCTTGATTAGAAGTTGACTTACTTGATGATTTATCGGGAATAGTAAAACTGCAGCCTGAAGAATAACCAACATTATCTGACTTTCCAGCAAGAAATGCTGTTACTGGTGGATTAGTGCTTGAAATAGAATTTGATTTAGCTTTAGCATGGACAGTAGCAGAATTCTCTCCAAAATAGACTGCAGGATTCTGAACTGATGGAGTTGCTGACTTCTTCACAAGTAATTCCATATCTCGAGCTTGTAACTTGCTTAATAATTGATTGAACGTCCAACTTGAGTAGTTTGGATCATTAGCAAGCATCATAACAAAATTCTCCCATGTTTCCGGTAAAGCTTCCAAAATTTTTTCCTTTAAGTCATCTTTTTCCTTCTGGACTCCTACAATATCAAGTTCATTAATCAGATGAGAAAATCTAGAAATCAAATCTGCAATACTCTCTTTTTCACAGTGCTGAAAGTTATCAAACTCCTTTAACAAAACTTTCTTTCGACTCTTCTTATATTGCTCGTTTCCTGCACATCTATCTTTCAATGCATCCCATAAGGTTTTTGATGTTGTGCAATTTTTGAATTGATGCAAAAGTTCTCTTGGTAAAGCCATTGTGAGATTTGCATAAGTTTTCTTTTCTTTGGCATAAACTTTCCTTTGATCTTCATCAAGATCACTTCGTGGAATTGGTTCTCCATTTTTCTTAGGATATGTATAATCTTGTTCAATAGAAATCCACAGATCAATGTCAAGAGCATTAACAAATGATTCAAATCGTTGCTTCCAATTCTCATAATCCTCCAATCGAAGTAACTTAGGAACTTTCTGAGTTGTTCCTATCTCGTTATCATAGTTCAATATGGCTTGCATTGATGATTGAACAGCTGAAAAAGCGTGAAAATCGCTCATTTTGAAATTTCAATACCGAACGCGAAAACTTAAAACTGAAAACGAGCGTCTTCCAAGCGGATTTTGGGGGTCAAACTGGGGGGTACATACCTTTCAGGTGAGTACACGTCTAGATCTCGGAAAGACGGACGTTTTGGCTGGTATTGGGTTCCGTAACTCCAAACGGTTTGAAAGTTACGTCAGTTTTTGTGAAGATATGTTTTCTGCCAATCGACCAACAATTCCAGCGAACCAATCTCCGTACCAGATCAAACTAGCGGATCAAAATTTGTTCACCGGATCAAAATACTCTCAACGGACCAAATATGTTCCAGCGGACCAGATATCTTCGGCGGATCAGATTTTGGTACGCCGGACCAAACTGGTACGGCGGACCAAATTTTTTAGCGGATCACACTGGTACGCTGTAACTGCCGCGGATCAGATTGATGAAGATTTCCGGGGCGGACCAGTTGCGGACCAATTGATCTTCGAGCGGACCAGATGCAGTTCGAACTAAATTCAACTGATTTTCGCGAATTCGACATTTTCGATCGGAAATTTGGTTCAAATAGGTGCGGAAACACTCCAGAAACACTCAGAAATCATTTTTCATCACAGAAACACTCAGAATTGCAAAAATTTGATGAAAAACGTAGAAAACCCACACTTTCTCTCTATAGAATTTTGAAAACTTACCAAATCACAGCAGTAGAGCAACCTGGAATGCTCTGATACCACTTGTAGAACCACGATAATATCTTACTACAGCATGATTTGGTAATCGAATAGCAACGAGAAGGTAAATAAAGCTTTGCTTTATTGAATCACTTAGAGGTTACAAGCTAGAGAGATATTACACCTTCTGCTACCCACAGTTAAGAGATAGAAAACTGAAAAAACTACTAAACACTCTCTCTAACAAGTTATTTATAGTCACTTAGTAACAGGCCAGCGTACCACCTGCGGACCATCTGGTCCGCCCAGACCATCTAGTTCGCCCGGACCATCTGGTCCGGCGGTGCATATGGTACGGCCAGTGACTATATTACTCACACAGACGCTCTAGATTAGATACAATACACGAGACACACGCTAGCATAGGAATATGCTTCTACATATATACATAATAATATTAGTTACCCAGTATATCAAAGAAGTGTGGAGGATACGCCCTGTATACATACACTAACGATAAATTGGGGGATGTCCACTTGTTGCAGTATATGAAGACCTTATCACTGTTTACTAATAATCTTAAGTCTCTTGGGTATTTAACTAAGGGGCGGGTAGTAGTACAGAGGGAGTTAGGAGGTAGTGTTGCTCAATGGGATTAGAGACCACTACAAATAGAAAAGGGAAAAAGCTACTGTCCGTTATAGGGAATGCTCTAGAAGGGTAAACTCGGCAGTAAGCAAATAGGGGAAGGCGGTGCAACTGTGCGTTACAGGGAATGCCCTAGAAGGGTAAACTCGGCAGTTAGCAAATAAGGGAAAGCAGGGTGACTGACCGTTATAGGGAATACCCTAGAGGGGTAAACTCGGAAGTCGGCAAAGATGGTTTCTCTGCTTATACATTATCAGGGTTTACACTGGTAATAAATGCTGGGGTTGTAGGAAGGGATAGCGGGATAAATGGTTTTATAGGGGCCGTTTCCTGTTAAGGAATATTACGTGTTGTATATTTGTGATATATATTATACTTGATAAATGTCTGTGAAAAAGGGATCTTGTAGGTCCAAGGGTTTTAAACCTCACGCCGAGGTAAAGCTTTTAACATATAGAACTCACCAGCGTAAGCTGACCTTTTCCAAAAATGTATGTATGTCAGGTCAGGGTGAGACTTCGACTAGTTACGAGAAGGCCCTGGTAATAAGGGATTAGACGGGCAAGCTATCAGACGGAAGGAAGGTGTTGGCAAGCTGGCATAGTTATAGCAATAAAACGTAGTGACAGTTAGTATCTCCTTATGTAAATTATCTCTTACTTTGTAGTACTTGGCAAATAAATAAAAGTTTAAAATTTCTGCTGCTTAGTTATCTCTGTTGATACCTTGTGTTCATGAGTAAATCCGATTCGTAACCCCTTCTAGAGCCAAGTCTGGGAGTGGGCGTCACACGAAGGCTGGTTTATGTAGAACCCGATTGAGGAGGAACCACCGAAACCATCGTCGATTGACATCCCGAATTGAAAATATTGATGAAGGGATTTCAATTTGCAAACCCAGAGACTTGATTGCCAGTTACGCTTCTCATCATGGGGACGTTCTAGTTCCAAACGGGGGTTCATCATGGGGACGTTTCAAGTGTGAAGATGAGTAACTGGAGCGGTGAAGGTGGAATAAGGGCGCCAAATCAATAAAAGGAAGAGGCTGGGAGAGTGACACGTGGAGTTTAAGATTTTCACTTATTAAAGTAGTAGATTTTTGGAGAGATCACCGGTGTTCCAAATCTGATTTCCCCATATATGACAAGCTAAGTTCACTAGAAAGGTCAAGTTAATTACCCATGTGTATGTCACTCCCTACGTATTTATGTAAGTCTATCAGTTACATTAATTCAATTTGACACAAAAGTTATAAAATAATTAATTAAATAAAGTCTTACCACAACCCAAACTAAATAAGAAAATCCATCAAAAATATACAATGGCTGCAAATGCAATAAAATGCAATGGGTAGGTTTTTTTTTAATGAATCTGTAGAATACTTGATTTTTTAAATCCTCCACATTTTTATGTTCTTGATACTACAAATTAAACACACATATATCACCAACTTAAACAATATAACTATTCGATCAAGAGATAGGCTTTTTTAGGGAGATGAAAATATACATACAAACTACCTTTTAAAAAATGTAACCGGTGTCAAAGATCCAACCCATAGGACTAAACCAAAATCCGAAGTTCGGAGAATGCGGATCTTTCTCTGAATCAACATATTGATGGTGGTAGCTATGCATGCTCACCCAAAATATGGGATCCCCCTACATACACATTTAAATTCATATTCATAAGTATTATATAGAACAAAGAATATATTTTATATATATAACAAAGGTGTTACTAAATTTGAGGTGGTGGGTGTTATTCCCACACATGGAAAGTTATAGTCACATGTGTTGATACATGGTTCTTGATCGTCATGTGAAGTATCGAATACAAGACGGATTCACACAAGAATGCTGAGGTCCGAACTCAGGCCGAACCTGGAGTTCGGACATGGCCGAACGTGTGGCCGAACTTGAGGTTCGACCAGTCGTATTTCAGCCTTATAAATAGTTGCGTCTTGTGTTGTATTTAGTAACCGTCTAAGCTTCCGAGTTATACATTTACTCTGTGTACTCTGTGGTTAATACAAAGCTCATTTGTATTTACTCTTTGTGTTCATCTCGTATTTCATTGATTTCATCACGACTAAGTAGAAGATCCATACGCTCACGCACTTTCAAGTGGTATCAGAGCATTAGGTTTGCTCTACTAGTCGGAAATCAGTGTTTTCCAGAGTTGTTGAGTTCAAATTCACGTTTTTGACTTTCAAAGCTCGTTTCGCATCTTCATTTCTCAAAATCTTCATTCAAAACTTCATGATTTACGTCAAATATGTCTGTATTTGTTCGTTTTCAGTTGATTGAGTGTTCACAGCTCGAGAGGTGTCGATTTCAGTGAGTTTTTCCGAAGTTTTTCGAATTTTCGCGATCGGCCGAACCTCAGATTCGGCATAACCGCTCCGAACACCAGGTTCGGAGTAAGCTCGGTCAGTTTTCCTGTTTCGGTGAGGGTTCGGAGTCCAATCGGAGAGAGTTCGGTGGATATATTGTCTCGGAGGGAGTTCGGACTAGGATCGGAGATAGATCGGAGTTTCTGAGTTCGGTGGATTGTTCGTTGAGAGTTCGGACTTTTTGTTTTAAGTTCGGAGCAGCTTCGGAGGGTATAGTAGGTTCGGACGAAGTTCGGAGTGAACAGTGTTCTGTTTTTCAAAAATGTCCGATTTCCAAGCGTTCGCGCTATTCAAAATTCGGTTCAAGCTACAATGCAAACAATGATGAATTATGATAATGAAATCGGAACAAGTCAGAAAGTTCCCAAATTGCTCAAATTGGAAGATTATCATAGTTGGGTTAAATGGTTTGAAGCGTTTGTCGATACGAATGACATTGATATGTGGTTAGCGTTCACTAAGCAATATGTTTATCCTAAAGATGAAACTGGTGAACCTATTCTTCAAAGAAAAATGTCTTCTGAACAAAAGAAAGCTTATCAAGCTGAGAAAAAGGCATATGGTACGTTAACGATGGCATTGCCTAAAGAGTTATTGCATCAATTTGCTGGTAACTACACATCAAAAAGTCTATGGGATGCGTTGGAAAAACGATGTGAAGGTAATGACCAATACAAGAAAAGTCGACAAAAGGTTTTGAAGAAAGAGTTTGATAGTTTTAAGCATTATCAGAATGAAACGATTCCTAATCTGATTGCAAGATTTGCTCATCTGATGAGTGAAATGCGTTTGGTGAATCTTACTAAAGTAGAGGTTGATATGAAAGAAAAGATCTTGGAAGCTCTGCCTGAAAAATGAGAGAATTATGTGATGATGATTACTCATGATAAAGATTTTTCAGGATTGTCTTTCAATGATTTGGTTCAAAGAATTCAGGCTCGGGATATGGAATTAATGGTGAATAAATCACTTCCTACACAAATTCAGAATCCTACAGTGTATCATGGTGAAAATGACTCTACATTGAATGCTGGAAAGTCTACTAGTCTTAGTTCTGCTCCTCCTACAGCATTTCTAGCAGGTAAATCTGAAATTCCAAGTTATTATTCTGCCGGTTGTACTGTGTCATTTCCAAGTTCTTCGACTCAAAGTGCATTGTCTGTTCAAACTGTCGATGATTATAATGCGTTGATGTCTGCATTAGTATCTTCATACTTTAGTGTTATCACTGGTTCTGTGAGTAATGTTGAGTTAGCAAATGAAGATTATGATCAGATTGATTATGATCATTTGGAGGAAATGGATCTGAATTGGCAATATGCTATGTTGGTTCGTAGAACGAAGAAGTTTTTCAATAGAACTGGTAAGAAGAGACTAAATCAGGAAGGAAAGATTGGATTGGACAAATCTAAGGTGAAATGTTATAAGTGTTCCGTTTATGGTCACTTTGCTAGAGAATGTCCAAGTTCTGCAGAAAGTAAATTGAAGTCTGGTCAACATGCACATTTAGTTTTTCATCCTTCAGATAAAGCTGAAAAGGTCGATCAGAAAGCTGCTACTCTTGCTCATGATTGGACTAATACATTTATGCATCCAGATGGATTTGCCTGGAATGCAGATTCAGAAGTTAAGAAGAATCATACTCCAGTCTCAATTGCTTTAACTGTTCAACATGATGATGATGAAAGCTTGTTAACAGAATCTGATACTTCTTCAAGTATATCTTTGGTTCAAGAAGAATTACCTAAGTCTTCGGAAAATTCAAAGGATGATGAATTTAACTGTTCTAAATGTGAGAAGTTGCTTAAGAAGATTGCCAGGTTTGAACAAGATTGTCAATTATCAACTGAAGAAATTGTGGTGTTAAAGAAAGAATTGGAGGATTTTCAAAAGAAATACTATGAATTGGTTCATATTCATGAAGATGTTTTGAAGGAAAAGGCTCAATTGGCAGAAGAGTGTGAGAAAGCCAAAGCTGAAGCATTAGACGTAGCTCAAGATTTTGAGAACCTGTTTGAAAAGAGTTATCCGGTTCAGCAAAAATATGAAGAATCTACTGCTCTTATAGCAACAACTGCTGTCACCGTTGAGAAGCTTCGAAACAAGATCTCTATGCTTCAAGATGAGAATGTTCTGTACTGAAACAAGAATGAAGTCTTAACTAAAGATGTTGAAATCTATAAACAAAAGAGAGAAAGTGTTCTTCAAGAACTATTTGCAGAATGTGAGATCAGAAAGTTACAGACGTATGAATATGATGATCTCAATGCAAAGTTCATTAAGTCACAACAAGAAGTGTTTGAAGGTCAACAGAAAATTAATGACTTGAAATTGGAAATTTTGGAGTTAAAAAGGCAAGTGAAGAATTGCAATTTGTCACCGACATTGCTTAACTTCTTATACAAGCAGGATCAGAGTTCAGTGAAGTCTAAGGAAGAAGATATTCACTTGGTTCCTCAACCAGTGGATTTAATTGAAGTTACTGCTGCTCAGATTGATCCAAAAGATGACTTGTATGATTATTCCAAGTTTGCCAATTCATCCAAGAAGAACAAGTCCAAGTCTAAAAAGAAGGAGAAGCCTTTGGGTGAAGCTCCAAAATTTGTTTCAAAGTCTGTATTGCTGGAAAATGAAAAAGTTTTTGATAAGGTTGTTTCCAGTTCTTCATCTGCAACCGAAGAAGAAAAAGTTTTGATTGAAAAGAACAAGCTGAAGGATATTAAAGCCAAATTTACTAGTGAAGCTAAGTCAAGAATTGCTTCCGGTTCTTCGTCAAATTCTTCAAAGTCTCAAGGATCTAAACACAAAGGTTTAGGTTACAAAGTGTTGGAGGAACCAGTTCAAGCAAAGAAATCAGTGAAGGCTGAGAAGGTTCCTAAAGCAAAAGTTACAAAGAAATCACCATCTTAGAAATAATTTTCTTATTATTCTGGAGGTTCTTCATCTTCAAGGAGTCCATCTCCTAGGTATGATTCTTCTGATGGTTTCTTTGATTATTTTCATTCTGAACATTCATCTGTTTCTCAAAAATCAAAATCATTTTCAAACAATTTTAGAGAAAGACTTTGTTATGTATGTCGTCAACCAGGACATCTAGCTGCTGATTGTCCGATGACTGCATATATCCACAAAACTGCAAAATACGTGGATAACAAAGGTCAAATTTTTGATGAACCATGGTCCCCAAAGCTTAAGTCAACTCGTAAATCGTCTTGGTCTAAATCAAGTACGTCGGTTGAATCTGATTCAGGTTCTGATAAAAAATTGAAACTTTTACAAATTTGGAAACCAAAAGTTGTTTCCAAGGCCAAGAAGGACTTTGTGGAAGACACCGGGCGACCCGACGCTGTTGATTCGGGTCGATCCCAATGCAACTAATGTTTTATTTGGTGTCAAGCAGGTGTTTCAGGAAGACCTTCGGTGATTGGAAAATTGCTGATTGTGAAATACCTGTTTTAATTAAATTGCATTTCAAAATCAATTTTGTTTTTCAAAAGGATAAACTGCTCGTGTTTGTGTTGGTTGATCAATTTTTCTTGTTTTTCACTTCGTCTCATTCTGAGGGGGAGTTTGTTTTTGCAAAATTACAAACATAGTGTTTTGTTTTTCAAATCGTAAAAATGAAATCTATAAATAGAGTTGTCATTTCTAGGGGGAGAAATTTGGAAAAGCCAAAAACATTGAAAAATGAGAAATTGTATCCGACATGATTGGGAAATGATGGTACATTGGCTGACAGTGTCTGACTCATGGATAAAGTAAATGAAAAAGCCATAAGACCATTTGATCGATGTGCAAGGTAGGCTCAGCATATCAGAAAGTATACAAATGTGATATACACTAAATCTGATGCTTGACCTAGTGGACAACATCTTGATGCATGTTTCATGATATATCAAGAAAAAGATATGTGAAAAATAAAATGAGAAGTCACTGTGTATACATGTGTTCATTTTGCAAAGATTTAAACTTGTTTGATTTTCTTTATTTTGTCAAACGATCGGACTTTCTCTGCGTGTCGAAAGACCGACCTGATCGTTGTTTCGTTTGACGTTCTGCTTTATTTTCTTTGGTGTTTCGTATAACTCATCGGACTTTCTCTGCGTGTACGGGAGAACCGACCTGATTGTTGTTGAGTTATACAATTTCAACTTGTTTTATTTTCTTATTTTGTTAAATCTGAGGCCTTATCTGCGTATCGAAAGATCGACCTTAAGGTAGACGATTTAACGTTCTTAGTTCTTTTTGCATGGAACACAGTTGACTATATCATGGTTACAATCATTGTGTGATTAAAATCACAAATGAGATCACAAAATGTGATAAGCAAAAGCATATCTGAGTATGTCTGATAGTGTGGCCGGGGTACACTGGTCAATGCAAATTTAATCAATGTCTTAACATATCCAGATGTTATAAGTATGATTGTGCCAGAGTTTAAAGTTGGACAAACTATATCTGCAATCGGCATGGCTTATGTGCTGCAATAATCGAAATTGAAATGTAGTTCAGCATGTTATGACCAATATGATCCCAAGTTGTGATCTTTCTCACAAAAGACAAAAATAGTGTCTAATTCTGTAATGCATTTATGTTTCTTATCAGAAAGATACGAAAAAGATTTTAGGTGTGTTTTGATATAAAGTTTTTAAAAGCCAAAAAGATTTTGTTTCTGATTTGTTTTCGATTGATCAACACGAATTACGAAATCTTTTTCAAAATCAAAATATCTTGGAGTCTCGAAGAGACATTTTGCACCAAGATTATTTATGTTGGCAGGTTTCTAAGTGGGAAGAGAACGTCACAACTTCAAGTCTTCTGAAGGTTGTTGATAAAGAGATTTCACACGATGCAATGTCAAGTATTCAAGATTGAACTCATCGTCAAAGTCGAGGAAGAGTTTGATTGAAGATACATGATACAAGTTTGAATAGAGAAGATGATACTGCACATGCCGAGGGGGAGTTTGTTGATACATGGTTCTTGATCGTCATGTGAAGTATCGAATACAAGACGGATTCACACAAGAATGCTGAGGTCCGAACTCAGGCCAAACCTGGAGTTCGGACATGGCCGAACGTGTGGCCGAACTTGAGGTTCGGCCAGTCGTATTTCAGCCTTATAAATAGCTGCGTCTTGTGTTGTATTTAGTAACAGTCTAAGCTTCCGTGTTATACATTTACTCTGTGTACTCTGTGGTCTCAGTGGTTAATACAAAGCTCTTTTGTATTTACTCTTTGTGTTCATCTCGTATTTCATTGATTTCATCACGACTAAGTAGAAGATCCATACGCTCACGCACTTTCAACATGATAGTTCAAACACTACATAAAAAAATACCATTTAGTGGCACATTCTTTTAGTGACACTTAATTTTTGTGCCACTAATATAGGGTTTTAGTGGCACATTTTATATTGACTTATAGTTTTAGTGGCATTTAGATTTCGTGCCACTAATATGAAGTTTTAGTGGCACTTAAATGTGCCATTTTTAATTAAAATAGATTTTGTGCCTTTTAGTTTATGCAACTAAATTAATTTTCTAAAAATCAACCAGACCTAAGCGCCAAAATTAAAATACATAACGCCAAATTAATTAACCCAAAAATATATTTCCCCCCAAAGTCGCTCAAAGAAACTTAACCCTGAAATTAAGTCCCCCAATCAAACCAATTGGAGGTAGAAAGAAAACATCAAACCTCTGAGGAATCAAACCAGTCGAAGAAACATAAGCACTGTTCGACATTGGCAGAATTTTTCATCTCAAGCACAACACAGATGCCAACACAAGCGGATTACAAGTAAGCACTTATTCTGAAACCCTAGTTTCTTCAATTTCCTTCATTCATCTTCGTAATGCTTCAATTATTTCTAAAATTATTCAGCTAGGTTAACATGAGTATGTTATTCATTTTTAATTACATATTAATCTAGATTAAGGACCAGGAATTTGATGACGTTTCTGTTAGATCGAATGTTTTCTTTTCGTCTTTTCCGGAACGATTAATAGTGTCGTTCGTCTGGATGAGTAACCGTTTGTTTGTTGCTTTTTTGTCTCTCATGCTTCCTGATCCCAAATTGAGGTTGGCTTGATGATTTGTACAATTATAGATATATGTTCTTAATATCGATTCAAAACCTCAAAATCAGCAAGGAACAGGACGACATTAAACGTCTTGATTTTGGTGACAGTATGTTAGTTTAGATAGATCGACTTTGCGGATGTGAATATTGTATTCTGTTTGATCAATTAATCATAGTTTTTGAGCTTGAAAGTTGCATTTTGGAGATTTCTAGTTCTAAGTTGATCTTTTAGTATGATATTGTGTTTGATGCATTTTGAGCATGAAGATTTGTGTTTAATTGTTTGCCAATAGGGATGACATCAGGAAAATGTTTGGCATTTGGTGAAAATATGTTAGTGTAGATAGATCTCAAAGCATCTTGAAGAAAAACATTCAGAATAGTAGGTGTGTAAATCATCAGACAACTTTTCTTCAAAGTCATTTCTTAGATTCTTGATACTTAGGCAATAGATGATGGAGATGAACCCAGCACCTGGTCAACCTTGTTACCAAGCTTGGCAGGAGACAAGAGAACAGCTGATGAGTCCCAAACTGGTGAACCAGAGCTCCATACAACCCATTTTACTCTAATACTCTTGTGAGTATTTTTGATGGTGCAGGTACAATCGGTCCATCACAACCCAGTAGCAACAATTCAAGTGGGTCATTTGGAGATCAAAGAGAGGACAAAGAGCATGCAACAGTTGCATACGATGAAGAAACTCCAGTCCAAGGGTTCAAAGGAGTTGCTGATGTGCAAAACAGAATTGTTGCATTAAATGAAGAAAGCATACATGACTTGTATGCAAGGGAGGGGATGCTGATGCTAGATGATGAAGAGCCTTTGAGTTTTAATGAGGCTGTTACTCAAGAAAGTTGGAAGAAAGCAATGAGAGCAGAGTTAGAGTCAATCCAGAAAAACAAAGCATGGACTTTGACTAAATTGCCCTCAGATCATAAGGCAATTGGGTTGAAGTGGGTCTACAGAGTGAAGAAGGATGTTGTTGGAAATGTCACCAAACACAAAGCAAGATTAGGGGTAAAGGTTTATGTGTAGATGCAAGAAATTGATTTTGAAGATGCATTTGTACCAGTAGCAAGGATGGAATCAATAAGGGTAATTCTAGCCTTAGCAGCAACAAATAGATGGTTGGCACACCACCTGGATGTGAAATGTGCTTTTCTAAATGGTGAACTCCAGGAGGAAGTGTATGTTTCACCGCCAGATGGGTTCAAGCTGAAGGGTAAAGAAGATCATGTTTATATGCTGCATAAGGCCCTCTATGGATTGAAGCAGGCTCCAAGGGCATAGAATGAAAAACTTGATAAAGTATTGAAGGAGCTTGGTTTTGCAAGATGTGTGTTTTGGCTAAAAACTACAAGACTTAATTTAGTAATTAAATTAGTATGTGAGGTTAGGTGCCTTGAATTCTAAGTTTATAAAATCAAGTTTACCGGTTAAAATCCTAGGTTTGAATGGAAGAAATGGAAACACAAACGTTAACTTCCCTGGATGCAACTAAGAACACCGAGATTTTTGTGGGGAAAAAGCCCTTAACCCTTGGATGTCTCCAAGAGCCGCCGGCATAAAAAACCCCTTGGCAACGATAACACACGTTGCTCGTTTATTACAATGAAAAATAATTCGAGTACAAGTGTTTACGGCTTGTTTGCTAAGTGGTAGTGTGAGTACAAGTGATTGAGAGTGAAAAAATCAAGTCCTATCCCGCATTTAAATACATAAGAAACCTAACTAACATCCCGAGATTCTAAGGATCCTCTTTCCAACGGCTTGCGACTGTTATTGACCGAGTTTAATGGTGGTTCTTCTTCCTCACATTTATACCAGACCTTGACCGAGTCCATATGACCGTTATACACACGTTCGTACCTGGCTTGATCAACATAAAGTCAAGAAAACGTTAGTAAGGATGCCTCAACATGCTGGGTATCCGCGCATGCTAGGATCAGTTACTATAAACAAATAGTCCTTGGATGCATGACATCAAGGGATATAAATCACTTAAGGGTACCGAGTATATAAATCGAAATCCAGGGCATAACAATTGCCCCCAAATTCGCAGCTTATGGATAAGAATTCACAACCGTGAATTTTTTAATTTTTGATGAGTCATCGCCTTCATGTTAATCCTATCCGCTGACTTCGATTTTCTAGCTTTGATCTCATCCATCGGCGTCCCATCACCTCTGTAACTTCTCAGACCATAAATACCCCCCTCTCAAACCTTTTACTTCATCCGAGTCAAGAGTTAGGAGCATTCATCGTCCCTTTCACCCCTTCCGATTAGGTAATTTCCTCTTTTCACTCTCTTTTTCTTTTCTCGAATCATGACCAAATAACGCATTTGTCACGAACCCACTGTTTCTCTTTCCGGGGTGGAGGACTTCATCGACCAGAAATTCCTCCTTCATTCTGAGCAGGAAAGGTGCAATTTCACGAACAATGAAATTGCAGTAGTGAAGGATTCCGGTCTCCTTCCTCCATCAGCTATCATCAGGGCTTTCGGCCCTAGATTGAGGTATGGCTTTGTTTCTCTAACCTGGGTTTGCTTTCCTTTTACCCCGTTCAGTATGGGTTTGTCCTACCCTCTCTCCGGCCTTGTCGCTAAATTCTTCCAGGCCACTGGCCTTTCTTATGCCCAAACTCTTCGCGTAACATGGCGCATCCTAGGAACCCTGGATTGTCTGAACTAGTCATACGAACCCTTGATCGGTTTGCCTGAATTAGCCCTGGCCTATAAACTAAAATCCTATGGGTCCAGCCATTTTCTGTTTAAGTCCCTTTCAAAGGACATGCAACTCGTCCCCAATGCTACCCAACATGGTGAATGGAAGGGTAAATTTTTCTATGTCAAGCGTTCCAGTATACCCAGTGGTGAACAACTTCTAGTGACTTTGGTTGTAGAGGGTAGGCACACCTACATTAGATGTTAGGGTTTTTATTTGAAATAACACAACCTGACCTTGAGTGTTATCTTTTGCAGCGATGAGTTTGAAGGAGATTGGTCCTAAGGAGGAAGAAACAGAAATAAAATTATAGAAATTCTTGGGGATTCCTAAATCCGAGCGTGCATTCAGAGCCACAGAGCATCCAGTCTTCTCCCAGCCTACCGTCAGCATGTCTAGTTGTAAGTAACCCTGCATTTTGTTAGTTTCTTTCATACCCGACTGCTAACATCCTGGATCATGTCTTCTTTTATAACTGCCCCTGCATTTGATATTGATGACCTCGAAGCTGCCTTCTCTTCAGGGTTAGGAGACGACCAGGAGCTGGTGATCTTAAGCTCCGTCAAAACCGAACCTACCCCAGTATCCTGAGCCACCACATCCAGGGCCTCTGGTATCCAGCACCGCTACTGCTCAACATCCCCTTTCTGAACTATCTCCCCATGAGCTTGTGCAACATGCTGAGGTCGTCTCCCATCAGGTAACCTTTGGTTATTTCTGCATTACATGCACTTTATTGTTAGATATAAAGTAGATTTTAACTCGTGTTTACCTTTTTGTAGGCCAACTCCCGTCTCCTGGAGCTACTCTAAGCTGCCGAGAGGTGCGCTGCCAACAAAGAAGTAGCTAAAGCCAAGGCCCTGCATGATAAGGCCCAAAAGCTGGTACTTGAAAATGAGAAGAAGGTAGTCCAGGCCCGACTTCAACACGAGACAACTCGAAAGGAGAATATGGAGACGACCAAGAAATCTGCCATGATTTTGGTGCTGCAGACCAAGCTGAAAATGGCGAAGGAGGCAAAGGACGCGGGTCACACCAACCCCAACTGATTGCAACTATGGTCGAAATAGCTACGTTCTTTGGGAGGGTCTATTCCCCAAGGATATGATTCTGTTGAGGCCTAGGGTGCTAAGGTGACCCTTCCTGTTGGCGCATCCGGATCTGGGACTGAAGTGGAGCAGCCGATGGCCGAGGATGTTGGGGCGGAGAAGGACGTAGGAGTGGAAGCAACGAAGGAAGGAGGTGAAAGCGCGAGGATGCAGCAACCATGGATACCGTTAAATAGTCCATGGTCTTTTACTTTCTTCCTTGTTTTGTGTGAAACTTTTTAGATATTTCTTTTTGTGATGGCTGCCGGAGGTTTGATTCCCGGTGTTACAATGTCCCACCCAGGGGCTAAATACTTGTGGTCTTAACTTAAACCACCCTGAGGTGGTTGGACACTTTGCTCCAACCAAGGGGTGGTTATATATATATATATATATATATATATATATATATATATATATATATATATATATAATTGCTTTTCTTCTACATGCTCGTGTGATGCCTTTATCTCTCCTGCACAAGTAAGTGTACAAGTTTGATAGACAAGTTAAAGAAAATAAATTGTACCTTCTACATCCTGAGATGTACCCTGAACATTAGATCCTTCCAGTGTAAATAAATGATTTCTTCTATCCTTAGTGTAATTCTGCTTTGGAATGCTTAGTAGCAACCTAAGCTGTTACTTAATCGATATCGAAACCCCAGGATTTGGCATTGCCATGCCATCCTAGGTCATAATCACTTAGATAGATCTTACACATGTTAGAAATGAATTTTAATAACTGGGCTCAAGCCTAAAAATCTTGGGGTTAAACCCGAATATCCAAGGGTCAAGCCCAAAAATCCTAGAGTCAAGCCGAAAAATCCTGGGGTCAAGCTCAAAAATCCTGGGGTTTAACCCGTTGCCGATCCGGCGATCATGCCCGGTGCCGTACTGGAAAATTCTAGGGTCCACCTCGAGCCGAACAGGTGAACTAGGGTATTGCCTCGTGTGTCTTATGTTGGTGTGAAAACACCAAAAACTTTAAGGAACCTCTATATGTCCACAGATCATGAGGTTGTCGCCCATGCTGTTAAGACAGATCGATCCCATAATCTTAGGTCCAATATGTGGGTTAACGTGTGCTACAGGTGGGGATCGTGCGCTATATGCGATTACCCAAACGTAGGAGAGGTGATATCCTCTCAAACCTTAGAAGGTATGCTGGATACCTTAAATGGAGGAGAGATGGCTAGTCTCTAACTTAGGAGAAATACATCCCTGACTTCATGCGTCCAGGGTCATGTACCTGTTTCCATTCATTTGTCTTGGACATAAGAGTTAATAGATTTTATAGAGAGTGATAAAAAATAAAAATAATGATAGAACAGAAGTATGTAATAATAAAGAATGTAAGACAAATACCTTGAACGATTTCTTAATTAGGAGACATACCTGGATACAGCATCCTGGGGCACTAAACTTACATAATATAGGCTTTCAAGTGAATTGCATTCCATGGTCTTGGTAATAATTCACCTTCCATGTTGGCAAGCCAATATGCCCCTTTACCTGCCTCTGAGTCAATCATGTAGGGACCTTCCTATTTAGGGGCTAACTTGCCATCCCATGGATTCGTCGTGTTCTAAAAATGCTTTCCTTAGGACCAAGTCTCCTACCTTGAATCTTCGGATGCTTACATGTTTGTTGTAGGTTTTAGAGATTCTTTGTTGATATGCGGCCATCCTCCAAGCAGCTTGTTCTCGTAGCTCATCCACGGTGTCAAGGTCGTCGGTCAGGGATTAGTTATTTGCATCCTGGGTTTGACTGATAACCCTAAATGTTAGGACCACCATTTCTATTGGAATGACTGCCTCTATACCAAAGACCAAGGAAAATGGAGTCTTGCTTGTAGCATTCTTGGATGTAGTCCTATCAGCCCACAATGCTAATGGTAATTCTTCTGCCCATTTTCCCTTCTTCTCCTTGAGCCTTTTCTTCAAATTGTTAATAATGATCTTATTACTAGACTCTGCCTGGCCATTAGCCTGAAGATGTACTGGTGTAGAAGTTATCATTTTTATCCCCCAACTTTCACAGAGACCAGTAGTCCTTCTACCAATGAATTGAGATCCATTGTCACACACTATTTTCAGAGGGTAAGCCAAATCTTGTTATGATATTGCTCTTGATGAACGAGATGACATCTTTTTCTCTGACTTGGACATATGCTTCGGCCTCTATCCACTTTGAAAAGTAATCAGTCAGCAACATAAAGACTTTTCCGCCTGGCGCCCTGGGTAACTTTCCCACGATGTCCATTCTCCATTTAATAAAGGGCCAGGATGCAGGGATAGAATACAAGGGTTCAGCCAGGTGGTGAGGAATGTTGGCGTGCCTCTGGAAAGCATCACATTTGAGGGCAAAATCCTGGGAATCCTTTCTCAAGGATGGCCAAAAATAGCATGTTCTCAGGATTTTAGACATTAGAGACCTGCCCCATGTATGGTTTCCACAGTGTATTTCATGGATGTCTTTGAGTACTTCCTGAGCTTCGTCATCTTCCAAGCATGTTAGGTATGTACCTACAACATAATTTTTTATACAATTTTCCTTTTATAAGAACATACCTGGCCATTCTGGTTGTGAATGCCCTAGTATCTTTTTCTTCTTTTGGGATGGAACCATTATGTAGATAGTCTATGATAGGTCTGGTGCGGGACGACAGATCATCCTGGGAATCAGGACACTGTCCATCCTGGGAATTGGATGCTAAGATCCTGCCCCCAGGATCAATGTCTTCTAGGTTTGCTTGTTGGTTGATTTCGGGGCTTAGTATGTGGATTATGGGGATGTGTGTGTCCTCCATTTCTTTGAACGCTGAACCCAGGTTTGCTAGTGCATATGCCTCAGCATTTTCATCCCTAGGTACTTGCTGTATGTTTAAAGTTTGAAAATCCTGGGATATGACATTCACAATTTCTAGGTACTTGGCTATCTTCTCCCCTTTCACTGCATAAGATCCATTGAAATGATTAGTTAAAAGTAGGGAATCGACATATACCTGTATGATCTGGATCCGAAGATGTAAGGCTAGTTGTAAGCCAGCAATCAGGGCTTCAAACTCTGATTCATTGTTAGTCTCCTGGAATTCACACCTCACAGCCTGGGGTATCATGTCCCCCTGTGGCGATTTCAGTATGATTCCAAGGCCTGTCCCCCTGACATTAGATGCCCCATCCGTAAATAGGGTCCAACATCCTGAGAACTCTTCTTCCTGCAGACTTTGGAATTCTTGATCTGCTTCATTTTGAATATTGCTACTGAAATCAGCCACAAATTACGCTAGAACTTGTGATTTTATGGCTTTTCTTGCTTCATAGAACAGGTTGTAAGCACTCAACTTCAGGGATCATTTTTCCATTCTACCTGACATCTCAGTTTTTATCAAGATAGACTTTATAGGGTAGTTAGTTTTCACATGTATGGTATGAGTCCCAAAATAGTGTTTATGTTTAGTAGAAGCCATACTTAGGGCTAATATAAGTTTCTCTAAATGCAAACCTGGATTCAGTGTCAAGAAGACTCTTACTTACATAGGACACCGAGTGTTGTTGACCCTTTTCATCCTTGGATAGGACTACACTTACCGTATTCCTCGAAACTGCAAGATACAAGGATAATGGTTCCCCTGGATTTGGCTTCATTAGGAGAGGTGCTGAGGATAGATATGTCTTTAAATCCTGGAAGGATTGCTCATGATGTGATGTCCATTCGAACTTGTTGTTCTTTCTCAGGATGTTAAAGAAATCTCGGCATCTCTCCGAGGATTTGGAGATAAATCTATTCAGGGCTGCAACCCGGCGTGTCAGCCTTTGTACATCCTTGGTTGATTCTGGTGACTTCAGATTCACAATGGCATGGATTTGTTCTGGACTAGCTTCAATTCCTCTTTTGGTCACCATGTAACCCAGGAATATACCAGCACCCACTCCAAAATGACACTTCTCTGGATTCAGCTTCATATTGTACTTGTCCAAGATATCAAAAGATTCTTTAACATCCAGGACATGGGTGCTAACATTCAGGGATTTTACCACCATGTCGTATATATACGCCTCCATAGTTTCTCCTAGCTTTTCTTTGAACATCATATTCACCAATATTTTGTAGGTTGCCCCTGCATTTTTCAGTCCAAAGGGCATAAAAACATAACAATAAATACCTGTGGGGGTAATGAACGCTGTATCCTCCTGATCACTTGGCTACATCTGAATTTGTTGAAATCCTGAGGTGGCATCCATGAATGTTAACATTTCATGACCTGCCGTCGTATCTACCATGGAGTCAATGTTTGGTAAGGGAAAAGGGTCTTTAGGACATGCACGGTTCAGGTCCGTATAATCTACACAGACCCTCCATTTGCCATTTTTCTTCTCCACTACCACCACATTGGCCAACCATCTTGGGAACTTGACTTCCCTGATCATCTTGTTCTTCAATAGACAGGTCTACCTCTTCTTGGATTATCACATACTTCTCAGGAGCATACTTTCTTCTCTTTTGATGCACGGGCCTGTAAGAGAGATCAATACCAAGTTCATGTGTTATAACATCTTTTGATATACATGTCATGTCTTTAGTATTCCATGCAAATGTTGACATTCTGGATCTGAGGATTTCCACCAGCTATTTTTCAATAGGGCCAGGGAGTTAGTGCCAATTGACACTTTCTCTAGGATACAAGGGATCTATAACTATTTTCTTGACAATCTGCTCCCTTGTGTCAAGGACGTCCCTGGCCTTCTTCTTTAATTGCTATCCTTGACGGGTCTTTGCTGAGATCTTCATATATGATGTGTAGCAGTCCTTTTCCTCTTGCTGGTTGCTGTGGAAGGTGACCACTCCCACGGTGTTGGTAGTTTGACACACTGATGGTAGGTCGAGGGGACAACCTTCATGTCATGAATCCAGGGTATGCCAGGATAATGTTGTACCCGGACGGAGCATCCATGACACAAAAGCGTTGTATCGAGTTCACTCCTTCTATGTATATTGGGAGCTTCACCTCTCCCAGGGTGTTCTTGGTCACCACTGAAAACCACGAGGACCGTGGATTTGGCGACGATATCATCCTAAAGGTATCCCCATTTTGGTCAGTGCTTCAAGTTGAATAATGTTGACAGACTTGCCCCCGTCAATCAGGATCCTCTTCACGAAGTGATTGGCTATATAGAGTGTTTGGGCTAAAAAACTAAGACTCAATTTAGTAACCAAATTAGCTTGTGAGGTATGGTGCCCTGGATGTTAAGTTTATAAAATCAAATTTGCCAGTTAAAATCCAAGGTTTAAATAGAATAAATGGAAACACAAGTAATAACTTCCCTGAATGCAACTAAGAAGACCGAGATTTTTTAGGGGAAAATGCCCTTAACCCTTGGATGTCTCCAAGAGCCGCCGACATAAAGAACCCCTTGGCAACGATAACACACGTTGCCCGTTTATTCCACTGAAAATAATTCGATTATAAGTGTTTGTGGTAATAGCTAAGTGAGTGAGAGTAGGTGATCGTAAGTGTAAAAAATTAAATCCTACACCACGTATAAATACAAACAGCACCTAACTAACTATCCGTGATTCTTGGGATCTTCCCGCAACGACTTGTGACTGTTGTTTGATCGAGTTCGGCGGCGAGTCTTCATCTCCACACGTGCTCTGGCTTTTGACTAAGTCTATTTGACCGTTATACATTCTCTCGTACATTGCTTAATCACACGGAGTCAAATAAAAGATTAGTATCGTTGCCCTAGCATGATGGGTATCCGCGCATGCTGGGACCAGGTAGATTAAACAGATAAACCTTGAATGTATTACATCCTGGGATACTAATTAAATAAAAGGTACTATGAACATAAATGAATATCTAGGGTACCGATAAACTGGGTGTGCAGTCCCTGGATGTTCGACATTCAAGGGTCTAAACCTGTCAAAGAACACTAATAAAATTTAGCACGAAATACAGGGTATAACAATTACCCCCAAATTCGTAGCTAGTGGATACGATTTTACAGCTGTGAATTTTTGAATTTTCGATGACTCATCCAAGCTATTTCAATCCTATCCGCTCGTTTAGGAGTAGATCCTCCACAATTCTTACCCACATCTTCTCATCTCTATAACTTCCATCCATTAAATACCCCTCTCTCTAAATCAGTTTGACCCACTTCTTTAGAGAGAAAAGAGATCATCATCTCCATCGTCCCGACTGCATTCTCCAATCGGGTACACCTATTCTTCTAGCTTTCAATTTCCTGGCCTGAAAATGACCAAAAAGTGTATCCTCTCTGAGTCTAAGGCTATTCCCACGGGAATTGAGGATTACATGGACCAAAATACCTGCAAAGCCCTGAGATAGAGACATGCAGCTTCAACGAAGCCGACATTGTCGCCCTTAAGGCTTCCGGGCTACTACCTGCTTCAGCCGAGATCCGACCATTCGACCCCAGATTGATCGGATTTCGCATCCCACACCGGGGTTTGTTTTCCCGCAGCCCCTTTCAGTATTGGACTTTCTTATCCCTTTTCCGGCCTGGTCGCCAAGTTTTTCGAAGCCTCCGGTCTTTCTTATGCCCAAACACTTCCCATGGTTTGGCGCATCCTGGGTACTCTCGACCGTCTAAACCACTCTTTCCAGCCCCTGGTCGGTTTACCTAAGTTAGCCCAGCTTTATGAGATAAAATCCCATGGCTCAAACCATTTCTTGTTTAAGCCCCTCACTAAAGACTTGTAGCTGATAATCGGTGCCACTCAACGAGAAGAATGGAGAGGCCGATTCTTCTTCGTAAAGCGATTGAGTATCCCTGGGGGTCATCAGCTTCCTCATAGATGGATTGTTAAGGTGTATGCACCAGTGGCTAGATTGGAAGCAATTCGAATATTCCTTGTAGTAGAAACGTATCTCAACTTCACTGTGCATCAGATGGATGTAAAGACAACTTTTCTTTATGCTGAAATGAATGCAGAGGTCTATGTGGCTCAACCGCCAGGGTTTGTGGATGAGGAACATCCAGATCATGTGTATCTTTTGGATAAAGCTCTATATGGTTTGCATCAAGCTCCACGCACGTGGTATGAGACTTTATCAAAGCATTTGGTAGAAAATGGTTATACAAGGGGAGAGGTTGACCAAACCTTGTTCAGAAAGAAGGTGAAAGATGATATCATTATGGTGCAAGTTTATGTGGATGACATCATCTACGGGTCCACAAATGAAGAGTTATGCACCGAATTTGAGGATATCATGAGAAAGAAATTTGAGATGAGTGATCAAGGGGAGATGAAATTTTTCCTGGCATTACAAGTCAAACAAGATGAATCTGGGATTCTCATTCATCAAGCAAAATATGTGAATGAAATTCTGGAAAAGTATCAAATGCAGGACTCGAAGCCCATCTCTACTCCCATGGCATCCCGACCTCTACTGACAGCAGATGCAGATGGGGAATCAGTGAGTGAATTCATGTATCGGTCAATGATCGGGTCACTCGTGTATTTGACAGCAAGCAGGCTAGATATCATGCATGCAGTGTGTGTGTGCACGTTACCAGGCTAATCCTAAACTCTCTCATTTAACTGCTGTTAAACGTATTTTTAGGTATCTAAAGGGCAGGCCTCAGCATAGGCTTTGGTACCCTAAGAATACTGATTTTCAATTGTTTGCATTTAGTGACAGTGATTATGGAGGTAGTGATCTTGACATGAAATCTACAACGGGAGGGTGTCAATATTTGGGAGACAGACTCATTTCATGGTAGAGTAAGAAGCAACATACTGTTTCCAAGTCAACTGCAGAAGCTAAATCTGTGGCAGCTTCAGATGGATGCTCAGAGGTAGTATGGATTCAGAATCAGCTCACTGACTACGGTATGGAATTCCTTAACACTCCAATTTTTTGTGATAATGTTGCTGCTCTGCAAATTGTCAAGAATCATGTTCAACATTCCAAAACAAAGCACATAGATATCAAGGTACATTTCATCCGTGATTGCTATGATAGGAAGTTGATTCAGCTCGAAAAGGTAAACTCCGATCAAAATGTTTCTGACCTTTTCACAAAACCCCTTCCTCGTCAAAATTTTGAAATGTGTGTTGAAGGCCTAAGGATGATTGCCTTCGAGGAATGATCTGATCAAACTATTTGTACATAGTTTTGTTCTTATTATTTTCACTTTCTTTTGGTTTATTTTTATTTTAAAAAAAAAGGTGTTTATATCTCAAAAGCCTCATAAAAACAGGGGAAGAAATGTTATTGTTTCAGAGAATCTGAAAAATTGTTTGAGGTTTTTATGAAGTCTTTTTGTTTGTCTTGAGTTGGTAGGAAGTGATATAAATGTCCAAGACAATCGGAGACTGACACGCGTAAAGCTGAAGTGAAAGATTGCCCAAAGATGATATGTCGGTAAGCTCAACCCAAAACTATGATTATCAATGTAAGTGTAGTAAACTTAACTTCTATATATGTTTAGTTTCCCTTCCTAGCTTACATGGTTTAAAAAACTGAGTCCCAGCAAAAATGGGTTGAGAGTGGTAACTACCTAGTATTCACTCTCTCACACGCCATGTTTCTGTTGTTATGACAACACCAGAGAAAAGAAAAAGAAAAATGAAAAGAAAAAGAAAAGATAATAAAATAATTATTCAGTTTGGTCTTCTTTGCGTGTTTATGCAGCCGACCTGATCACCAACGGATGATTAACGTAATAAGTGGTAGTCATAACAGTGTTGCATGGTTCCTCAAGTTGGGGGTTTGTGAATCCTCAATAAACTCTGAGGTTGGGTAGGTTTTGCTATGAACAATTGGGTGTGGGGACGATTAAACATGACGGTAATATTGTACCATAATCAAGCATTACAAAATGACTGGAAGTGAGTTTATGCGGTAAAAAATTCTGGCAATCGTCTAGAGCGTCGAGTAACGGAAGCTGAAAAGGGTTCCTCAGTCAAAGATAAGTCTGGTATGATCCATGAAATTCATCAGCTTCAAGGCAAGTATATATTTAATCTCGGTATTAGGTTATCTTTGTTATATGTTTTTATCTTTTTCTAAGTTTCCGACTGTTTAAAATTTCATTTTTTATGATCAAGATCAGGTTCTCGGGGTATTAGTCTGAGGTAAAGTTTTGTAACGCTCAAATTTTTTCAAAAATTAACTTTTGTTCAAGTGATTTTTCATTTAAAAGAGGTTTGGGCACATTGACATGTTTTGAAAACTTGAAGAAGGCATTATGCAAATTATTTTTAACAAAACCCTCACACCCCCTCATTTACGATACCCCTCCACTCACAGTTTACGATTGCTCTCTCTTTTCTCTCTGCGTTTACGATCCATCCGCCTGAAACCCTAACCGGCGCCCCTCTTTCGCCAGAAAATCACATTCCGGATACCTCCGACCGTCACCTGTGGAAATCAAGTGCACCACTGCCTTCGCTTTCTCATTCCAACCATAAACCACACGTCAATCAACCGTTTCTTCTTTGAATCGTCACCGATTCTGTTTTTCTTTTCTCTCGGTTGATCATCTTTTTCTTCTTCGAGTTTTTCGTTGACTTCTCGAGATTAGAGGCCTTTTATGTGTTTGTGCTATTTAAAAGGTAGTTTTAGATGTTTATTTTGCATAAATGTTGGTTATTGACGTGTTTTTGAAGCTTAGCGGCCTCATCAATGGCGGATTTCTGTGTTTCCGATCGTCAAGATGAAGAAGACGACGTTTCAGTGTTTACGATCGATGATGTTTACGATTGGCCGATGATTACGATCGATGGAGTTTACAATCGACCACGTTTATGATTGGCCATGTTTACGATTAGGGATGTGGTTTACGACTGGACTTTACTTGACCCTAATCGTGAACCCAAAGTTGGATCGTAAACCCGAATTTTGATCGTAAACCCGTTGAGACTTTGATTTAAAATCGTAAACAATTAAATAATTACAAAATGGTTTTAAAATGTCATCAAACTTAATTTTTTTAATAAAATTGAACAAGTTAATTTTAAGAGTGTGTTTTGTTAAACTTGTGGAACAAAATCCAATTCTTTCTTTTAAAAGTTTCAATTGAGATTTTAGAACTTAAAAGGATAATGTGATAATCAATTGAACTTCAAGATGGTTTTAACAAACATAATTGCTCAATGATGTGATTAAACCTGATGCACGTGTCTCGGTTTCTCAGATGGCAGAAGAGATGATTGATGAAGAAATTCACTTTGAAAGAGATCACTGTATACCTGCTTATCTAGATGACCCTCCAGAGAAACACATGCAGTTTTTCTACTCTCTAGTTGCTGGGATGAATGTATGCAAGATCAATCATGCTCTCAGGGCGCACGTGCTGATAGATGAACAACTGGTGAGAGAATTTTGGGGAACCGCCAGGGCAAACGCTGACAAAACAAGGATCACTACAACTGTTCAAAACCGCAGAATTGAGATCCCTGAAGAAGATATTCGCCAGGGGTTGAATTACTGATAGAGCAGAAGACAAAATGGAATACTCTAAGAATGCAGTGTTAGAGGGTGCATGTCTTTTGGGATATGAAGGAAAATTTTCCACCAATCTTCAAGAAGCTATTGCCACACTACTGGAGGTGTTTGGCCCACTATTTACAGAAATCATTCTTGGGAAAGAGAACAAGCTTCGATCAACTGAACAAGGTGCATGGCACAACATTTTTTGCACTTGCATTGGATTGGGAATACAACTTTTCAAAGATGATGCTCTTAGATTGGGTGGGTAATGCTGACTTGAGTGTTCGAGAGCAATTTCTCATGACTCCAAGATTTGTACACATGGTGGTGATGAGGAAGTATCCAATGATACAACAAAGGGTTGAGAAACTAGATATAAAATTCATTGATGATGGTGTGTTTGGTCTACAAACTCAAGATAGAAGGGGAAAGAGCACTTTTCAAGGAAGACTTGATTGGGCTAAAAGAGGTGCTTTCCCTGAGGTTGCAAGGGAACAAGAACTAGAAGCAGATCCGCAACCTGAAGAACCCGCGGCCAATTCCTTTGTTGCTGAAGATCATGATGTTCCAGTGGCTGTTCAGGGGGAACCAGAGAATATACCTTCAGATGAGGAGAATGTGATGGACGATATTTTCCCAGAGGATGAGAATTTGGCGGATGACATTTATGGTGATCTGGAGCCAATCAGTCACAAGAGAACAAGGGATGACTTAAGTTCTTCTTCAAGTGGTGGTTCAATCCCACGAGAGTTAGATGATAATGTTGATGTTGATGATGTGTTTGCAGAACCTAATCCTGTGCCTAAACCCTCACCAAGAAAGAAATCTGATCCAAGATCTATCAGGTTTAAGTTTCAGAAGAAAAGCTTGAGTCTGATGGTGTTTGAATCATCATGTACAAATGATCAGAATGATGAGGTGTCCGAGCCTGCAAATGTTGAGAGCACATTTCAGGTTGATGATCAAGTTGATGCCCAAGAAACAACTCCAATTCAAACTGAAAGTCATATTCTGAATGAACAAAGCCCAGTTCATGAGGAAAGGCAATTCTTTGAAGTTGATAGCTCGTTTGTTGAGCCCATCCCAGTGAGGATAAAATTTTCTATTGAATCAAGCCAGCCCCCAATCATTCCAAGTTTTCGTCTATATCCAACACTTGTCGGAGAAAGTTTTCAAACTGGTGATCTCCCTGTAGACCTTCGGATAAGTGCTGATCCTCAAATTAACTTTCTGTTATCTCAAAACAGGAAGAGAGAGGGAGAGATAAAAGAGCTTAAGGAAGAAAACAAGAGGTTGAAGGAGAAGGAGAAGGAGAGCAAGAATGAAGCAAGTATTGGGTATTTTTATGCTGGGTTTCTTGAATTAAGGAAGAAGTTAGAAGATTTAAAGGGGACTGGTAGCTCAAATGCTCAGGGTGACCCAGGGCAGAGTTCTTCTCAAGGTGCCCAAACTGCTGAAGAAGTGCCAGAAGATGAAGGTGATGACTCCATGGAGATCTCTGATTATGTTCGAGGAGGAAGATTCATCTCAAAGGCACCGAAAAGTGCCCCCTAAGTTGTACTCAATTAATGTGGGAGAAAGTGAAATCGATAAAAGGGGGAGTCGTGAACCTATCCTATGTTGGCATTATGATGGGGAGAAGAAACTGTTTGCTGTGATGAGAGATGGGTACAGTCCAGTTGAGTACTACAGAACTCGGGGTCAATTTCACTCCTGGACAGAGACGGAGATGAGAAATTTGCTGAGGGATCCTTTCAATAACAGATGGAGGAATGCACATGGAGACCTTGTTCGTAACAATCTGATGAGCCATCTTGAAGAAAACTTTGCAAACTTTGACCTCAAGCAAACAATATGGGTTCAGACTGGAACTGATCCTGTCACGAATGAGCCTGTTGGAGAAGTGAGGCGACCTCCTACCAAAAGAACTCGAGTGATCAATATGCTCGACGAGATTGAAGATGGTACACTTATGAGGAGTTTTGATAATTGGTTTTATGATCCAACGACTCATGAGGTGGTGGTCATCTGCAAGAAGATGCGAGAAATTCACTTTTATGATCCAGTCGACTTGGTAAGGTTTGGAGAACGTGATATCAAACTCCTGGCCACCCAACCTATTCTTGGTAGTGAGCTTGATTATGAAAATGCTATAAGGGTGGGAATCTTTCATGGAACAACAAATCGAATTGTGGAACGTGAATGGTGGTCAAGGAAGGAGTCTCACACCTTCCGATTTGATTTGCTTCTACCTTAGACAGTCTAATGGTTCATGCCTAGGGGAAGATTGTTGGGCTATACTTTATGAGGCATGACCATTAGACTTGTGGGCTTACATTTGTTGGGCTTAATGTGTTTACGATGTGGGCTTCTTTGGCCGGTTCACCTTTTGGGTTTATGATTGTAGCTAGGGCTTTTGTATGAGTAGTATAATTACCCTTTAGTTTGTGATTAGAAGCAGCTTTTGGTGATTACGATATTCAGTTTCTCTATTCATGATCGCAAACTCATATCTATAGAAGATTGATCGATTTTCACTCAAGATTTGATTGTTTTGCTTTGTTTTCATCTCATATCAAGTATATTTCATCATCTTCTAGTCGAATCAATCACAAACAAGGTTTCCGCACTTGTTTGTGATAAAGATATCGTGAACGATTGTTTTTTCGGGACCAACACATGTTATACCCCAAAAAGGTTAAAAGATAATGCAGGTATGATTTCTCAAAACTCGAATTATCATTCGAATGAATCACCATTAGAAATGATAATATGAATTGAATAGTCATAACCAACAGTAGTAAAGGAGGGGAAATTTAGTGGATACCCACCTGATAAGTTGATCGAAAATGAGAGATAGAACCAATCGTGAGAGATAACAATCTGGAGATTATCCTAATGAAACGAACATGCTAAATGAATATAGGGAATTATAATGATTATAGTTCTAAGGACACGAGGAACTTAAGGAGTGTTAGGTCTTATTTGATTAAAACGCCATTTTACCCTTTATCGGGAAATTAGGGTTTAGTGATAATATGAAGACGCACATTCCTATAAGTAAGTGCTCACCCCGGGATCGCCCAGTGAGGTATGCCAGTTACCAGTTGGGATTTATGCGACACCCTCGCTTTGCCAGAAACCCCAGAGTACAGGCGCTTACCCTTCCGGTCCGCACGAACTTCTAAGTATCCGATTAACTCGGTATTTATAATACTTTATTATTTATCACTTTTGGACTTATATTCACTTATTATATATAAACATGATCTATGATAAAAAAACCAAGTCCTAATACCTTCCGGTTTGTTTAATATTAAATAATTATATTCAAAACCCTAATTTTGAGATATTTATCAAATAAATAGCAAAATCTTTTATTAAATGAAATAAATTTAGGGCTTTTTCTTAAAATATTATTTTATAATATACCTTTAAAAGATTAGCCCTAAACTTAACCCGTTTTGTTCAATTTTGGCAAAGTAACGTCTAGAAAACCCTAGTTTTAACGTATTTATTAAAAAAATTGCAAAAAATTTTGTAAATTTGTAAAAACGTAGGTGGCGTTTGGTTCGTGGAATTCAATGGAATTGGAATTGGAATTGCAATGTTTTCCTTTGAGAAGTTGTGCTTAGTTGGGTTATGGACAAGTTTAAATTGGAATGAATTCTTTTAATCAATGGAATTAAAGGTCATGTAACTTTCCTTCAACAAAGTGAAGGATTTGAAAGGAATGTTGAAATAGTAGTAAATTTCATTGACTAAAGGAATTCATTGCATTTCAAATTCCTTCGTTGCCCAATCAAGAACAATTTTGAAAGGAAAAAATGTCAATTCCAATTCCATTAAATTCAACGAACCAAACTCCACCTTAGGGTTTTATTCATTGATATAGTATAATATTCCTCAAAATATCAAACCTTAATTCAACACCGTTTACTCAATTTGGGTAGAACAACGTTACGAAAACCCTAATTTTGACCGATTTTTAGATAAAATTCCAAACCTTCCCAAAACTTGAAATTAACTTAGGGCTTTCTTAAAACACATTATTTTAGGATTACCTACAAAAATTCAGACCCTAATTCCAACCCGATCACCCGATTTTGGCAAAACAAGCTCAAGAACCCTAATTTTAACCTAGTTTTAAATCTCGATCTTAAAGACAAAATAAACAGAAATCGATAGAGGACTTTTATAGAGCATACCAAATATGTAGGACTGCAGGAGATCAGCTCGAAATTCCTTCTGGATTGCTCGAATTCGATGGAAAAAGAATTGGATGAAGGTTAGGGTTTTTAGATGATGATTTGCGAAATTGGTGAGTGATATGGGATGATCTCAGGCCCTACTTATAGCCAACATATGCGGATTTTTGTGTAGACAACTAGGCAAGTGACTCATGATGGAAAAACGACACATAGGAGGGCCAAACGTGGAGAGAAAGGAAGGATTCGTGGCAAAATCGCGACTGCTGAAAGTGTCGCGTATCGCGACAGTGGCTTCGCGACCCGCGAGCCATCTATGGCAGTTTGGCAGAAATGGTCCCTATACTTTTTATTTACAATTCAGCCGCTAAACTTTGGTTTTGAGCAATTCTAACCCCTGGGCTTTTATAAGCTTATCATTTTATGTCGAAAAACAGTTTAGAATTATTTCTCATGGTTTTCTAAGTCTCGGGACACACGTAACGAGGTATATAAATACGTATTAATATATATATATATATATTTTTTAACCGTTCGTCCTTGTTTGAATTCGTCAGCCTATAAATGTTTTTACGAATGACTTATATTGACCTTATAAAACACTAAGGAACGTTAAAATATGATTTTTGAAATTTACGTGATTCCCGGTTATTAACGGTATTGCATAAAAAACGGAAAATTCATTTATTTGTGTTTTAATTAACAAAATTGCTCAATAATTTAACCAATTGGTTTTAATGTTATAAAATGATTGTAGGATATTTAAAAGTATATATTTTGAGTTAAAAACTCCGAGATTCCTGATATACGATAATTGGAATACTGAAATCACGTAAAAGTTTAATTGCTTTATTTTTGTTTAAAGCAAATTGTTTAACCTAAAACTTTGCAAATTTATTATTTTGCTTTCAAAAATGATTATCGAGTATCCTAAACATAATTTAAATCTATAAATTTAGATGAATATTTTCGGTAATTTTTAAATCAAAACTCGATTTGTATGACAAGTTCAAATTCGGGTGGGTTTTGTAATTGGGTCGGACACGGGTGTTACAAGCATCACATTTAAGGGCGAAATCCTGGGCATTCTTTCTCAAGGATGGACAGAAGTTGCCTGTTCTTAGGATTTTAGACATTAGAGACCTTGTTCCATGTGTGGTTTCCACAGTCGCCTTCATGGATGTCTTTGAGTACTTCTTGAGCTTCATCGTCTTCCAAGCATCTTAGGTATGTACCTACGATGATTTTTTTATACAATTTCCCTTTATAAGAACGTACCTGGCCATTCTGGTTCTGAATTCCTAACATCCTTTTCTTCTTTCGGTATAGAACCATTCTGTAGATAGTCTATGATAGGCCGAGTCCAGGATGACAGATTATCCTATGAATCAGGACATCGTCCATCCTAGGAATCGAATGCCAAAACCCTGCCTCTAGGATCAGTATCTTCTGGATTTTCCTGTTGGTTGATTGCTGGGCTTAGTATGTGAATTATGGGGATGTGTGTATCCTCCATTGCCTTGAATGCCGACCCCAGGTTTGCTAGTGTATCTGCTTCAGCGTTTTCGTCCCTAGGTACTTGTTGAATATTGAATGTTTGAAAATCCTGGGATATAACCTTCACAATTTCTAGGTACTTGGCCAGCTTCTCCACTTTCACTAAGTTCCATTAAAATGATTAGTTAAAAGTAGGGAGTCGACGTATACCTGGATGTTTTGGATCCCAAGATGCAAGGCTAATTGTAAGCTAGCAATCAGGGCTTCATACTTCGCTTCAATGTTAGTTGCCTGGAATCCACACACCTAACAGCCTGGGGTATCATATCCCCCTGTGGCGATTTTAGTATGATTCCAAGGCCTGTACCCCTGACATTGGATGCCCCATCTGTAAATAGGATCCAACATCCTGAGAATTCTTCTTCCTGCATGCTCTGGAATTCTTGATCTGCTTCATTTTGGATGTGACTACTGAAATCAGCCACAAAGTCTACTAGAGCCTGTGATTTTATGGTTGTTCTTGCTTTGTAGACTAGGTTGTAAGCGCTCAGCTTCAGAGACCATTTTGCTATCCTACCTGACATCTCAGGTTTTCTCAAGACAGACATTATAGGGTAGTTAGTTTTCACATGTATAGTATGAGTCTAAAAATAATGTCTAAGTTTGGTAGAATCCATACTTAGGGCTAGTATAAGTTTCTCTAAATGTGAATACCTGGATTCAGCGTCAAGAAGACTCTTACTTACATAGTACACCGGGTGTTGTTGACCCTTTACATCCTTGGTTAGGACTGTACTAACCATATTTCTCGAAACTGCAAGGTACAAGGACAATGGCACCCATGGATTCGGCTTCATGAGGAGAGGTGCTGAGGATAAATATGATTTCAAATCCTGGAAGGCTCGCTCATGCTAGGATGTCCGCTCGAACTTTTTGTTCTTTCTCAGGATGTCATAAAAATCTTGGCATCTCTCCGAGGATTTGGAGATAAATCTATTCAGGGCTGCGACCCGGCCTGTTAGCCTTTGTACATCCTTGGTTGACACTGGTGACTTCAGATTTACAATGGCACGAATTTGTTTAGGGCTAGCCTTGATTCCTCTCTTGGTCACCATATAACCCATGAATTTTCCAGCACCTACTCCAAAATGACACTTCTCTGGATTCAGCTTCATATTGTATTTGTTCAAGATATCAAAAGATTCTTTAACATCCTGGACGTGGGTGCTGACATTCAGGGATTTCACCACCATGTCATCTATATACACTTCCATAGTTTCTCCTTGCTTTTCTTTGAACATCATATTCACCAGTCTTTGGTAGGTTGTCCCTTCATTTTTCAATTCAAAAGGCATAACAACATAAAAATAAATACCTGTGGGCGTAATGAACGCTGTATCCTCTTGATCACTTCGCTCCATTTGAATCTGTTGGAACCCTGAGGTGGCATCCATGAATGTTAACATTTCATGACCTGCTATTGCATCCACCATAGAGTCGATGTGTGGTAAAGGAGAAGGAACTTTAGGGCATGCACGGTTCAGGTCTGTGTAGTCTACACAGACTCTCCATTTACCATTTTTCTTCTCTACTACCACCACATTTTCCAACCATCTTGGGAACTTGACTTCCCTGATCATCCTGTTTTTCAGCAGACGGTCAACCTCCTCTTGGATTATTACATACTTCTCAGGAGCATGCTTTCTTCTCTTTTGATGCACAAGCCTGTAAGAGGGATCAATACCAAGTTTATGTGTAATAAATTTTTTGGATATACCTGCATGTCTTCAGTATTCCATGTGAATGTTGACATTCTGGATTTAAGGAATTCCACCAGCTCTTTTTCAATAGGACTAGGGATGTTAGTGGAAATTAACACTTTTTTTCCCAGGATGCAGGGGATCTAGGACTACTTGTTTGACATCTTGTTCCCTTGCCTCTAGGACGTCCCTGGCCTTCTTCTTTAATTGCTATCCTTGGCGGGCCTTCGCTGAAATCTTCATAGGCGATGTGTAGCAGGCCTTTGCTTCTTGATGATCGCTTTCAATGGTGACTACTCCCCAGGGTATTGGCAATTTGACACACTGATGATAGGTTGAGGGGACAGCCTTCATGTCATGGATCCAGGGTCTGCCCAGGATAATGTTGTATTCAAACAGAGCATCCATGAGACAAAAGCGTTGCATCGAGTTTACTCCTTCAATGTATACTGGGAGCTTTACCTCTCCCAGAGTGTTCTTTGTTTTGCCGCTGAAACCCACAAGGACCGTGGATTTGGCTATGATCTCATCCTGGGGTATTCCCATCTTGGTCAGAGCTTCGAGTTGAATGATGTTTACAGAACTGCCCCCATCGATCAGGATTCTCTTCACAAAATGGTTAGCTATATAGAGCGTGATCACCAGCCTATCATGATGAGGGTCCATGACATTGCACGTGTCGTCCTCACCAAAGGTAACATCTTTCACATCTGTTTGTATTGATGTATTGATTGGTTTTTTTGGGTACGTCTGACTTGGCCTCCCTTGCGTTTCTTTTAGCTACAGAATAAGAGGTACCACATATATCAGATCCACCAGAAATAAAATAGATTACCTTCGCATCCGGGGATGGGGACGCTGCTCGCTCAGGATGTCCGTGTGATCTGTCTGCATCCTGGGTCTGGTCAGTGCCCCTGGATTTAGCAGACGTTTCAGCGCCCTTGGATTTCTCCTTCTTTCTTCCCAAGAGCTCCTTCAGGAAGCCTTTGCTCAACAGATAACTGATCTCCTTGCGCATAGCTATGCAATCCTCGGTCATATGGCCAAAGTACTCATGGTATGCACACCACTTGGATTTGTCCTTACATGATGTTTGTTTATCCTTCTTCCTGGGCCACCTAGCCTTATCCCCCAAATCCTGCATAGCATTAATCACACCTGCAACATCAGTAGAAAAACAAAACTCGTTAAAAGTAGGATACTCTTCATCATCCTCGTCTTCACCATGATCGACCCTATTAACCCTAGGATTATCGGGTTTGGAATAGGGCTTAGGCCTCTGGGACCTAGAATGCACCGGTTCTGATTTCCTGTTGGAAGAGCCGTATCCTGGGACTGCATCCATTTTTTCTTGCACTTTCTTGTCTTCTTTAATTCGGATAAATCTTAGGGCCCTATGCCTTACTTCATCAAGCTCGTGACAAGGGTTCATCACAAGATCTTGGTAGAAGGGTGAATCCTTCTTAAGGCCCATTTTGAATGCTTGGACTGTAGTAGCCATATCCATGTTGGGAATATCTAGGACCTCCCTACGAAACCTATTCACATAATCCCTGAGAGACTCGTTAGCATTCTGGGTAACCCTGTAAAAGATCACTCGTCGGTTTTTTGAAACTGCGACTACGAGAAAACTGGTTATTGAATAAATTAACTAAATGAGAAAAAAGATGTGATAGAAACGGGTGGAACACTCAGGAGCCATTTCAAAGCTCAGTCTGTGAGTGTCGACCCAAAACCTTTGCATAGGCATGTCTCCTTGATTTCAGGGGGCATGTAGATTACTTCCATCCTTTCCATGTACTGGGCCACGTGTTCCTCCGGGTCAGTTGTGCCATCATATAGCTTCATGTTGGGGGTTTGGAATCTCTTGGGTATTTGCATGTCACATATTAGTGGAGCGAACCTTGAAAGTCGATGACTCGCCATTGCTACTTCAGGAATGGCTTGGACCACTCCAGGGACGCTCGAGATCATTTCTTTTAGTTTTTTGAGCTCCCTGGCCACTGCTGGGCTAAGACCTGCATCCTGCACAGATTCGTTAGTACAAGCATTAAGATTAGAGGTTCCGAGGATGTTACTAGCATCCTAGGTAGCGATGCCCCCAGGATTGACAGCGGATTCCCTGAATGTAGACATCCTGGGTCTGTAAACCAAGGTAGTATAAGCAGTAGCAAATGTAGGCCTTGGGTCTATGAATTGAATGTCATCTGCTAGACTAGATCCATTCTCAGGACTGTTGTATTGCAACCTTCTAGCCTGGACCGGAGATACGGGTGTATGATCCACCCTACTTATCTCTGATCTCAGCCTAGCCATTTCCCCAAGCACATCCTGGTTCCCCTTCTGCTGTTGCTCATGAACAAGGTGAGGAATACATCATTAGAGACCAGTACTGGGATTTCTCCACCACGTCCTGGTCTCGTGACACCCTGGCTGGCAGTTCTGTTGGTGTTACGGTTCACAACATTTGTTGTTGACGTGGTAACCCGTGGCGGTGGAGGAGGAAGGACAGTGCTAGCTGCAGTAGATGTGTTCGCAGGGGTAGATGCATGCGAGGTCTATGGTTATGTTTCCATTTTTGATGGATTTTTGTAAAGATCAAGTTTAGAACAAATCTGAAAAGAGTTTGAGAGAAAATTAACACCAGTTGCCCCACTTTGGGCACCAAATTGTTTTGGCTAAAAAATATAAGACTTAATTTAGTAACCAAATTAGCTTATGAGGTATGGTGCCCTAGCAACTACTTTAGGTTGAAATTTCATTATATAGCCTTGAAAGAGAAAAAGGTAGTATTGCATTGCTATACATGAACTAAAAAGAGGAATATAAGATATCAAAGAGAGAGCATAATACCGATTGTAAGTGCCTTCTGCTTTTAAATAATATATTGAGTATATAAGTTGTTTTAACTTACAAATGTAAATTGAAGAACAATTAGTACAACAGAATGAGAAATCCGAGGGATTTTAAAAAAAGAAACACACAACCTGTTAGCCACCGACGTTACATTTTATTCACGTTGGACAAAGTAACAAAAGTCTAACATTCCGGCGATACATTTTCTTCCCGCTGGAACCAAGGAGAGGGTCGTCAACGAAGATTACGTAAACAAAAAATATAAACGACTTACACGATCTTAGGAGATGGTGGGTGGTTGGGGGTGGGGGGGGGGGGATGAACATATGAGGCCTCAATGCGTTTATATAGGATCATAAAAGTGTAATCAATTAATTGAAATGGAGTTGCAAGAACTCCAAATGGTCATGTTTATTACCTATTAGTTGCAAGAACTCCAAAGGCTTTTTATTATTATCGTATTTACGATGCTATTATTAAGTAGTTTATTACTCAAGAGTTGCAAGAAACTAAAAGGGTTAGTGTTAATTATTTATATTTAATTTTGCTATTTCATTTACGGATTTTCTTATTTGAATTATATGGTTTAAAGAGTAAATGCATTTATGATTGTCATAAATTTCAAGGTTGCAAAATAGTGTCATGGCTTAACTTTTAGATATATATAGATAATATTTACTAACTATAACAAACTAAACATCATATGAACACTACACCCATCCATTGTCCTATAATGCCACATCATATGAGAGTCTATGTGGACGTCATATGACACGAGAAAATAATAACTTTTTTGTTTGTTTCTTATCTAAGTGTAAGAAAAGTTAAAACATAATTTGGTAGTCTAGTAGGTATGGCCGGTTTTCTTAGGGGTGTTTAAAAACGAATATCTGAAAATTTCGGATAGTTGATATCACTATCCGAATTCGTATCCGATATTTGGATATCCAAAATTTTGGATACGGATTTGGATAGTAAAACCGGATATCCAAACCGTAAAAAAAAAGTAAATACAAATTGTCAACATAGACCTAGTATTGTTGTTAACACGACCTTTGAAAAAAAAACTTTTTAGAAAAGGTCGGGACCACAATCAAATTAAAGATAAAAATGCGACATAAAATTTTTATATAAAAACCAACAAAACATAAAAAAAATTATAGACGTTTTAAGAATTGGGGGGGGGGGGGTTTACTTTTTGGGTTGGTAAATAGTCTTTTTTACCCTTTTCCTTTTTTTTTAAAGAAAAAGGGCATTTCACATTGCACTCATCCAGAGCATAAAACTTTTAATAAAATAATTAGATGAGAGTTATCATGCTAAACATTCTAATTAGAGTGTATAATTATTCTTGACCACATATATATATATATATATATATATATATATATATATATATATATATATAGAAGGGGGATCATATGCGGCAAGCTTTTTGCCTAAGATCCGTGCGCACCAAGGAGAGAATGACACGTATCATGTTAATGAATTCCATCACAAGGGTGTATACGCCATTTTGCCTTATTAGTTTGTTATGGCAACTCATGTTATACCGCGAAGTTTTTGCATTCGATAAGCAGTTTCTTCAAATTCAAATTTATACAAGTCGATTAGGGTTTAACGCAATTTTGTCGATCATTCGGGTTTCCATAAGTTGTCTATCACTTCACTTTTTAATGGATTCTGCAATGGATGTATCTTCTCCAGACTCGAGTGATAGTTCAAATGACAATGTTCATAGTGAAGGTAATTTTTTCAATTTTAGCAATCAGATAGTAGGTTTAGGTATGAAATTGATTTTTTAGACGTATATTATGATGCTGGTATGGTAATCCACATAGGTTATCATGCTGGTCTGGTTATCGTTGTATTGTAATGATGCGTTTTCGATCTGATAGCAGTTTTCTGTTTGTATTAATTTGAATTTGGCGATCATTCTAATATGATCTGATATACGATTATTGTGTGTTATCATGCTGTTTATATTATGGATGTTGTGTTGTTAGTTTATTTTTTTTATCATTATTTTGTTATCGTATTAAGGGGGTGCTGTGGTGTTGCTATGCTGGTAGTTCATGCTTGTGTATTAATGTTTTGTTAATTTTTATTTAGTTGATGCTGATTTTTGTGCTAATGATGGTCAACAAATTCATAATTACTCTGTAAATGGAGTTGAACGTGTATCTCCAACAACCGGAAAGAAATTTTATTCACCTGATGTTGCTCAGTCTGCTAAACCTGAGATTGGTATGGTTTTTGATACTATAGATGAAGCATTTGATTTTTACCAAAATTATGCAAAGTTAGGAGGTTTTGAAGTCCGTAGAGGAGGTGATAGGAAGGCAAAAGAAATTGTTATATCAAAGTTTTTTGTATGCTCTAAAGAAGGTCATAAAAAGTTCCACCCCATTGATACGTTTATCGATAGTGCTGGTGCTGAAAAGAAATCAAAAGATAAACGCAAACGACCTTCAAAAAGGACGCAATGTCGTGCACAATTGAACTTGAAAATTACAGATTGTGGAAGATACAAGGTTCATTCGTTTGTTGTGGAGCAAAACCACAAATTTGTACATGAAAGCGATATTTACTTGTTAAATTCATCGAGGCATTTGTCTTTTACCCAACAACAGACATTATATGATTTATCAAAGTTGAATATTGGTCCAGTTCGGGGTTTTCACATTATGCGTAAGATGCATGGTGGATTTGAGGACGTAGGTGTAACAGCTGTTGATTGTAAGAATCTTGAAAGGGATATGAATACATTTATCTCAGAGTTTGATGCTGATATGGTTGTCAAACGTTTTTTTAGGAAGAAATAATTTTGCCCTGAATTTTCATGTGACTACACTGTTGATACTGGTGGAAATCTTACTGGTTTGTTTTGGGCTGATGAGGCAATGAAAATAAATTTTCATTTTTTTTTGGGGATGTAGTTGCTTTTGCTGCCACTTATCGTTCAAATAGGTAATTTAATTATACGGATATTTATCTTATGCTGGCGTAATTACTACGTTTTTTAAATTAAATGAGCAATTTCATTCTTAATTTTAGATATCAGATGGTATTTGTTCTATTTACTGGCATAGACAATCATAACTGCAATATTACTTTTGCTGCTGCTCTGCTAGGATCGGAGAGACAACTGAAAGTTACACTTGGCTTCTTCGAAATTTCCAGAGCAGCATGGGTTCTAATCCGAAAGTAATTGTTACTGATCAGGATGCTGTCATGAAAGGTGCCATCACTGAGGTATTTCCAAATGTTAGACACCGTTTGTGCATGTGGCATATTATGAAGAAGCTTGCATCTAAGGTTGTTATGTATTCTATATTTTTTTTTATGTTTTGTTTTTTTTTTGTGAGTAACTGTTTTTTCCTTTTGTGGGTTATATTTTCTCTCTTTTAATGTTTTGCAGGTTAGTAAACGGTTGTTCCGGAAAAAAAATTCAAACGCAAGCTTTGTAACGTAGTGTGGACTGATGCAATTAATATTACTGAATTCGAGGAACGATGGCATAGTATAATGGTTAGGTTCAAATTGACTGAGAACCGGTGGTTTAACGACATGTATGAGATGCGGGAAGATTGGATCCCTGCATTTTTCCGTCACGATCACATGTCAGGGTTGATGCGAACACCATCTAGATCTAAAAGTGAAAATCATTTCTTTGACGTGTTTTCCAATGTGGATAACACACTTGTAGAATTTTTAGCAGTTTTGAAACTGCAATTGAGTGTCAGAGATTTCAACATAGGAAGAATGATCATGATACTCGTTACACAACACCAGATTTTAAGACGGGTTCAATTCTTGAAAGGCAGGCTGATAAGATTTATACTAAAGTAATTTTTTATGACGTTCAAGAAGACATAAGGGCCGGTATCAATGATTGTTTGAGTTTGAATACAACAACAGTTGAGGATTTTTTGAAATTCACAATAAAGGAGTTTAAGACAGCATACAAAGGGTTGTCTGAGGTATTTTTACCTTTTTTATGCTAGAATAATTGTTTTTGTAACAGGACAAACTATGCTGGAATATTTTATGCTGGAGTAATTGTTTTATGTATAACAAGATAAATAACATAGTCTCATACATAATAGCCAGCAGAAGTATTATATACCATATTAAGTAGTTGACATACCCTGCTTGTGAAACATAATTGTACAGCATTTAAATGACCACTTGTTCTGGTAATCCAAACTTATGACACTTACGATGTCCAGTACCCACTTATGATGTTGCATATAGCTTTCTAGCATAAGATACTCACTTATGCTAGGTGCATATGCTGGAGTAATATGTTTTATGTGTAGACCCTTATTTTATGCTGGAATATGTGTTTTATATCATGCAGTTTTGTTAAAATTTTGTACTTATTGTTTTTTTTTTGTTAGGTTGTTTATAGAGAGAGTGACATGACATTATCATGCACATGTAATCGTTACGAACAGTATGGGCTTCTCTGTCGTCATATTTTTTATGTTTTAACTGTATGTGAGGTTGAAAGGTTTCCAGAGATATATATAATGCGTAGATGGACCAGAGATGCAATTCCGAATGTGTCTACTAGTCATATTCTTGAACGGGAGGGTGCTGATCCCATTAGTGATATTGTTAAAGGTCTTGTCAAAGATATCATGATGTCTACAGAGTATGTTGTAAATAGTTAGGTAAGTAATATGGAAGAACTGACACTGTTCCACGATAAAGTCAAAGAAGCTGTGAGCAAGGCTGATGGGTGTCGATTTAAAGTTGATCTACAAAACAGAAGGAAAGGTATGCTAGTCTATTAGGTCATGATCAAACTAAAGACGTGCCGCTAGGCAGACCTATTACAGTGAAGACGAAGGGTTTCGGATCTCATAAACGATTCAAGTCTGCAGAAGAAAGGGGATTTAAAAGTAAAGGTAAAAAGAAGCGTAGATGTCAAAATTATGGTCGTACCAGGCACAACAGTCATACTTGCCACAAACAAAATCATGATACCATGGATGAAAGTGATGAAGATTCGGGTGATGAGGCTGATTATGAACAAGATGAAGACGATGACGATGTTGGAGACGATGAAGGGTATGGCGAAGATGAAAATGTGAGCGATGATGAAGAAGATTAAGAATAATAATACCCTGATGTGTAACCCTGCTGCTATACCATTCATACCTTTATCAGTTAATATCTTACATTTTTTATTGATACTTTTTATCATGTTTATACCTCTGCTGAACACATCTGTTTTGTGTACATCATCTGATTTACCTATGCTAGTAAGTTTTTATTACTTCGCTGCTGTTAATTTTTTTAAGTAACCTTGTTGCTATACCATTCATATATTGATCCTACATTTGTATTTTGATTTTCCCTATCATGCTTATACACCTGCCGAGCACCTCTGCGGGCGTACATCTGATGGTGTACATCTACTGATGTACCATTTGGTGAAACTTTGCTGGTAAAACATTGCAATGTTTACCATGCTGGTGAAACATTGCTGGTGTAAATCTTATGCTATACCAGTCCTCAATAATAATAAAAACTGTAAACCTTTTTCATTCTAAACAGTTATCATTTAATATATTTTATCAAAATATGCTACAAAGCGCTTACATGTATCTGGTAAAAAAAGAAAAATAGAAAAAAGAAAAACAAAGAAACCCATCATCTTCCCATTCTAACTTAACTGTTTACATAAACCCATCATCAGGGTATGTCATCCTGAAGGTTGTAGATTCCTTAGCAGCGTCTTTTGATTTGCCCAATGCTTGAATAAGCTTTCTGTCTATATTTTCTTGATCGAAACAGTACTCTCTTGTTAATTTTACCCATTCTATGTTGTCCCCCCTAGGCAAGCCATCTCTTATGTTCACTGTTTTCCTGTGATTATCGACCACAGACTTACTTACCTGTTGAAGAGCATTTCCCGTTTTCATGTTGATCAACTTTGATTCTGGAATGCACTTCTTCACCTTCTCCAAGCAAATCCGTTCATCTTGGGACGCCATTTTCTCTGCTGAATTTTGATGATTCCTTTTTACTGTGTGTTTTTTACTGTGTGTAAAGTGGGTGAAAACGGTGCCAGATTACTTTTTGAGTTATATTGAATTTATATAGTGACGGGGTAGATAAATATTTTTTTGTATAATAAACGTTTGGCGGTTTCTAAACGATTCGGATGCGGAGTAATAATTACAATTGATTCTTGATTCTCATTGTGATATGAAAGGTCTTCTGGTTTCCAAGGTAAACACTCGATTACTTTTATGATTGTGACATTTGATATATTTTTTTTTCCTAATCACATCCCCTATAAAGAGTAGTTCCCTTATATCATTTTTCCATCTACTATCTTTCCTTCTTCTATCTTTCCACCCTTTTTTTAAATCTTATCCTATGGATTCAACATTCAGAAAGTTTGAGAATCTATCAAAAGAAGAGGTCCAAGATTTGATAAAAGAAAAGATCAAGAATGAGAGTTTCTTACAGGATGTGTTACTCACAAACATGAACATAATTCATGCTGGTGTCATGGAGTTCTCTGCTATTGAGGATCAAATTCTGCGTCTTCCAATTTCTGATGTCCGTGATGCAGCCATGCATTTTTTACTTGACATGGACAAGAAGGATCTGAAGACAATGAATCAAATCATGGAGGCTATAAAGGTTGTTGAAGAGTCGTTGAGTTTGAAGAAAAAGTTTCTTAGAAAACTAGAGTAGTATATTTCTTTTTTAACTATGTCCCTTTTTTGGTTTTAATCCGTATGATGTATTTTATTTTTATAAATGCTTATTTTCATTTTGGAACTTGTTTTAATTTTTAGTTCATTAGTGATAGTCAGCATTTATAATACCTAAAATTCCGACAGCAACAAAAAATAAATCCTCCAGCAAGAATTATAAAATATCTAAAATGTGTCTAGTAAATTATGCTGGTAAACCGCCTTAATCGTTTTCACCTCCTACAGTGGCTTCTAACCTTGCCTTGATCCTTTCACCCACGTTCTTCTTCATTTTTTGTTTTGTGCATCCGACAGCTTCATAAATTCTTCAAGTAGTCCAACGATTGTATCCTTCACACAGTTGATAGGTGACCATAGAATCTTCGTGATGTATTGGCACCTTAATTCATATATCTGCTCCTTTTGTTTTTTTGACTCATCTGATAGTCCAATAGCCCAGTCTTTAACATCCCCACCTTTGTACGTTTGCATGTGTAACATCGCAAACAAACCACAGTCAACACTGTTCTTCGTTGTACGCCATGGCATTTCCACCAAAGTTGGTTTTAAATGTTGAACCCTGGCCATCTTAAAAGGGGATGCCAAAGATAGGTACCCAACCATTGTCTCGTGCTACATAAAAGGATGTTAACAACTTAATATATTTACGTTATCAATTATCTCCACCGCTAGCTTCAAGAAATTGTAACATATCACATAGAAATGTTTACTTGCAAGCAACGAAATGAAAAGCAAGTCGACATCATCAATCTTTCCATAAGGTGAGGAAACAAGCATTTGTTCAATATTCTCTGAAAGCTCATCGACACGCTCATCAATTGGGATTTCCCCTACAAAAAACTTTTCCGCCTGTTTTTGGGCAGCATATGTATAACAAGATAAATAACGTAGTCTCATACATAATGGCTAGCAGAAGTATTATATACCATATTAAGTAGTTGACTAACCAAACACATAACAAGATAAATAACATAGTCTCATTTATGCTGGTAAACATAATTGTCCAGCATTTAAATGACCACTTATTCTGATAATCCAAACTTATCACACTTATGCTGTCGCATATAGCTTTCCAGCATAAGATATCCACTTATGCTGTCGCATATAGCTTTCCAGCATGGGATACACACTTATGCTGGTGCATATTACTGTCCAGCATGGGATAACGGTTTGTTTTTAATATAAGGCAGATGAACTCACCAATACATGACAGGTTAGGAATAGCCTGGATGGATCTTTCTTTTCCTTGTCCACTTCTTCGTTGTTCAACACCTCTGCCCAGCATGTAAAACAGCTGACGTGGATGCGTTCAGTGGGGTAGAACGTTTCCAGTGCTGCCATTGATATATAATTACCATAACCACTAAAGAACAATTCATCCCTGCCAAAAATAAATTAATAAGTGAATAAAGGTTATCCTTCATTCAAACTATCCTTGCTGCGAAGTATTTTATGCTGGTTGTTTGATTATACTTACCACCCTTCACCCTGTGCTGTGAAAATGTACTCTGTTGTCGCACTTTGCATCTTTCTCTCTCTGATTTGCTTCACCCCCTTGTCATGCCACTTGTTTTTATCAGCTTCATCTAAAGATTGAAAGTTTGCAATTTTTATCTGCACATCCTTCTTCAATAAGTTCACATCAGACAATAACATCTTTGATAGGTATTTGACCATCAGGCCACTTATCTCTGTGTTTTGTTTTCCTGATTCATCTGTGAACACTTCTTTCCACTGCCCTGCCGGTCCCCCCATATAAGTCTCCATATGACGCATGGCGAATATGCCGCTGTCGAACTTATTTTTAGTTGTCCTCCATGACATCGTAATCCTTTTTGGAAGGTAGGTCTTAATTTTTTTGAATCTGATTGGACATACATTTGAAAGATATCTTGCCAAGGTATCTCTCTGCAAATAGGTATATTATTATAACTACATCTATAATCAATACATTTTACATTCTTGTTCGTTTTTATTACCAATACGATAGGTCTGTTTCCATATTTTGTATGCACTGCTGCATTATCTCTCCTGTTGTCAATTATTTCTATTGCAGGCTTTAAAAAATCAAAGCAGACAACGTAGAACACGTTATGCTGTTGAATGGGACAGAACAAAAGGTCGACCTTTCTAATGCTAGTGTAAGGTGATGATTCCAAACAAGATTGGATATTTATCCCCATAATATCGGCCCTCTCTTATGGGGTACATTGTGTTTTAAAATTGTCTTCCGACTGAAAAAAGATACACAGTTTTGTTAGAGCAGCATAACAAAGATATTACATTGTTTTTGAAATTTAACAATAATTCTTCCGTACCAACACATCACAAGTATATAATAGCCGTGCTGGTGAATTACTGCTTTTAGCATTCTCCTCATTGTTGAGAACTTGAACCCAGCAGTTCAATATGTTCTCATCGACATATTCATCAGCGTAAAGCGAATGTAGATGCTTCCGCTTTAAGATGTTACCAGCAACAGTTTGAAACATTTTTTCACTGTGTCATAATGCCGCAAACAAGTTTTAATTATTCTATCTGATGATTACGTATAAAACAACCATAATATAAAATTTAAACATTATATATCAGATATATAAAAATACCTCTCCTGTCCTTGCCCATACAAAAAACACTCAAATATATCTCCTTCCAACTTTGTGATTCTTGATCCAACATTCACTTTCCTATCCTTATATGGAGACTTTAAAGCATCAGCCAATTTTATCAAATGTTGTCTCCTCTGATATTGTTCTTGTTCAGGTGGAAGCACTATAAGTGGCTTAAGATGCTTTGCTTCGGACTTTATGATAGCTTTATCATCGGTAACTATTGGCTCTTCACCAGCACATTTTGTGCTTTTTGTTACATTTGCAGCTAAATTATCAACATCATGGTCTCCTTTATCATGAACCTCTGCTGGGTTAAATTTATCAAGTGGCACAGGCGTTAACACCATTATTCCCGTGTTCTTTCTTGTGTAAAACTGAGTTGATTGCTGCTGGTGTATTGGCTGAGCTTGAACAGATGTCTTAAACATATCCTTATTTTTTCCTTCTTCTGCCAGAAACGGGAGTTTTGAAATCAGTACCCCAACATTGACATCATCTGTAGGAGATGAAGATGGAGTCAGTTGACTTATATTCAGGTCAAATGAAGGCAAGCCAGATGTTTTATCTATCTTACCCTTATGTTTCAGTCCTTGTTCAACTGAGTCAGCATAGTCTACCATCTCTTGCATACATGTGGCAGTTATATTCTGAGAGTCATATATGGTCATCTCTTCAGTTTTTCCCATATATTCCTAGGCTGCAATGTCAGTTTTTGTAACTCCACCAGATTTTGTTGCTGTATCCACTAAATCATCCTGTTCTACCACCTTCCATGCACCTATCACATCCTTTTCAGGTGTTTCTGCTGGCACCACTTCTCCACCAACTACTCCAGCATCCTCTTTCACGAACTTACATGCAGATATCTCTTCTTGTACAGTTGTCTCTGCTGGCCCCAACAACCCCAGCATCCCCAACAACTCCTCCAGCACCATCTTTTACCAACTTACCTGCACCTATCTCTTCTTTCTCAGTTGTCTCTGCTGGCACCCCTTCTCCAACAAAACCACCGGCAACATCTTCAACCACATTCCTTGCACCCATGTCAAAAGTCTCTGCTGCCATACCTCCTACACCAACATCACCCCCCCTTATTGATATTCAAGCCTTCATCGTCATCCCTGTGTTCTGGGCTTTTCCTGCTGCCATACTTTGTTAGTCTAGACTACCACTGACAAATCACTTCACTTATTGACTCACTTCCGGGATAAACCTCTATTGATTCTTCAATCAACTTATCAACTTCTTCAACAAATTTTTCAAGTTCCTTTGTTTTCTTTCTCAGTAAGCAAACCCAATCCTGTTTTCAATTTTTTGTTTTTGTTTGTTAATTATTAAACTTTAGCCAATAAATATTAAAGTATTTGTTGAATTTTATTAAAACATAACTTACAAGCTCATTTCTAGGATGTAATGGCTCTGATAGAAGTTCAATTGAAGCAAATGCAGATAAACCTTCTGTGGTGTCTTTAAAATAAGAATGGTCATCAACATCGTTTGAAATAATTGTCTTATTCCTTGACATCTCCATTTCACTATCTTCATCTTCTTTTGCGTCTGATCCTTCTGGGCTTTCACTTTCTTCGTCTGCATCAGCATCTGTGTCTTCATCTTCATGTGAACCTGATCCTACTGGTCCTTTTTCTTCGCCTCCTTCTGCATCTGCATCATCATATAAATTTGCATCTGTTCCTGCTGCTCTTTTACCAGCAGAAGCAGAGTCTGTACTACTGCTGGTGGCTGACACTGAATATACTACCCTTTCCTTCTTTCTTGCTGCAAATTGTGTAATTATTTCAACACTCTCACCATCACTTAATTCTTCTTCATCAACTTCAATCACATTTTCTTCTTTCTTTACTTCCTGATTTGATGCCCTCTTTCTTTTGTTACCTTTCTTCACTTCCACTTTCTCAAATCTCCTAACAAGATCCATCTCTAATTCTTTCAGTGTTTCAGTGGTGTACCTTTCAATTGCTATTTTTCTATCACCCTTTAGATTTTTCTTACTCAGGACATGGTCAACATACCATAGCTATTTGACAAACAAATATAAGTTTAAATTAATGAGCAGCATAAGAATGTACAAATATTGAAATATGTTAAACAAACCAATGTACTTACAGCTAGAAAGGTAATTGGACCATTGTAGTACTCCTTGCCATTCCGAGATTCTTTGGTCCTGTTGAGGCAAGTTACCACGTACTTACACCAATTGTACTCTGTACAAACTGCATCTTTTGTAATTGATTTCAGAAAACGCATGTTAACAGTAGATTGTTTTGTTATCTCAGCAATTGTTGAAATTATTACTACCAACACATTCAGCTTAAATTGTCTTCCATGATTGGTTGTCTCTTTGATTCTAGTTAAAACATCTTTCACTGTTTTCAGACCGCTTTTTGCACCCCATTGACACCTCCATTCTAAAATAACAGGGTCCACATATGCACCTTTATCAACTTCATCAACCTCAAGCTTTCCCATTGGTATCCCAAGGATACTATTTACAATCTGTGCTGTCAGTATTAACTTTTCAGATCCTATATTCAACATGTTGGTCTTATGGTCGTAATTTGACAGCAACCAATATCCAAGTTTAGTTGGTACTGAGCTTATGGCTAGTCAAGCCATGCTGCCAAAACCAATAGACTTAATTGCATCAATCCTTTCTTTAGACAAACTATTTTGAAATATAGATATTATGTTTTCAGCCTTGCTTCTCATATTCAACCTTTCACTAGTGAAAGGAACATATTCTTGTGCTTCACTTATTTTTTCCTTAGATTGGCGCCCTAAAAGTATACAAAGCAATATCATGTCATACTTTGTTCCTTAGGTATACGGCAGCATAGAAAAATTGGGAACTGAAACGTGTAGCAATCTTCATGTTTTGTTAACCCAAATTATACACAAATGAATGAATACATGAATGTAAGCATAGCAATACCTATGTCTCCAGCAGTATTCAACTCAATCTTGCTAGGTTTTGTTTCACATGTTTTCTTCTTTGATGGCTTTGGAATCTCAAATCATCATCAGTTTCAAATTCATCACTAGAATTGTTAGTTTTACCTATGAGAAGGGCAACATACTAATTTCAAATATAAGGCCAGCATATAATTTTACAAAAAAAAAATATAAAATTAATAGAATTGGTTCCCTGAAAGTATACACATATCTTGTAGATTTTTGTTTGTTTGGGTAAAAGGCAGCATAAAAAAGTAGGGTATTTAAAAGTTTTCAACCATTCCTAACTCTAAACACAGTTATTGTCAGATTTTGATATATTTATGTACACAGCAGCATATGATATTAGATCATGCAGACTAACATTGCATGTCGTAAGATTGTAGAGAAGCATATGATATATTATCTACACAGCAGCATATGATACCTCTATGTCTGGAAGCATTCATATCACTGTTGCTGGTTCTTATCTTTTTCTGTTTTCTCGCCCTAAGTTTTTTCCCTGAAAAACCAAAAAAAAAATGGCAAAAAACGATTATACACAGACAAATGCTTTGCTCCTGCTGGTATGAATGAAATGTAAACAATCGAAAAACAAAGTTTTTCACAAACTTACTATTGAATGTCAATGTCGGTTGTGTGATCTCCGGTTGCATTCCACTGTTATCTTCGTTCTTCATTGAGGTTATGTGATTCAGGGTTTTCGCTGCGATTTTCCAGGGGTTTTGGCGTACAGGAATGATAATGTTTTTCAAATTAGGCTAAATTATGGAGTTTTTTTTGGTCAAAAATACCCTTCCGTGTTTACAATATATCTAATTATGAAATTTTCCCTCGAATGAAGGGGAGGCCGACACGTAGAACTTTTTTAGTTTTACGCGGATGGGCTTTTCCGTCATTTTACGTGTTTAAAAGATATTCATGCGTGATTTCAAACGTGCTAATAATCCGGATTCAGTTATCATCCTCATATATTTACGTAGAATATCCTTTGCGATATATATTAATTCATTAAGAGATTCAAATCTCGTAAATAAGATTCATAATTTGCGATGGTTTTATTTTGCGTTTTCTGAGGGATCATGGAACCTGAATATGAACAACGTTCGTTTGGTATGATTTGTATTTCGTATCTTAGTTTTTGTGTTTTGTTATTGTATAATTATTGTATAATTCTGTTATAATGATGTTAGAATCTGGTTTACGTGATTTGATTTTGATCGAAGTCGGTTTTGAAGTTATTTTTATGCGTAATCCTGTTGTAATGATGCTCGAAGCTGGTTTACGTTATTTGATTTTGATCGAAGTCGTTTTTGAAGTTATTTTCTCATGATTTTTAGATTAGTTATTGTTTGCATGTTTGTAATCGTTACAATGCATGTTTAACTGGTGTAGTTAGGTTTTACGTGATTTTTGTATCGGGTGTATGTTTTTGCATGCGTTTCTGTTAATTAAATTACGGTATTATTTTATTTAAATTTATTGCAAAGTTGTTTAGAGAAATAGTTTGCGTTATTACTATTCATAAGTTACGTTATTTTTGTTATATTGTATTGTAGCGTGATTACCAAAAATACACTTGCGTATTTTTTATGAATATTGTTTGTGTGATTACCTATTATGTGTTTGCGTTTTTTTACAGAATTGAGAAGTGAAGAATGTCACATTCAATCCGTTCCGATGTCAGTTAAACCTGAAGAGCGCATGATATTTACTTCTTTGGAGGAAGCTGAGGCATTCTACTATGAGTATGCTAAACAATCTAGATTTACAGTTAGGAAAGGATCACAATATGAGGTGTCTGGTATCATTAAGGGGAGGCATTTTGTTTGTTCCAAAGAAGGTAACAAACCCTTCAAGAAGTATGATTCGAGTAGCGTCTCAAGAAAGGGGAAAAACAAAGTAAAACCTAGGAAGAAGTATTCTTCCCGTACTGGTTGCGTTGCACATATTATGTACACTTCGAGGGATGGTTTATCTTATAAAGTGCATAAATTCGTTGAGGGGCACAACCACTACCTTGTTGGTCAAGAAGACATGCATTTTCTTCGTTCAAACAGGCATCTGACAAGAGTTCAGGAATCTCAGATTTATGAATTATCTTTTGCTAACCTTAGTCCTGTTAAAGCGTTTAATGTGATAAGGACAAAATATGGAGGTTTTGAGAAAGTCGAGCGACTGTGGTGGAATGCAAGAACTTTAAAAGGGACCTGAACTTCCAAATAGGTGAGTATGATGCTGAGATTGTTGTTAGAAGGATGTTGCACAAGAAATATTTCCTTCCTGATTATTCATTTGAGTACACGGTTGACGACGAGGGGTAACTTACTGCAATGTTCTGGGCTGATGGTGAATGCAAGGCCAACTATAAAGCATTTGGAGAGATTGTTTCTTTTGATGCAACCTTCAACACAAACAAGTATGGTTTTGCTTTTCATTATCATTTTGCGTGATAATGTTTATTGCATGGGTTATTATTTATTATATGATGCGTGATTATAATTAATCAAATTCGTGATAAGTTGAATATGATATTTATGTTTTTTTATCATAGGTACAAGATGGTTTTTGTTCCTTTCACCAGAATTGATAACCATTTTCGTAATGTTTATTTTGGTGCTGGTATGTTGTCATCTGAAACAACGGAGTCATACATGTGGCTTCTTGAGAAGTTTTTGAAGTCTTTTAGATGTAAACCCAAGGTTGTAGTTACAGACCAAGACCCTACGATGAAGATTGCAATTGAAAATGTTTTTGACCAGTGTCGTCATAGACTATGCATGTGGCACATAATGAAGAAAGTTGCTGATAAGGTTTGATTTTTTGCGTATTTTTTTAGTTTTGAAGTGATTTAATAATGTCATGCGTAATTAATTTGAATGGTTGCATGATTTAATATTTTGTTCATGCGTGTTTACATTTTTATGTGTTGCGTTTTTTTATATCTTTTTTGAAGGTTGGGCCTATGTTGTGTAATGATGACGAGTTTAGAGAGCCAATGTGTAGCATTGTGTGGACGGATTCTATTGATCCTGAATTTTTTGATGCGGAGTGGCTAAAACTCATGGATGATAATGATTTGGCATCTAACAAGTGGTTGAGGGAGATGTTTGAGATGAGAGAGATGTGGATTCCTACGTATTTTCGAGATGAGTGGATGTCTGGTCTCATGCGCACGACCTCTAGATCAGAGAGTGAGAATCATTTTTTTCTTAGGTTAGAAATTCCCAAATGACACTTTTGGAATTTTTTAACCATTATGAAGCTTCACTTGAGATTCAAAGACATACCCATCAGAAGAATGATCATGACTCCTGATACACTTTTCCTGACCTGAGGACTGAATTTGCAATTGAGGAACAAGCTGCACACATATACACGAGGGCTAGATTTAACGATGTCTAAGATGAGATATATTGCAGTACCAAGAACTGTTTTGGCATGAACACCGTAACTGGTGATAATACTGCAAAGGTTTCTATTAAAGATCATGCTGCAATTGGCCCTGGTTTGCTGGAAGTAAGTACTATTATAGCTTTGCGTGATTTGTAATATATGCTTGCGTTATTTTTATAAAATGCAGACTGCGTGTTTTTATGCGTGTTTATGTGTTGTTCTTTTTTTCATTTTTTTAGGTTGACTTTACAAGGATTGATGGTGATATACATGTACCTGTAGCTGTAAACGGTTTGAGCGTTATGGGTTGTTGTGCTCTCATGTGTGTTATGTATTGACGATGTTTGAGGTACTTGAAATCCCTCAAAATTACATCATGAAGCGTTGGACCAAGGAAGCTGCACCTAATAAAGGCAAAAAAGCTATGCCCCTGAGCAGTGATTCTAATTTTTCTAATGCTCATGAAGTAGACAATGTTTTGCGTGATATTATGTCTTTCTATGAATATATAATTAATCGCCTATCTCCAGACCTTGAGGCCTTGTGCTCTGTAAGGGATCAAATGAAAGAAATGGCGAAGAAGGTTGGTGAGGAGAATCGACCAGTTGTTCCTAAAAATCGCAGAGATAGGTTTGCTGAGATTTTAAGAGCTAGTAAGCCTGTTAATGGAAGCACAAAACTTCCTGGTGGTATTAAAAACAAAGGACGTGGCTCTCATAAAAGAATTAAATCAAAGAAGGAACAAGCGAGTAGCTGCGCTGGTAAAAGGAGCAGGAAGTGCTTGGTGTGTGGGCTCTCTGGCCATGATAGAAGGACATGTAAAGGTAAAAAAAAGTTGGTTCAGATGATGGGGATGATGAATAGTAGATACAATGCTTCATTTTATAAATAACATGGTTTTTTTTCAGTTGCGTAATTTTGTAAATAACTTGCGTTATTTTTTAATGACAGTAAATATTCAATTATGCTTTTTTACAAGTTGCGTTTTTTGTATACCGCATGCGTAATAACAAAATGCGTAATTGTGATAATAGTTGCGTTATTTGTTTAGTTTTTTACGTTTTGTCTTTTTTAGAGAAGTTGGTGCATGTTTTTGGTATGGTTTTTGCTTAATTTTCAACAGTAATTGTTTTTTGAAAATCAAGGGTGATCGATATATTTCATTAGAGAAGTAAGCATTACATTTTTTAAAAATAAAGGAAATGGAAACTACACATGCATTACACTAGAAATTGTCGATCCCTTTCAATCCCTTTTGCTTGCGTTTGTTTTTTTCCAGTGTTTGATGCAGCAGTTCCTTGACCTTCTCAGCTATCTCAGTGTCCAGCCTAATTTGTTCAGAAATGTAGGCAGCAGCATTGTCAATGAAGTCTGTTGTATCTTCTGGAATGAGCTCGCTAATGAGGTTCATATCATCCCTGACGTTATTTGAAGTCAGGATTGTTAGCATACCTAAGGAGTTCCTTGATACTTGATCCATTAGCTTTTCATCTTCAATTTTGTTTTTAAGAGGAGTCTTCACGATCTTCTCTGCTTGTGATGGAGAGGAAGAAGAAGCCTTCGTTTTGTGTTTTGGTGGTTTTTGTGTTTACAATATAGAAATGGTGGTTTTAGGGTTTACCTTTTCATTTTTTTTGTTTTTATACCCGGTGCGTTATTTTATTATTTATTTATTATTTTTTAAATATATATTTTTTTAAAAATCTAATGTTTTCATTCTAGACCGTCCGATTTTAGAATTAGGGTTTTCTACCTCTTTATATAGTGTCTTTGCATTATTTACAGTTTTTGTGTTTTGAGTTGAGTGAAATACAGAATAATACATTCTCTGAAGATGGCCTCTTCATCCTCGTCATCAACAACACCACCTTTTTCTGATATACTGAAGCAGAAAGTGCGTGATAAAGTTATGAAGCATTTCAATAAGGATGTTCTTTATAGTGATGTTCTGAAGCAACACCTGAATGTTTTAAGAGCTGGTGTTGCTGATCGTGACAAAATGATGGATCAGCTGCTTGCTATGCCTTCTTCGTCATTGCGTGATATTTATGTTTTGTTTTTGGTTGACCTGGCTATAGCTGATGAGGACCAGGTTCAAGCTATTTGGAAGATCATGCAGCTGATTAAAGTTTCTGTTGATTTGAAGATGGATTTTCTTGCGTCTTTTGTCTAAATCTTTTTTATGTAATTTAGATGATGTTGTCTTTTATTTTATGAAGTGGTTTTTAATGAAGAATGATTTTATTTTTTATGTTTGCGTTATTATCATATGAACATGCGTTATATTTGTTGTTCCGATATTAGTCATTTGATTTTACGATGAGAAACGAGTTAATGCATGATTATGACATTTTTTAATGTTTTGCGTTTAAATTATGATTCGCTTAGTGGTTTTAAGTTGAGCATATGCGTGATTTTTATATAAAAGTTTGAGTTATTCGTGTTTTTTGTTGATGCGTAGTTAGATTATGTTCAGCTTAGTGGTTTTTTATTCAGTTGCGTGAAAACGATGAACGTATGCGTTATTTTTGTGTGTAAAGATTGAGGTATGCGTTTTTTTTGTTAATGCATATTTAAAGTTGTCTATGCGTCTTTTATTTAAAGGTAAAGGGACGTTAATACCCCTTTTAAAGACTCCGTATCTTTTTTTTTATCAATTAAGCGTCTAAATTAACGCTGAAGATGGGAAACAATTTAGCGCCGTCAGATAAAAAAAACACGGAGATCCGCGGATAATATCCCTTGGCATGCAAATCGTCCTTTGTATAATAACTTTCCCCTATATATATATATATATATATATATATATATATATATATATATATATATATATATATGGGGACTTTCATTTAAGAATCATTTGATTTTGCGAACTTTTGAGAACCATTCTGAGCCACTAGTTATATATAAGGACCCCCCCCTGGTGAAAATGAGTGACTTAGAATAGTTCTAAAAAAAATTTTTAAAACAAAAAGTTCTCTTATCATAACCCTATATATATATGTGTGTGTGTGTGTGTGGGGGGGGGGGGGGGGGGGTTTGTGAGTGTGTCTATATGTTTGTGTGTATGTAGGTGGGGGGAGGGGGGTATTTTTGGTAGAACACTAAATATTGCGAATATTGCGAGAGCACGAAAAACAAAAACAAAAAATCATTCACTTTTTTGTCTTAAAATTTTTAAAATATAAAAAATGAAATAAATGTAATGTTTGTTCTTTTTATCATGAAACTAAAACGAAAATAATATGAATGAGTTTCGTTCATATATATACCGGCACGTGTGTAATTCATGTGTAAGTTATTTTACGTACACATGTGTAGAAATTTTGAATCTATTATACACATAAACATACATATTTGTATGTAAGAAGTATACAAATTTAAAATTTTAAACCACGATTCAAAAACTTAAACGATTTAGATTTTTCTCCTTTGTTCTCCTGGTAATTTAGCATTAAAAGCCTAGCGGTTCGGTGCTTGTCCTTCACAACCTCATGCCTCTAGTTTGATCTCCTATCAATGGTTTTTTTACCTTCGGATTTCTTGTTTGTGTTTTTATTTCATGCCTTTCTTTAGCTTCTATTTATTTTAATTTTAGTTTTTAGTTTTAGCTTTAGCTTCGGTTTTATCTAAAGTTTTAAATATTATCAACGTCGACCCTCCAAGTGATAAGTGAGGAGAATTGACGTACTTATTTTTATCAATGAACCAACGTGACTTTTTTTTCCCACGGTTTAATATCTCCATGCATTCTGCGAGTAATTTGACTCGTTCATGAACAATAAGTGGTGTGCTGTGAGGTGTATATAAAAATGTACCAGTTTTAATGACACCTTTGTTGCATAAGTTTTTAAATTTATAAACACGATAACTTAAACAACTACTATTTCACCACACAACATGGGCAAGTGCACCCATCATGGAGCAATATAGTAGTAGTAAGTAAACCGAGATCGTTCAAGGACACAATGGAAAATAGGGATTTTGATACTTTATCTTTGTTACCGTCTAACCAAATCTATTTATTATAAAGATGTTTGATTGAACTAAACTAAAAATGAGAAAAGAAAATAAAGATAAAATAAGATTGTGTTTTTGGTTTTGTAAATCGAAGTTAATATTACTTGGGAGAACGTACCGGTGGTTGAAGAAGATTGAATGAGTATTTATAATCCTTTCTTAAGATTATCAGGCAACTAGACCGCCTCTCAGCCTCAAATCAAGTATTACTACTCTCCCGGGTGATCGTCTACGAGGAGTAGGAACCCCGGGGAACTGTGCTACTAGTGAACAAATGTAGTGGTGTAATGCCATTTTGTCACACCCTCAAAATCCGCCCTCGTGGAACCACCGATTCGGAGGCGTGACCTACCAGGATCTAAGTCGTCAGACACACTTAACATACTACATGCAAGTTTGAATATTTGAAAACCCAAGTTTTAAAGTCCGAAAGTTTTAACAAAGTTCTTAATGTTTGCAAGCGTGATTCAAACGTAAATAGTTTAGTTGTCTCACGCCTGAAGTGCTTAATGATAAAACAGTTTAACTGACATATGCAATATTTAGAAATGAACCATGAGTCTTACACGTGCTCCTTAACGTGCTCCTAGGAACCCGAGAAAAAACATGCTAAAATGCATCAACATGAGGTTGGTGAGTTTAGAGATTTAAATGAAACAGTTAAACAATCATTTATCAAAACCGTAAGTTACCTGATTAGTCTCAACCAGACCTAACCCGAAAGCGGGATAGCGATCCCAAAGCAATTAATATACCCTTGGATAGCTAGTCCATGCTTATTATAACCCAATAGCGCCCTGTACCCATTACTTGACTGAATGAAATTGCCTTCCCCCTTATGCCTTTGTCGAGCAAAGACTGAAAACCTTAGGATAATATATCACCCCTCTCCACTCCCTAGAAGGCAAGTGGTGCTAGAGTGACTAGCCGGGGCAGGGCTTGTCAGACCCAATAGATCTACTAAAAATTTCCCCGTTATCAAAACGATATTCATGGTATGCTGTAGAAGTACTTTATGATTGGAAAACTGAATCTCGCTATGGTCACAATATAGTATATTAATTAAAAGAGTGTTTATGAAAACGTAACCGTTACCGCATGTCTTCTCCCCCAAAAGTAAAACAGTAAAACGTGGGGCCATGAACTCACCTTAGGGTGCAATTTAGAAATCCAATAATCAGTGCTTGAACAATCGACGGTGAATCTCCCTATACTTCACCTATGACACATAACAGTGTCAGTGTTGACTGTGTTGACCGACTGTCCCAACAATGCGCGGACATTAGACAAGTTGACTCTAAAACACATTGGTGGTTGATTTAGGTTTTATAATATGTATCCTAACATGTATATCGCATATAACATGTTATGTTATGACAATATTAAAACATCACAATTCATTACGACGTTATCCTGCGGATACGATGTATGACCGACGGGGCGATCGTACAAAGTCTTGTCATTCCCACCGAGGTAGGAGACTTGGGACTTGTACACGCGTATAACTCATAGTTTACTTAATCCAATAGCGTGTAATCAAACAACCAAGCACTTTCACGATCATTAGCATGCGTCACATAATTATTTATTTTTTTCCGATAAATATATATTTACCACATAAGAACCAAATTCACATCAAAACAACATAGTTATTGCACGTTAAGTCATAAGAAACCACATTTAACATATTTCTAGTCATATAAGGCATTCGCAACATCATGTATATTGAATAAGTCTCCACACCATAATTAGGTGATTGGAGTTTCTATATATAACAAATAATATTACACAGAGATTACAGCAAAATTAAGTAATTACACAAATAAACCTTAATGAATTTATATTTGACTAACATCTCCCCTCAAGCGAAACGGTGCAGGACCCAGGCAAAGGAGTTTGCGAAAATATTCAAATTGATCACGGGGTAAACTTTTTGTGAATATGTCTGCAACTTGAAGTTTGGACGGAACAAACTTTGTATGCAGTTTTCCCGAAGTAACAAGTTCATGAATGAAATGATAGTCAAGGTCTAAATGTTTGGAGCATTTATGAGCAAGGGGATTTGGTGACATAAATATGGCACTTTGGTTGTCACATTGTAACGTGGGTCGTTCTGGAGGAAGAACATGAAGTTCTCGAAGCAAATGCATTATCCAAACAATTTCCGCGGCCGTATTAGCCATGGCCCGATACTCGGATTCACAACTCGAGCGAGCCACGGAGTGTTGCTTTTTAGCACTCCAAGATACAAGATTGCCACCTAAAAAGATTGAGTAACCATACGTGGATCTTATAATACACCGTGCCCAATCTGCATCGGAATACCCAAGAACATTTGAGGTAGCTTGTTTCGAAAAGGTTAAACCATAGGATATTTTCCCCTTAATATACCGAAGCATCCTCTTGACATGTTGAAAGTGATCTTGAGTGGGAGCTTGGAGAAATTGACTTAGTTGGTTGACACTATACGAGATGTCAGGTCTCGTAATAGTTAAATATTGTAAGGCACCAATTATGGAACGATAGAACGTAGGATCATGATAAGGTTCGCCTTCTTTGACTAGCGAAATGTTGGGAGAAAGTGGTGTAGGCATAGGTTTAGCATCAAGCATGTTGGCCTTGAGGAGGATTTCCTTTGCATACTTGGTTTGGCTTAAAAAAAAAGCCATCTTTGATGTTGGTGACTTCAAGTCCAAGGAAGTAGTTGAGGTCTCCCAAGTCCTTGATCGCAAATTCTTTATGAAGACGAGTGATGAAGGCCCTGACAGTTTGTTCATTACCTGTTAAAATGAGATCATCAACATAAACAAGTAAGTATATAATGCATGTGTCACGTTTGAAGATAAACAGAGACGGGTCCGCTCGACTATAAATAAATCCATTTTCTAAGAGAAATGCACTAAGTCGATGGAACCAAGCCCGTGGGGCTTGCTTAAGTCCGTAGATAGGTTTGTTGAGGCGACACACATGATTGGGCAATTTCGGGTAAATAAACCCAGGCGGTTGTTCCATAAACACTTCTTCACTTAGTGTCCGGTGTAAGAATGCGTTGTTGACATCTAGTTGGTGAAGCTTCCAGTCGTATATCATGGCAAGCGAGAGCACCATACGAATCGTGGTAGTTTTAACAACCGGACTAAAAGTATGTGAGAAATCCAGCCCTGGAAATTGAGAAAACCCTTGAGCTCGTGCTTTGTACCAGTCTAGAGATCTATCCTGCATGTATTTTAGTGCGAAAAAAGCCATTTGGAACCTACAACATTTGAACAAATTGGTCGAGGAACAAGTGTCCATGTTTTATTTAATTGTAGAGCACTTAATTCATTTTTCATGGCATCAACCCAATGAGGATGTCGCGAAGCGACTTTGAATGAGCAGGGATCGGACGTGGCAAGAAGAGTTTGGATAACTGGGCTTTGGGTAGAAATATGCGCACGATGTTTTAGTTTGAAGATTCTGGCCTTGGCCCTTGTGATCATAGGGTGGCCCGTGGGTATGGGAGGCAGAGAGGGAGGAGATGGAGGAGATCCGGATTGCGAGTGAGCAGGCTGAGGAGAAGGGCTACAAGGTGGGGTGGACGAGGTGCTTGAGGAGTCTGAATCATCATCAGATGACGTTGAGGGGATTGGGCCGAGTTGGTTTTGGGGTAGGGGAATATCGCATAAAGGGCATGAAGATGGGCTGGTGGTATTGGGCCAATCAGGTGAAGCATTACAAGGGTTAGGATAATGGGAGGATGGGCTTGTAAATTGTGATAGTGTGGATGAAGGGCTTTGCCCAACAGACGTGGCTGAGTTGATTTCCAGAAACGAGGTAACAGGAATTTGAGATAGAGGGGTTGAATCAAGTTTGTCTGTGAATAGGAACATAGTTTAATAAAATTTCGCATGTCGGGTGATAAAATTGTGATTTGTGGTAGAATCAAAACACCGATACCCTTTATATTGTGTGTTGTAACCAAGAAATATGCAAGGGAGAGCACGGGGTTAAAGTTTATTATAGGCGTAGTGACGAAGGTACGGGAACACACGACAACCAAAGGTGCAGAAGTATTTGTAGTTGGGTTAAACATGATGTAACAATTCAAACGGGGACTTGTTTTCCGTCACTATGGAGGGTAACCGATTTATGATGTATGTGGCACTGCTAAATGCGTCAACCCAAAAATGCAATGGAGGTTTTGGAGTTGAACAAGAGGGCAAGTCCTGTCTCGATGATGTGCCTATGTTTTCGTTCTACTCGATCATTTTGTTCGGGGGGCATTTACATATATCCCCTTTCTAAGCTCTTTAATTACATATATACCCAAGTTTAAAATTCAATTACATATATCCCCTCCCCTAAACATATATATTACATATTTACCCAACTCATTAAAAATAACTAATTATATGACTATTTTACCCTTATTAATATTTATATATTTTACCTTCTTAATATATTTAATTACATACTTCTCACAGCTTCCAAATGCTTCTCGAAAGTGATTCGAAAAGCTTAATACCAGATACGGATCAATAGAGCAGAATGTTTATAAAATAAAAAACCCTCCATTGTCTTTTTTATCCTGATTCAATAACTACCTAAAGAAACTCACACAAAACATGAAATGTAAAACAAATCAAAATCAGATTAAATCCTTCGCCCAAAATAACGTTGCTGCCTTCTAAAATAACTAAATAAAAACAAACCAATGATCCACTACTCTCTCGCTGTTGTTGGTTGAAACAACAGCAACCGTGTTTTCGTTTCCGCTTTCAGTTGTGTTTTCTTCATCTAAGCTGAACGCGACTGATTATTTTTGACGTTAATAGGTTCGTTTATTCAAAACCGCAAAAAGTTATAGGACTAGGTCTACAAGTTAGGAGTCCGATCATAAACACTAGGATTATGCCAACTCTCTTGTACCTTCTCGTGGATGGTGAAGAAACAATTAGACCTTGTGAACAAAATCCCCAATTCAATTAAAAGAACACTATCTACAGAGAGAAATTATTTAGAGACAGATTAGATAGAGAGAAGCAAAGAGTATAGGAAGAAATAGAGATTGTGTTTTTGTTTTTGTTTTAATTAATTTAAGGGTAATTAAGTAATTTTATATAAAAGAGGAGATATATGTAATTAAATTTTAGGCTTGGGTATATATGTAATTGATTGGTTTAGTAAGGGGATATATGTAAATCTCCCTTGTTCGGGTGTATAAGGGCACGAGAGACGATGGAAGATGCCACCATCACTTTGAAAAACTTTGATTGTCGTGGAAAGTTGATTTGATAAAAACCAGTTTTGACCCGTAATGGATATAACCACGTGAATCGACTGTAGTCATCAATGAAAGCCACATAATACCGATAACCATCAGTAGATACAATGGGAGACGTTCCCCATAGATCACAATGAAAGATACCCAAAGGGTTTAAGGCACGTTTGACATTGTTGTCAAATGGGAGTTTGTGTCTTTTGGCCATCTGACATGGCATACGAACAGTTGGTTTAGGCAATAAGGATGTGACTTTTAACAAGCCAAGTTTATTTAATAACGTGATTACATCAAAATTGACATGTACCAAGCGGGCATGCCATAATTCAAACGAGTCTTTATTTGAAGACGCAGTAAGGGCTTGAGGCTCATCCTTCCGGGGCGGTTTTAGTAGCGGTTTGGTTTAGGAGACTGTAGCAGGTGGAGGCTTTGTGGCGTGGTTTACCACACCATTGACATGGATCAGGTTGATAAAAGCGAGAACCGCGACCACCACGGCCACCGCGATTGGAGCCACGATAAAACTGACGATTGTTACCTCTGCCTTTATTGAATCGATTTGAAGGTATGCGGCTATTCTGAGCAGTGAAAGCAACAGTGGGCTAATTTCCCACATTAGATTGATTTCCATGGAGGCTTCTTGAAAAAAGTTCAGTATTTTCCGCCCGAGTTTGAAGTTCACGGAGGGTTATATTCGGTTGGGCTGCCTTGAGGGAAATAGAGAAATTTTCGAAGGCCGGACCAAGACCTTTATAGAAGGCATGAGTCTTGTCCACCTCCGACACCGGCTGACCGATCGCAGCGATTTGATCGGTGAGTGCCTTGAATCACCTGCCAAACTCAGCAACCGACTGATTACCTTTGGTGATCGAGTTTAATTGATCTTTGATATTCTGAACACGTTCAATAGATGCATCAGAATATATGTCGGCCAACGCCTGCCATTTTTCACGCGTCGTTTTGTATCCGACGATGTCAAGAAAAACTTCCTCAGTCAGACTGTTGTGAAGAAGCACCACTGCTTTCTTCTTTTCAGATTTCCAACGAGTTAACTCAGGATTTGGAACAGCCTTGTCACCTTCTTGGGTTGTCTAAGGCGGAATCGGAGTGCCGTCGATGTGAGCGGACAGGTCTTGGTATTCAAGCAGAGAAATCATATGATTCATCCATAATACATAGTTTGTGGGGGTGAGGCGCAGGGAAATGGAATGAAGAGCGGAATTGAATTTGGAGATTTGAGATATATCGGAGGAGGTGGAAGCCATGGAAAGCGAAGAGGAGGAAGATGATCGGAGGGAAGAGGTGAAAGGGTGTGGAACGACAGGGAGAATAGGAAGGAGAAAAGGTAGGGCTCAATGATACAATATAATGAATAAGTCTCCACACCATAATTAGGTGATTGGAGTTTCTATATATAACAAATAATATTACACAGAGATTACAACAAAATTAAGTAATTAAACAAATAAACCTTAATGAATTTATATTTGACTAACATCATGCATGCAAGATATTACGCTTTACGATTACCTTCCGTATGTTAAAAATAAATATTTATTTAAATATTTTTTTATTTTTTATGGAAACTTCCCATCCAATATCAACTTTATCATTCGATTTGCATCCAACAACAATAATCAAGTCACTTTATCATGGATCATGCATAGATCTATCATCGTAACCCTAGATCTATAATGTACCTAAACAAATATTGGATTTTTATTGAAGATTTGATGTAAAGTTTGTGACTTTATCACTCAACAAGCATAGATCTACTATCATCAAGCATCTTGGACGTAAATCATGCATCAAAACTCAAGCTTTATCAACATGCAAACATTCAAACATTAGATCTCATCATGGATCATCATATCATCATGAAAAATCACATTTTTCATATACAAATCCAAACTTTATCATTCAAATCACTAGATCTGATCATCCAAATCATATCATCATAGAAGAAGCATAGATCTAACATAAAGATGGAAACTTGATGATAAAAAGCAAGTAAACATGAAAAAAGAACATACCAACAATTAGATGCGAAAACAAAGACGATTCGGGCCTTCGATCTTCACAAAAATAAACCAAATCCTCAAGGGACTGATGGGAGGTGTTAGAACAGAGGTATTAGGGATGTAATGGTGTTTAAAACGGCTGGAAATGAGGTATAATGCGGCTAACAACGTATTTTTAGCTAGAAAATAGGGTTTTCCGGAAATGAAGAAACAAGCGTATCGCCGGTCTCATTTAAATGAAAGAGGCATATAGCCTAGAAGTCATTTTGGTAGCCCTTTTGACTTTTGTTGACATTTCACGTTTTTTGAGGTTTTTGTCATGGTTTTCAAAGTTTTCTTCCGATTTCAGTTCATTATCATTTTGATCACATCAAATCCAATAAAATCAAGTATCAACTTGCCATATAACAATTTACAATCATGCAATTAAATTCACATAACAGTTTGCACATTATTCACAATACTTAGCATTTTTTAGTTAATCGCCAATGTTTCGAGACGTGAACTTACGTGTGATGTTTGTGAAGTGTTTTAAGGCTACTAGAGTCTTCTAATACCTTAATTGACATACTACGCCTATATATGCGACTCTCGGTTTACCGGTTTTCTCAGTTTTATCCGTTTTTAAAGCTCGGGTCCCACACAAAGGGCCGGATTGTCACATCATCCCCTTGTTAGAGAATTCTGGTCCCGAAAATTAAGATCGCAACCCCGTTGCTAAGCTTGTAAGTATCACCCATTTAAAAGTTGCAACTTCGTTGCAAAGAGTTTTGGAACCGCTGCAACCTTCTTGCAAAGATTTTGAACGAAACATAAATCATAAAATGTGTTACTATTCAAAAGCAAACGAAATTTTTTCCAGGTTCTTACATCATCCCTTCCTTTTAGGAAATTTCGTCAAGAAATTTAAGAGTTATCATCGTTTGTCGTCACAACAAACTTGAATTATACGCATCGTCTGATTCTCGCGTTCTCAGATAAACTTGGCTTCCGCTTCAAGTTCCACTGAACTTTAACCATCGAAATCTCGTCCTGCTTGAGCTATTTGACTTTACGATTCATTATTTCCACTAGTTTCCCTGTAGGACGCAGTCTCTTGTCAGCTTCCACCTTCCCGAGTGGACTACAAACAGCTTGCCCAACAGGTGTTCATTAGATACATCGATTATGCACGCTGCTCAGCTCCTCTGAAAGATTCGATTTGCAAATGTCTGAACCGATACGTTCAATGACCTCGGGCAATCTACCACACCCGGTGTTTAGCTTTCCTCTTTTCTCGAAATGATTATCCACTTTCCAAAGCGATACTCTCGGAAGGATTTATCCCCTTTCTCTCCAATGGTTTGTTACGCTTATCGATATAAGCTTTCTATGTAATGCGAGCGGCTGCTATGCGATTTCGCATCCGAACAGCCCTCCCGGTTTATTTGCGAACATACTCAGACTTGGTAAGCTGACTATCCTCAACGTTGAAAAGACATTAGAGTAATGGCCACTGCTGTAGAAACTCCACTAATGGTAGGCGACGTCCCAATTTACACTCAAGATAACCCAGGTAAGTCCTTAATAGGAGTCCTAGAGTTTGAGCAGGGGTAACGGTGCTCACACCGACCCATTTCCTTAGTGCTTGCCCCAAGTTTCTAATTCCATTTACTTTGAATTGCTTTCTCATTCCATGCAAGAATTACGACTCCTAGTTCTCATCCTTTCACGAGCTGAGTATTTCGGATTCGATCTGGGAACTCAAGATAAGTTGTTAGCTGCAAAGCCCGAATACACTTCGGCTTCGTTTCCCTTATGGCTTATGGCATCAGATACCACATTAGCCTTACCCGGTCGGTACCTGATGGTACATTCTAATTTTCTAAACGATTCAACTCAGCTTCGATGCTCCATGCTCGATCATCCCTAGTCGAAGATACGCTGAAGACGCTTGTGATCGGTGTAAATCCTTGGTACCGTAAAAGTATGTCCTCCGATCTTCAACACAATAAAAAAATCATGGTTCCTAGCTCCTAATCACGAGTTGTATAACACTGCTCACTATCCCAGAGTTCGTCGAGAGGCATACGCGATAACCCTATCGCTTTGCATAAGGGCATACTTAAAACCTTGCATAGATGCATCATAATGCATGACAAAGTATTCTGCTCCTTCTGGTAAGGAAAGAATAAATGCACTTGTAGGACTTCCGCTTCAATTACTGAAGTGCAGTGTCCCACTTTGCATCCCAAATATGCACAACACTCTTGCGCGCTAAAAACGTCAAAGGTTACGTAATCCGTGAAAATCTTTCAAAGAATTGGTGTACTTCGGTTGGTGTCTTAGGTACAGGTCAATCCTTGATGAATTCACATGAGTTCCTAATCCATTTACGACATGACGCAAAAATTACACTTCCCAAATATAGGTGTCACATTCCTTGAACTTAGCATACATCTAATCATTTCTCAATAAGTCAAGAGATTAAGCGAAGACACTTGGCGTTGCCTTCCTTCATCTTGGAACAAATGAGAATGTCATCACTGAGTACAATGATGAACTAAACGAAACATGACTCACAAACTCGATTCTTAAAACTCATGAATGTTAAGGTTGCATTGGTCAACCCAACGACATAACCAAAACTCATAACGACTATATTGAGTCCACAAGCTACTGGCGGAATATCTTCCACTCAGACCCTTAACTGAAGAAAATCGGTTCTTAAGGTGATCTACGGATAGTGGCTCGACCCTCGAAGCTGTTAGCAGATCGATATGTAGAAGAAAATGTTGATTCCTCACAGCTCCCTTTTCCAATGCCGATAATTGGTGCACGCTCGAAGAATTGCTCCATTCTTCTTACAAATAAAAAGACGAACTAGGACCACGAAACTATTTCCCAGCAAATATTGTATTTGAGCATAAACTTCCCAGAGCTCACTAGGCGTGAATTGGTGAGGCGCTCAGGCATTTGGCATTGCCCTAAGTTTCGTACCCACTCGAATTTCCATCTACCGAGTCAGAGGAAGACCTAGCTAGTCTCACAGTATACTTTTAAAGAATCTCAAAAGGGTAGGGTTCCTTCAGCGCGAGGTTCCTCATTCAGCTGCTCAACGTCCTGAGTCTAATTACGATCTCTGCTTGACGCTTGGAATATCAATCCATTCCGATGATCCCTTCAAAGTCTCCCAAAGATGGCAGTAGCAGTCCCATATTCACATAATGGCTCAAAAGCTTCGTCGCGACTTTGAACAAGATAGTTTGGTCAACTAGCCTACAATTCGCGGGGTTTATCGAACACTCAAATCCTAACAGGCGATCTATCATGCTAATAGCTTTATTAAAGTTATTTGATATAAGGATTCCACCAGCATCGACATCAAACAGAAGTAACGAAACAAAGTACGCTTTGAGAGAAAAGACTTACCAAAACGCCTTTCTTTACTTTAGAGTCCTCTTATTCCAATTACGTACGCTTGAGCCTGACGATTTCCATCGCTGTAGCTGCCGCCTTTTCCGTTCCTCTTTAGCTTTGGACAGTCCCTTTTAAGATGTCCCATCCGACCACATTTAAAGCATCCTGACTGGTTACCTTGATTACCTTGCCCATTTTTTCGTTGTTTCTACAATGTTCTACTTTGTGTCCACCCTTTCCACACTTGCGGCCCTTTATGCTGTCACAGTTCCCCTCATGATGAAAGCCACATTTGCCACATTTTGGCAGTGTTCCATGATATCTGTCAGCAATATCACTCGAACCCTGACTATTTTGCTTGCCCTTGTTGCTGTCGACCTTCATGTTCTAGTTTCGACCGAACCAGGCTTGTCTCTACTAGAATCATCCCAATTCCTTTTATTGTTAGAAGAACCAGACAATGCCTTTCGAGGCGCTAGGGTTCCTTGTTGCACTGCTTGGTCAGTCAGCTTATGAGCGAGATGAATTGTGTCTCTGATGTTTGTAAGAGTGCTAGAAGTCACCAGGCTTTGAATTTGGGGTACCAACCCATCGATGAACCGCTCAATCCTCCTGTAAGGCGGCTCTATTATAGTAGGGCACAACAAAGCTAGTTCATTCGATCGAGCAACATAAACTTCAATCTCTAATCCTTCCATTTTTAAGTTTCCGAATCCCAGTTCGAGCTTTCTAATTTCCATTCGTGGACAATATTCCTCCACCAGCATGCGGGTAAACTCAGCCCCACGGTGTCATTAGCAGCTTCCAAACCCATAATTTGTACTTGAGCATTCCACCATGTTAATGCGACTCCCTCAAGTGTTCCTGTGGTTAACTCGAGACTCAACTGGACAGTTGCACCTTTCAAACACTGAGTTAGATTTCTCCACCCACCTTAACAGGCCAACCACCCCTTTTATTCCTGTAAATGAGTGGGGTTTTCACTCCATGAATAACTTGTACATGCAAGCATTGTGACCAATTGAGTTTGCCTAAGCGTGTGCAGTCAATGCCACCACAACACTCTGACCGATAACTGTTTGAAGCTCTTCTGCTGTCATGTTGATTCCACGTCCTCGGTCACGACCTGCAATGATCTTTATTCATAGTATACATAAATGATTATCATCCCGGTGTTTATCATTCAAGCATAGTACAAATAATCATTGGCAAAAGAAACACATAACAAATTTAATAACAATTTCAAACAAAATAAAGTCGCAACAGGTTTGAAATTTCATTTATTTAAACGAAAGATCAAATTTTTATGTGCCACGATAGACAAAGAAACAACTTCCGACAAGTTGCATAGAGAGAAATAGAATTAAACAAGCTATAATTATAGCCGAATATAACAACTCTCCTTTGCCTTTTGGCTTCCCCGACAAGGACTTTTGCTAAAAGATCCTCGGGACCTCCCCCTCCAGGGGTTCCAGATAAGTGTCCTTACACGGTAACCCCAGTCTGAGTTACAAGTTGCCAATTCCTTACGATAGCCGCCATGTTCCTACATGCACGTACACGATCCACCAAGTTTCTATGCACTTCTTTAGTATGACTCCAGTTACGGCTCGAAGACTAGATTAGCTCGTCCAAACACCATTGTGTTTCTCGTAACTGTGCAATGCTCGTTGCGTAGTGCCTATGGCTGCTACTAACGCGACGATCCACCGAATCCTTAGAGTGTGAAAATGAAGGCTATATGGCACACATAAGGCCTCTAACATTTAAGCGGAAAGATCATTAGACATGAAGGAAGGAACGCTCTGCACCACGACCAACTGTCGTACATGTTATTTGAACCATCCCCAGTTTATAAGATCTCGAAGGTTCTGTACGCAGATCAACTCAGTGAATCCATTTGCATCGAATGACGTCTTGTCGTTGCTCGTCTTCCGAGATCTCTTCCCCTTGTTTGCAGATGACGCGCCAGCAGACGACAAAGAGGTAAATGTCATGTCCACTGTATACACTCCATGTATACTTCCATATGTGGCCGCTTTATGAATAACCACCCAGTCAATTCATCAAAGCACCGTAGGGATAAGATGTGAGAGAAATGTGAATTGTAACCAAAGATATTAGGTATGTATGTACGTATAATCATATACATATATATATATATATATATATATAGTATCAAGAGAGTGGCCAATCACGTATATGTGCGTCTACAGTGTGTGTCTACCCAACTCTAGCCATAGTTGGACCTAATGCAAGTCTAAGTTCTCTATGGCTGATGGCTCTAATACCAATCTGTCAGACCCCAAAACTCCGCCATCGGGGCACCACCGATTTGGAGGCGTGACCTACCAGGATCTGAGTCATCAGACACACTAAACATACTACATGCAAGTTTGAATATTTTAAACCCAAGTTTTACAGTCAAAAAGTTTTAACAAAGTTCTTAATGTTTACCGAAGCGTAAATCAAACGTAAATAGTTTAGTTGTCTCACGCCCGAAGCACTTAATGATAAAACAGTTTAACTGACATACGCAATATTTAGAAATGAACCATGAGTCCTACACGTGCTCCTGAGCGTGCTCCTAGGAACCTGAGAAGAAACATGCTAAAATGTTTCAACACAAGGCTTGTGAGTTCAGAGAGTTAAAATGAAACAATTGAACAATCATTTATCAAAACCGTAAGTTACCCGTTTAGTCTCAACCAGACCTAACCTGAAAGCAGGATACCGATTCCAAAACAAATAATATACCCTTAGATAGCTACTTCATGCTTATTATAACCCAATAGCGCCCTGTATCCATTACTTGACTGAATGAAACTGCCTTCCCCCTCATGGCTTTGCCGAGCAATGAGTGAAAACCTTAGGACAATATAACACTCATCTCCACTCCCTAGAAGGCAAGTGGGGCTAGAGCGGCTAGCCGGGACAAGGCTTTTCAGAACTAGTAGATCTACTAAATATTTCCCCATTATCAAATCGATATTCATGGTACGCTGTAGAAGGACTTTATGATTGGCAAATTGAATCTCGCTATAATCACAATATAGTATATTAATTAAAAGAGTGTTTATGAAAGTGTAACCTTTACCGCATGTCTTCTCCCCCAAAAGTAAAATAGTACAATGTGGGGCCATGAACTCACCTTAGGGTGAAATTTAGTAATCCAATAATCAATGCTTGAACAACCGACAGTGAATCTCCCTATACTTCACCTATGACACATAACAGTGTGCCTGTTGACTGTGGTGACCGACTGTCCTAACAATGCATGGATATTAGACTAGTTGACTCGACAACACATTGGTGATTGACTTAGGTTTTCTAATATGTATCCTAACACGTACATCGCATGTAACATGTTATGTCATGACAAAATTAAAACGTCACGAATCATTACGACGTTATCCCGCATATACGATGTATGACCGACGGGGCGATCGTACAAAGTCTTGTCATTCCCACCGAGGTAGGAGACTTGGGACTTGTACAGGCATATAACTCATAGTTTATTTAATCCAATAGTGTGTACTCATACAACCAAACACTTTCACGATCATAACCATGCATCACATAATTATTTATTATTTTCCGATAAATATATATATTTACCACATACGAACCAAGTTCACATCAAAACCACATAGTTATTGCACGTTAAATCATAAGAAACCACGTTTAGCATATTTCTAGTCACATAAGACATTCGCAACATCATGTATGCAAGTTACTACGCTCTACGATTACATTTCATACGTTAAAAATAAATATTTATTTAAATATTTTATTATTCATGCAAGTTTCCCATCCAATATCAACTTTATCATTCGTTTTGCATCCAACAACAATAATCAAGTCACTTTATCATGGATCGAGCATAGATCTATCATCGTAACCCTAGATCTATCATGTACCTACACAAATATTGGATTTTTATTGAAGATTCGACGTAAAGTTTGCGACTTTATCACACAACGAGCATAGATCTACTGTCATCAAGCATCTTGGACATAAATCATGCATCAAAACTCAAGCTTTCTCAACATGCAAACATTCAAACACTAGATCTCATCATGGATCATCATATCACCATGAAAAATCACATTTTTCAAATAAAAATCCAAACTTTATCATTCAAATCACTAGATCTGATCATCCTATTATCATATTATCATAGAAGAAGCATAGATCTATCATAAAGATGGAAACTTGATGATCAAAAAGCAAGTAAAACATGAAACAAGAACATACCAACAATTAGATGCGAAAACGAAAACGATTCGGGCCTTGGATCTTCACAAAACTGAACCAAATCTTCAAGGGATTGAGAGGTGTTAGAACAAAGGTATTAGGGCTGTAATGGTGTTTAAAACTGCTAGAAATGAGGTATAATGCGGCTAACAACGTATTTATAGCTGGAAAATAGGGTTTTCCGGAAATGAAGAAACAAGTGTATCGCCTGTTTCATTTAAATGAAAGAGGCGTATAGCGTAGAAGTCATTCTAGCATCCCTTTTGACTTTTGTTGACTTTTTACGTTTTTTCGAGGTTTGGTCACATATTTCAACATTTTCTCCCTTTTTCAATCCACCATCATTTTTATCACATCAAATCCAATAAAATCAAGTATCAACTTGTCATATAACAATTTACAATCATGCAATTAAATCCACATAACAGTTTGCACATAATTCACAATACTTAGCAGTTTTCAGTTAATCACCAATGTTTCGAGACGGCGAACATGTGTGTGATGTTTGTGAAGTATTTTAAGGCAAACAGAATCTTCTAATACCTTAATTGACATACTACGCTTATATACGCGACTCTCAGTTTTCCAGTTTTATCAGTTTTATCCGTTTTTAAAGCTCGTGTCCCACCCGAAGGGCCAGATTGTCACACATTTACTTACATGACCCCTTCTCAGGCCAGTACACTATACTCGACATGACGTCATGAACCAGCAGGGGAACAACCCTGCGTGCCGGTTATTTTATTATGAAAATTATCTTTTTAAGGGACTAAAGTCCGTTTCTTTCATGCACCGCTCTCGCACAAGCATGTCTGGTGTAACCAGAGCAAAGTTCACAAACACGTACCATATCGGCTTCCGTGAAGTGATAAAATATTACCAACCCCCATTCCCAACCAATACATTCAACCCGCACTTGTGTGACAACCGGGTTTGCATACATAGACATAAGGACCCCCAAACGTATCATGTATCATGGAACGCGAGTCACCCGAAGGATCATGCATCGTCCCTCGACCGAGTGTCACAAGTCTGGTCCTTGGGAATTCGACTCCCCAAATGGTATGTGATATGTAGAGCACGTTTGGTTCAGAAAATCAATAATAAACTTTCTATAAAAGGGTTTTCATAAAGTTATTAAACACACCTTATGCGAGTTTATAAAGTCATTAACTAACCCACCAAAGTTTTGTTACTTCCTAAGTAAGTATAAGAATTTAGCCAAACATGGCTTTAAAGATCTCCTTAAGAGAAGAAGAAAGATTCATAGAAAAATACTTTGCAAAAATTACTTAAGTTATATTTCTTATAAACTTGACTTACAAAAACATAAAAATGCCAAATGGCTCAACAAAACCACAACTACACTAAAGAATGGGGGGAGAAGAATGAGCAGATTGAAATGAAGGAGGAGGGGTGTATATATAGGCAGCTGTGGAGTTTGGCACGGGGCGTGCCTATCAGACGATCTTCAGCAAATTTTCGGCGTAGTGGCATGGGGTCAGGCTTGGTCATTGGCACGGGCCTTGTTGTGTCGTGCTACAGTGGCACGTGACCGTGTCATGTCAGAAGGCGTTCAGACCCAAAAAAGTCAATTCTTAGGTTTAACACGGGGGGTGCAAAATTATGGCACGGGGTGTTTTGACCATAAAATCATCTTCCTCTCATCAAGATACTCAGAATTCACTACTCATGGATCCTGTAACTCATTTTCTAGCCCGAGATATGCTTCTGCGAAGTTTAGATCATTTCCTGACCACACCGGTGTCTTCCAACAGTTGTGCTCCGGGGTGTGGTTGAGTTTTGGGGTTATCGCTTTGTCTTGACTCGAGAGAAGGCCATATGAGGGCATCATGTCCATCTTGCAATGTAATAGCTTGGTTCTTGGCACAATATCACGAAGTCTTCATATTTTCTTTATTTTTGAGCGTTTTTTACTTCTTTTGCGATTTTCACCTGGATCACACTGAAAAACTAGAAAGAAAACAATATCTTACTGTTTTGATAATAGTTAGTCAGATATAGTCCAAAATGTGAGGAATATTTGATATAAAAATATGTATAACTTGGTGCACATCAATAAGCATATCTGGAATTAAGGACTTTGTTTAGTGATCACATGATTAGACTTACGTAAAGAATTTTTTAGACTTGGATCTCGTAAGTCGTGAGCATTATGGAAACTTTAAATACCTACTTTTAAGGTAGCGTTGGTTCGTGGAATTCAATGGAATTGGAATTGATATTTTTTCCTTTAAAAATTGTTCTTAATTGGGTAACGAAGGACTTTAGTCAATGAAAATTAATACTATTTCAACATTCCTTAGAAATACTTCACTTTAACGAAGAAAAGTTCTATGACCTCAAATTCCATTGATTAAAGAAATTCATTTCAATATAAATTTATCCATAACCCAACTAAGCACAACTTTCAAAGGGATACTTTACAATTCCAATTCCATTGAATTCCACGAACCAAATGCTACCTAAGAGAATCGGGGGGTGTTTGGGATTAATGTTATATAGAACTTGCTTGGATTTTGTTACAATAAAAAACCATACTTGGAGAAGTCTAAGGCTTCAAAAATCCATCAAATGGTTGCATGCCACATAGAGAGATGATAGAAAGAGAAAATGAAGCTTTAGGATTCATTTTTTAGATTTTGTGGTTTAGGCTTGGAGATCTAGGCTTCAAAATCAAAACTGGTCACACAATCTCACAGCTTCATACGGCTCCTCCAAACCGCAAAACACAAAAAATGAAACCGCCCCCATGATGCCATGCCACTAGGTGTGGCAGCAAAAAAAAAGCCATGGAAACCGCTAGAACCAAGAGATGGAGCCGCGTACCATACCCCCCCCCCCCTCATCAATGATTTCAAAAACTCATATTCATACAATTCCAATCTCACATTAAAATTTTGATATCGGTGGGCCTGTAAACGAACTTTACGGACACGGACATAGTCATGTTCGTGTTGGTTCATTTAACTTTAACCGAACACGAACAGGAATATTAGCCGGACAAATATTATTTATGTTCGTGTTCGTTAATTAAGAAAGAAACATGTTCATGTTCGTTTATATTCGTTCGTTAAAGAGTAAACGAACGGTTTATGAACGTAAACGAACACAAATTCAAATAAACATAAACACAAACAAATTTAAACGAACAAAAGTTTAACGAACATACATACATGTACACAAATAAACAAATCTAACACATAGTGAGTACAAAAAATAATGTGATCATCTCCTTAGCAAGAAAGTTAATCCATTAATAAAGCACTACTGACTGATTATACAGTGATCTATTGACAGAAAAATGACTTCAAATCCTAAAAAATGATGGTGTCGTGGTGAGTACAAAAGTAAAATAACTGTAAAAATGACTTAGTAAAAGTGTGAAACCCTAAAAAAAATGTTGAGCTGATTATAATTTATTTATTAATAAAACTAAACATACTTAAATGAACGAACTTAAACGAATACAAATAAATGAGCGTTCACGAACATAAATGAACCAACGAAATATGTGTTCATGTTCATTCATTTAATTAAATGAATAGAATATTATGTTCGTGTTCGTTCATTTGTTAAATAAAAGAACATAAATGAACTCTCCGTCGAACATTTCACGAACTGTTCACAAAATGTTCAGTTCGTTTACAGGCATAATCTCGGCGAAGAAGTTAATAGCCACGAGTTCAAGAACTTTGCTACCACTCGTGGGTTGCTATTTCTGTTCCATATATTCAAAAACTCATTTAGAGTTGTTCGATATCGTTGTGTTCTAAGGTTCATGACGTCACGACCCCACGGCGAGATGCCCATAACGTTTGGGGTGTGGCAGATTAGGAGTCATTCCCCTACACCGAGTCTCTTCCTACTGCCACCTATCAATTCCATGACAATGAGCAAACATCCGGCACTACCTCCTATCTATTTCAACCCCATATACAAACTTCTAATTGAACTCCTGAAACAAATTAACATCACTTCCGCCACCCTGTCCATCCTACCTCCGCCCATAACCAACCAACATCCACAAGTACCACATCGCCAACTCCATAACCTATTTCATCCTTACAAGGCCCACACACCTCTGCTCCCCCCCTCCAAATTTTCTGCATTCGACCATGTTAGGTTTTACATTGATTATCCGGATACCCATTTTCTTAAAATCAGTATTTTACTAAAATGATTCATGTCAAATATCAGACATGCAACAAAATTAATTAGATAACGTGAATATGTAAAACTTACAACATGATCAGATTACCATTAACATGAAAACACAGTTAAAATCAATATAATCTAAAATGAGTGTAGATATACCTTAGCCCAAATCCGAACAACCGTTCGAGACACCGAGATGCAACGCGTTATCACTAGTAAAAGAAACGCTCGACTGGAACTGGTGAGTCAGATCATCGACGGTAACAGGTGGCGACGATGGCAGGGACGGCAGCAGCTGTGGGGGAAGGTTGTCGCGTGCCGCGAGCGGCAGCAGCGACTTGAAACAAACTCTGACAACAGCGGTGGTGGTGGCCAGTGACGGTGGTGACGGCGTCACTCAGGCGGAGCCATGCGACTGCGGCGCCGCGTGGCCATAGGTTGCGGCAGTGAAGAGCTCGGGGATGGTTTGCGACGAGGTGGTGGTCGACGAAGGCTGTAGCTCGCGAATAAGGGGGACCAGCCAGTTGGGTCGAAACTGAGAGAAAAGAGAGAGAAGTTTAGGGATTGTAAAACTGTAACCCGAATCTCTCAGTTTGGTGTTATATTTATAACCTCCTGTGTACGCCCAATCTGTATTGAAACTCGATCCGAACCGGATATACTTGATTAATAAAAATTAATTAAATATAATTTCCACTAGATAATTGTTAACAAGTAATAATTATTCAAACCGTCACTATCTAGTAATTACTATTTATCCATATAAATAATAACAAGAAAACGGGCCCGCGCGTTGTGGTGGGGTAAGTTTATTTTTTTAAACATGATATCGTATGTACGTTTGAAGTAGTGATCTGTTTATTTTTTGGAACATGATATTGCTCATAGGTTTTAAACAAATTTGGTGTCACTTGAAATAATGTAGCATACATAAACATCTTTTAGCAAATACAAATGGAAAAAAAATTACAAGGATAGTAAAAAGAAAATGTCCTCGAACCAAAGAAAGTATGTAATACAGAAATTAGGATTCTGTTGTTAAAGAACCCTTCAACAGCCGGCTCAAAGTCAATTGTTGTTGCAAAAGTAGACTGAAGCTGAAGGTTTCCTGTTGTTGGTGACATTAAGCACACCGGCCAGTTTATAATAGAAGAGTGTAAGAAAATTGAGAAGGACATAATGAATCTACATCCTCAAACACATGCTTACTTGGGGCTTAGGATAAATGGAAGATCATATGTATCTAACAATATAATTTTAACAATTTTATATCCAGTAAAGACAAACGACTTGCATGAACTTGAGAAAGTTTTATTTACCAGCTCTAAATATAATAAAAAATTCCTAAGCTATTGATGACCTTTTTTGGTTTCTGGATTTTAAGCACAATTTAGTGAAATAAAACTCGTATCTTTTCAAGCAAATTAATTGCTCAGTATGTAGTAAAAGTTTTTTTCTTGAATTAACCAATTAACTCAGATTAGTATATGCAAACATTTGATTTGATAAATTAGTTATAAAGAAACGCAATTTACCTCCTGAACTGCGACACTCTTCTTAGCAAGCTATTAAGAAAACCAATTTACCTCCTGAAATTATTTTGAACCCTGCAGAAACACATAAACTCTTCCATCAAGACGAACACAAAGTCGTTAGTACTAAGAGGAGGGGTGTTGAGTTTTACAGTGGGTATCCGGGTTGCCCGTTTTAAATTTTTACCGAATAAATTAACGGGTCAATTAATCAGATTAATTGCATAGCGGAAAAACAAGTTTTACAACACGAATATAGTAAAACCCGTAGACAAGATCTGAGAAGCGGCGACGGACCTCTCAGCGGTGGCGGCGGCTCTAGCGGCGGCGGCGGTGGTTTCCAATTTCATTGCGGCGGCAATAAAACGCTGGTCGCATTTCACCATCGTAGTAGTCGGATAGAGTGACGAAAATGGTGGTGGTGGTGTCGCTGAAAAAGAGAGAGGAGGGGAGAAGGGGTGCGACGGCAAGGGAGGGAGGAGAGGGAGAGGACATCGCGATTAGGGTTCTCCTAATCTCCTCCCTTCCTTTTATGCTTTTCGATGACTTCTTTGGCAAGCAAAGCCCATCTCGCACCCAAAGCCTCTAAACCCAATGATTTTATTAGCCCGTTAACCATTAACAACTAGATAATCATTCGTCGACAATTCCCGTAAACATTTTACGAATTAAATAAATAACTATTATTTATTTAATTTAAACCGTTTGATTAAATTAATTAACATTTAATTAATTTTAAGTTCGTTGACTCTAATGTAACTCTCCCGGGTCGGTTACGATAAGTGTCGGGTCAGGACACCTAGTATCCAACAAGGGGGCATAGTAGAAAGAAGGAAACAGAGGTTTTCATAGGTATGCCATGGTTTTTACAGTTTAAGGTGGCAAAACGGATGGATTAGCATTGGTTTCGGGCCAAAGTGGTTAAGTTTTAAAGTTGGTAACAATGGAGACATATTAATCATTAATTTTAAAATGTTTAATAAGCAAAGTATGATAATAAAAACTGTTAGAACAATGTTAGGCTATTTTGTTGTTAAATAAAACGATAGAGCTATATGTAATTCTAACTACGTTTTGGATGAGCTTTGAAGCCGTCAAACTCCTTCATCCTTTTCACCCACATCCACTTAATCTAATATTTTTCTGAATTTTGCCCATCTAACCCATCTGAGAAAAATATCACCCAAACTGACGCATTTACCAATGGCTGAGTCAAGATTGGTACCTCTCAGCGAGAGAATCGGTGTTTCACTACCAATCACAAGTTTCAGGTTGGACATAGTATTCATAATGGAAATTATGATCAAGGATTCCTTTATCAACCACCATCTACTTTTCATGCATATGATATATGTGGCTTTGCTTATTTGTTGTCCTATATATCATAATCTAAATGCAGTTAAAATTTTTATTGGTTGCTTCTTTTATTAAGTATGAACAGATATGACCTTGAATCAATTTGGTTTCTTTGCTTAAATTACCTAAGTAGTGAATTCACCTCTCTTCTAAATTTTTAATTTTCATGTAGAGAGGAGATAGAAACATTGCCAGTTAGTCACAAATAAAGGAAGAGGCTAATAAACAAATCTATTGATTTCGATTTGTAATTGGTAAAAGTCATGGGCGGGGAGAAAATCGTAGTTTTTTACCTGGGTTAAAACCCTAAGAAGTCATTAAGGGGAAGCGGAGCGATGGCAACAACCCTAACACTTGGAAATCAGGTTATAAACACGTAACCATTACATGAGAGGAAACATGAAATTAAATTAGGATGCGGTAAGATCTGCAAGAAGCTTTAAAATTATACTAACCCATAAACCACCTTGTTATATGAACCCTAAATCAAAAAAGGAAAATCCATTAGTGAAAGTTCCCTAAGATTATACATTTATATGCGTAAACAAACAACGAATTTTATAACCTTGGGAAAAGGTAAAAAAAAAAAAGATAAGAGAAAACTTGTTAATGGTGTTAAACATGTTAATGGTGTTCATTATCATGTTCATGAGCCCTAACTCCTTTATGAGTTCTCTGTAAATCACCCTATTTGGCATAAAAGTGTATCATTGAGTTTGCATGACATATTAGATAGGGCTCAGATCTGAGTGAGGTTGCGGTAAACGCCTTGCCAGTCACCAGAAAACCATCATAGCCCAAACTAATAGATAACCAACCATCAACAGCATACAACCAATCAAAGCGACAAAACCATTGCCTTAAAGGCACATAGAAATAGTTTTTTGCATTAGGGCCTAGCATTAGCGACAGACCTTTGAAAGCAAATAGGATAGAATTTTCTAAGCATATGGATAATCAAAGGCACAGAGCAATAACATTAAAATGTATTAGGGCTCAGAAAATTATCATCACAGCCACAATATCTAGTATAATTCCAAGTTCATTTTTGGACAAAATGAAAGGGTCTAGAAAAAATTCATCATGGCCACATTAATCGTAATTCAAATCACAACCACACCAAATGTATCATTGAGTTTGAGTAAACGCCTTGCCAATCACCAGAAATCATCATAGCCCCAACTAATAAATAACCCACCATCAGTAGGATACAGACAATCGAAGCCACACACCCATAGGCTTAAATGCACATAGAAATAGCTCTCTATATTAGAGCTTAGCAGTAGCCATAGACATTTCAAAGCACATAGAATAGAACTGTGTAAGCATATGAATAATCCATGGCTCAGAAAAATGTCATCCTTGCCACATTAGTCGTGATCCCAATCATCATGGCTCAGACTCTAGAAGATCATCACAGCCTCACATTTAATTATTAAAGTTATGATTTAATCACTAGCATGGCAAGTGATCCATCCTTTAACCCTTCCTACGTACAATCCAACATGAAGACTCCATCTCAGCTTTGTGTGCTTTGAACGAGACCCCGCAACTGTGTACTTGAAGAACTAGTCCTCAGCGACCGTATCCACGTGCACAGTCTCATCCATATTAAGACATTCATCCATTTTCTACCCATGAGGTTCCCAACCATAAACACCACAACGATTAGTGATTATGTTATTACTCAACAATAAACAACAAGGGAAAAACGAGGACAACACGAAACAACAACAAACTTTTAGGGACTGACATGACCCTCACGTATCGCGAGAGTGCTTTGTATACCGCGACGGTAACAAGCGTATTGTTTGCTGCTTCACTAGTTCCAATCGATACGCTTGGAATAAAGTTTCCAGCACCCAGCTAGATATTCTGCAGTTTGTACTTAGCCATAGTTTCTTGATATTCAATTTTCTATCAACTCTACTTCAACAAGTTTTTATCCAATCACCATGTCATATAAAATAACAACTTGTTGTACATCTTGGACTTGCTAACTCCTAAATTTATACATCAAATAGGATTAACGAACTTCCCAACAATTTCAAAGCCCTACCAACTTATTGACCCATTTGGTTAGTTTCACCATTATAAGGCCAACTATAAATTGTTGGATATGTTGTTTATCTAATTAAGCATACTACCATGTCTAAAATCCCATTATTTCATCATCCTTTGAACAATTATAACACCCATTACGGGTATCTAACTAGCATGACAACCATACAACAAAAATGTTGTTATATCAACGATGAAGGCTTTAAAGCTAAATCAATTCTACACATACCTTGACGATGTATATCTTCAAAACACGAATATAATAAGTTCATACCTTCTCTCCCTTTTTATGAAAACAACATCGTGTGTCGATTCCGATTGCATAAACCATGTCAACCTACAACTTGCATAACTGACTCACAACGCAACATATCAAACATTATTAACCAATCGTTATGAATGGTTAGCAAAAACTAATCATCTCTCACCACAATATAACTTTTAGTATTTATTAGACCAAGACTTATGGTTTACAGAATACTATGAATGCCAATAGGCCTACTTATCATGTTTAATTTCAACATTCATGTAATCTTCTACTTGTAACTACTATTCATATCCACTTCCTTTCCACGTCATACTGAATCATTTGGTGACGAGCAACATCTTAATATGCATACAACATAACTTTCACTACTTGGGTGTAAGATAAAACTTACCTAAAAGTCGACTTAACCCTTGTAAGGAAGAATTTCTCCTGAAGAAATGATGTTGATCGGCTAAACATGTTATCTAGGAAGAATAGAAGGCCCGAGATAAGTTACCTCGGAAGAACAGACTGCCCGAGATAACTTATAGTTATCTCGGAAGGTCATTTTACCTCGGAAGCCTATTTTACCTCGGGTGCACATTTTTATCTCGGACAGTGGATACTCCCGAGATAACTCAAGTTACCTCGGTAAGGTGAGTTATCTCGGACATCAACTTGACCTGCTCCAGTTGTCTCTGACATATCTGATCCAGTTTCCCACCATTCTCCTGACATGAAGCTGACACGATTATCTTCTAGACTAGTTTATTATTGTTCTAGTTCATGTATCTTTACTTGACAGTTGAGATGATCGTTAGAGAAATCAAGGGTTCTCCTGATTTCTTAGGGCACTATATATAGACACTGGTAACTTAGCTTTAAATAAGCGAAGTGTAAATCACTCTGATATGTACTTCAAAATCTGCAAGTTATAATACCGTGCTCAGTTTTATTCATATTATTGTTATACTTGTCTTATATTCGACTTCATATTACTTTACCAGAAACTAAGCATACGAATTAACTTGTTTCTGCCTAGTTAATTCTAAAGTAAAACCTTGTAATTGGTTCAACTCTAAAACCAGAATCCGATCCTATAAGTGGTATCAGAGCCTTGGCTCGTGTTTTTAAAACTTGAACTCATATCCAGTTTTCAAAACTCTGTTTTACCTACATACGATGTTTTTAGTAAAAAGTCACTCTTTCCACTTTTTCATCCTTAATCATGGGAGAATCACGAAATGGTAGTTCAAACAAACCACCATCATTCATGCCCGATGATTTTGATACTTGGAAATTACGAATGATAAGTTATCTTCATCATTCTGATTACAGAATGTGGAAATCTGTTATGTACGGCCCTAATGTCCCTACAACAAAATCTGTTATTACACCGAGTGTAGATATAGTAAAGGCTGTTGTTGACTATTCCGATGATGACCACAAGTTGGTTGGGGGAGATCACAAAGCTTTATGGGCATTACAAGCAGCACTTCTAAATTATGTTCTCGTAGGTTTCAAAAACTGCAAAATTGCTTTCGATTTATGGAAAGCTTCAAATGAAATGTACGAAGGAACTGATGAGGTTAAAGAAAATAAGAAAGATGTTCTAAAACAAAGATATGAAAACTTTTCTCACAAAAATGGAGAAATTATGAATGCTCAATATCTACGTTTTGTTTAACTTCTTGATGAATTACAGGGAAATGATGTGAAGATGGAAAATGGTTGTGATCAGAAAAAATTATTAGATCACTTCCTGATGTCTGCACAATATATACTATAAGCATCAAGTACAACAAGGATCTCAAAACTTTAAAGTTAAGTAAACTGCATGGAATGCTCAGTGCACATGAAATGGAAATAAATGAAAAATCTGGTACTTTGAACAAACTAGTGAACTTAACAATTCCAACATCTACTGCACTCATTACTGCTCATGAAGATAGAAGTCACTAAGGTGAACAAAATCCTTTGATCACATATAATACATCACCAAGAGGTAATGAAATCATGCCTCTCTTTTATAACAACTTTGCTCATATTACAGATAACAGTCAGAATGGGCTCACTAGATCAGATCTAGAATGCTTCAATGCTGATGATCTCGAAGAGATGGACATCAACACACAACTAGAAATGATCTCCTTACATGCACAAAGGTTCTACACTTCTACAAAAGAACAGTCAGAAAGTTCAATGGAGATAAAAATGCTCAAATTAGGTTTGACAAAAGGAAAGCCAAATGCTACAACTGTCACCAATTAGGACAATTTGCTAGGGAATGCAAGCAGCCCAGAAGAGAAAACACAAGCCAAGATGGAGGAAACAAGTATCAGAGACCTCACAATGCATACACACCAGTCACCTATCCGTCATATGACATAGGCTCAAGAACAAAACCAACAACACCAAGTGTATCACTGAAGGTCCTATTGCTCCCTCATCAAGCTCAAAGCCACAAAGCCATGACACTGATGTTGTTGCTAATCAAAACAATTGTGTTGATGGGGAGGAAATCATGCAATAATTCTCTCCAATTAATCATGCTTTAATGGCAAAAGAAGTCTCCTACTCTGCTGAAAACTCCTCTATTTCATCCATGGATACCTCTTCAAACTATGAGGTAAACCCTGAAATCCCAAATAAAGTTCTTTCTCTTCTTTGCAAAAATGAATGTGTTGAGCAGATAGAAAATTATAGAAAACATAACCTTGAGCTCATTGAGGAAATGGCAAGTCTAAAAGAAACCAAAGAATACTCTAAAAAGGCTGATATTGCTTACATTAATAAGATTGAAGAACTAATCAAAAGCATTTGTGCACTGAAACATGAAAAATCCAATCTTATTACTCAAATCAAGGATCTGCTCTCCAAATTAGATTTTGAAAACAAAGAAAATGAGGAAATAAAATCTGAACTAAGTATCTGTGAAATGAAATTTTCTGTTGCTACTACTGACTGTGAAAAATTACAAGCAAGTAATGAGAAACACCTAAAATTATGGAAAAATCATAAAACAACAGGAAATCATTTGAATAATGGAATTGGGTATAATCAAGTCACTTATCCTGATTCATACACTGAATGTGTGATAAAGGTTAAGAATAACAAACTAAGGTTCAAATTACACCTGATCCCATTATTAACACTGGAGACGAAATTTCAAAATCCAGTGACATGTCAGAGTCAGAAACTGAAAAGGTGTCATCTGTAGCTACTGTCTCAATTGAACCTCAGATTCACAACAACCTTGTTAAAAACAGGATAACTCTTTGGAAATTGAAAGACACCATGCTCCAAGCAAAATTCTTCAAATGAGAAAACACCTTCAGTCTCAAAACTTTCTAAATTTAAAATGATAAAGGAATGTTTGATATGTGGAAAAATCGGTCACATTGCTATCAACTAATTTCACAATCCTTTTTTTAAATTTAGTCAAGCTGTCAAAAGTCAAACTGCTGAAAAAGGGGGAACAAAATCTGAATTTATTTGTAAAAGTTTTGAAAAAGTCAGTTCTGAAGATACAAAAAGTCAAAATGAATATTATTTAGAACATACAAAATCAAACGAACATAGATTTGAAAAATTCAGCAGTTATGATTTTGAAAAATCCAAATAGCTTCATGTTACTAAAACTCAGAAGAAACAAGAACCTAGGAGCATGTATGCTCCTAAAGAAAGAAAATTTGATTCTGAGATAAAAATTATCTCGAAAGGCAAAATTCTCGATCCCGAGGTAAAAATTACCTCGGAGGGACAAAAACACTATGGAAAGCAAGAAAATGAAAGAAAAGGAGCACCCGAGACCAAGCCAATTTACACCTCAAAGTGAAGGTGATGACATTTTTGTACTTCTTATGATACACTATCACCAGAAACCATATTTGCAGTAGATGTGTTGAAGAGTCTCAAAGAAAAATCACCCCAACCACACTTTGGTAAGGAGTTCAGCCGTAGGAGTAAAGACATGGCTGATGTGAAAAGGGCTGCCACTACACTTGAATCCCCACTGGATCCAGTGGACAGTGGTAACATAGATAAGACCCAATTCATGGCAACTAGACCATTCTCTGACCCAAAGGCACCTTTAGCGGCGCCCGAGGTAAATGAGAATGTAACTAGGAATCCCAGGAGCCAAGACAACCATGGTGAGGGACATGATCAAGCAAGGCTTAATGGTCCTTCTTTGCTCAAGGATATTGGTGTCAAACCAATGGAGAGCAAGCTTTCACTAAATGAATTAACGGTTTTTTACCGAAACTTACAAACACAGTTCACTTTTCTTTCACACACTGTGAAATTGCAGGGTGAAGAATTGAAGCAAATCAAGCATCAACACGTTCCTTATGCAGAGGAAGTTGTCACCAAAACCTTAAGCTCAAAATCAAAAGCCAGCACTCCACCACAAGAACTTGGTACAGATAAAGACGATGCTACCAAAATGGAGGGGTATAGGGCCTATAGAGAAGAAGATTTTACTGAATTTGACTGGTATACAAGAGTACCCAAGGAGGTTAGATTGAAGTTGTTTCAATCTGTGGGAAGAGAGCCATTTACAATTGAAGAAGCATGGAAAGCAATCTCAATAGATGACATTCTTGTTGTGGCCCCACACAAAGATAACCTAAAGGAACTGTTTCCCTTCACTATGATAGCAGCAAGAGCACTTCCTGCTTCTATGAAAGAAATTCAGCAGATTATAGAAAAATACTTTATTACCCCTGAAATGAGAGTAATTGCTGAAGATAGAGGAATCGATCTTGATGCTGAGACAGAAGTGATGGATGAAGATGATGATGATAACGATGATGATAACGATGATGATAACAATGGTGATAATGGAAATGAAAAGAAAGATGATGAAGAAGTTCAAAGTGTACTGAAAGAACACACTGTTGATAAAGATCAGCATATCCAGGAAATGAACGAAAATGTATACAAAATTGATATGGATATTCCTGATGAACAAATAGAAGATGTTTTGAAGGAATATAGAGATCTGATTGATCCCCTGGTAAATGATCAAGTTACCTTGGAAGCTCAAGATGTTATCTCGAGAGAACATATTACCCCCGGGTGAACAATTTACCTCGGGAGAAAATGTTATCTCGGGCGATCAGATTATCTCGGGACTGGTTATTGTTACTGCTGCTGATCAAGTTACCTCGGAACAAACAGTTACTCTGTAGGATGAAACTAACACTCTCATGTTCTTTGCAGCAGACATAGAGCAGCCAATCAGGTTTGAATTCACTCAAGCAAACATTTGGGAAGAAGCTAAAACATTGGCAATGCTACATGCAAAAAGAATTTATCAAGGATTCAGCTTTTCCTAGTTAACTTTTGCTCCTTCACCTCCTGTTGAACCTGAACAAAGACTGATGATTGAAGCTCCTCCAGTAGACTTGGGAGGGGTTAGAGATGAAAGCGGATACCTCATGGAATTTGGACCTTACTTCCCACCAACAAAAGACTATTCAGAAGATGTTCATGTGGCTCTTTCAACTCCTGTGGAAGATATAGTAAGAGATATTTTGGCCAATTACTAGGCCAAATACAAGCCAGGAACAGGTGAAGTCAAGATCAATCCACTACCACCATTTGTCAAAAGAGCTTCCATCAATGACAAAGTCATAACCTACCCTATTGACAATCCAAATCTTGGGAAGGGTAAGAAGAAAATGACTGATGATGAACTCCTACAGGCAGACCATGAGAAGAAGTTCAAACCTGCCTACAAGAATGTGTCAACTCCTAAAAACAAAATTGACTGTTCAAGAATAGTATTCATTCCTATTCTTGACAGGCATGGTGAAGATCGTGATGGGAGAAGAGAATGTGACAAAGCATTATCCAGAGAATTCAATGAAAGAATGATGAGTCACATGGCTCAACTGGAGAAATTCAGTGAATTGAAAAAAAGAAGCAGAGAAGGTGTAAAGATTCCTGCAAACCTATTTAAAGCAGAGAAAGAAAAGGCCACAAAACCTACAAGGCTTCTGGATGGGCAAGAAACCACCCTACCCGATAGTGATGTAAGTATGATAAACTATGTACTTGCAGCTGACATACTGGAAAGAATGGAACAGGAAAGACTGGATAGAGATATGGCTGAAGCTTTTGCACTTCAAGACAACCTACAAATTTATTAAACAATGAAGTTGTTTTTAATTTGATAAAAAAAGCTAAAAGAAGGTCTATGGAAGAAAGAAAGAAGAAATTAGACCAAGCCAAGGAAAAGAGGAATCAGTCATTTGCCAAAGAAGCTGACCTTGAAGTAAACAAGGAAAAGGAAAAGATCAGGCTAGCTGCAAATGATGCCAACTGGGAATTACTTAAAAGATGGAGAGACATAATCTTAGCCAGAGGATGGGTCACACCTGAAGCTATTAGCATAACCTCTTCTAATGACTTATGTGGATTAATGTTAGTGGTAGTAGAAGAAGAAGGAGATCTCAGGCTTAGTCAAAGACTTGAAGTAGACAATGCCATCCATGAGCAATTAAAAACTGTTGAAACATAGAAAATTGCTCAAGAGATATTTCATAGAGATCTTAGGAGAAGAAAACAAATCAATAAATCCATGTTCTTTGAACACTTTAAGAGATAGGTATGATGAGATAAGAAAGGAGCAGTCAAGGACATCAGAAAGAACAAGAAGACCTCCAGGAGCTTTCTTAGGTACATATTCTCTTCCTCCTAGACCTATGAGTCTCATAGAATCACTTCTTGGCAATACACCCTCTACTCCACCTACTACTACACAAATCCCCACCATTCCTACCAAAAGAAACCCTCCCATGGCCAGCAGACCTTAATTCTCAAAACCACCAGCCAAAAGCTTAAAACCTAGGAAACCCATTCCACCAAAATTCAGAGCTGATAACTTAACTCCCATTGAACCTCTCATACAACCAAACCAAAACCCATAACATCCCATTTTCTTTCAATCCAAAAAATCAAGTCACCATTCCACACAACCACCTTCTGCACAACCAACCTCAGCACCCACTGAAGCAACCAACCCAGTGAACCCACCAGAATCCACTACAGGTACATCAAGAAAAAAGAAATCAATGCCAAAAAGAAAGAGGTCTCAAGTCATTTCCTCTAGTTCTGACTCATATTCAGAAAAGAAAGAACCTGAGGATATGCATACTGAGAGAAGAAGAATTCTTTCTTGGAGTTTTGATGAAGACTCAAGTCTCTACCTATTCACTACAACCACCAATGAAGTTCTAAGTGTAACACCCCCAATTTCCACTAATGGAGTATAACCGTGTGGGGTGTGATCCAGACCAGGATCCAAGTCTTTAGTTACAACCAAGCATAGTAAAAGGGAAACCCAGTCATGTATTACATTTAATAAATAAGAGTTTACATTTCACAAAATCAGCGGAAGCATAAAAGTCTACAAGGTTCTTGTTTAGTAAAAGTAATTACTAAATTATCTAAAATACAATTTTCAAAAGGGTTTTACAAATGGTAAGTATTGCCAACGCCCGTGCCATCCTTGATCCTCCAAGAAACCTGAAAAGCATTCAACAATCAAGTGTTAACCAATGCTGGTGAGTTCACTAATACAGTCTACACTACACCATGTAGAAAAACATGCATACGAATAGTAAAAAGATAAATTCGTAAGTAATTTATAAAATTTTCAAGTATTATCTGTATCAATAGGTAGCTAGCCTATGCTCATGTTCACCTGAACGTTCGAAACCAAAGCTGACCTATGCGTCACAGGTTTTGCCTGTGCGACTTACCTTCCCCGTGTCTTTCCCGATCACGGTAGTCCTAGGCTAATATTAGTCTCAGTCCAACTGCCAGTCGGGAGGGTGCATCCTGTGCACCGCTGAGCGGGGGTGTCATGTTGGATATATGGTGTCCTGACCCGACAGATTAACGAACCCGACCGATATTGACCCGTAAGAGTTACACCCGGGTCAACGGACTATTATATCTAATTAATTGTTAATTAGAAATAAACGAACTAAATGGTGAATTAAATAAATATTAATTATTTATTTAAATCGACAAAATCTATCGGTTCAAAAATACTCGGTAATTAAAAGACGAACCGATCAGTTGTTACCGGATTAACAGACTGATCGGTTGGTGGATTAAAGGAGATCGCGACCGGGCCCAGTCCGTCTGGCCCCGGTCCGCGAATTTAATATTAAATGAGAAAAGGAGGAGGATTGAAACAAAAGAGTTACCAAAAACCCTAATCTCCTCTCTCTCTCTCTCCCTGCGCCGAACCCGCCGAAGCCGGCTCCTCCGCCGCCGACCGCCGTCGCCGCCCAGTCTCCACCCCGTGATCCGTTCGTGATTTCCGATGGATCCCCGTCTTGCCAGTATCTGTGCCCGACTCGAGAGCGAAGCAGTCGCAGCCCGAGCCGAAGCCGCAGCCCGAGCCGAAGCCGAAGCCGCAGCCCGAGCCGCCGCCGCGGCTCAAGCCGCCGCCGCTGCCCTTCACCCGCCGCCGCGCGACCACCGGCCGGTGGTTCTTGCGCTTCCGGCGCAGCCGAGACCACCGCGCCCGGTCGCGTCGTCGTGGCCGGCGCCGCTCTACCCGTCCGCCGCCGCCGCCCCTCCTCCGATCTCCGGCGAGTCGTTCGTTGGGGGATCGGTCCCGGTGGCTATCCCGACGGAGAAAGTTTTGTCACCACCACCGGTGGTATCCCTACCACCGCCGCCGCCACTACCGCCGCCGCCGCCTGTCGCCGCCGCCGCCGATGCCGCCGTCGATGATCTGTCTCGAAGATTCGAGTCAGACGTCTCAGTTCGTCCTAGCGCGAGCCCGTTGAATCCGGGTGTCTCGAGCGGTTGCTCGGATCCCGCCAAGGTATATCTAATTTATTAGATATTTAATTATTTATTTATTTTAAATAAATATGTTCTTTCTGTGTTTGTCGTGTTTCGGTGATTGATCCTGTTACGGTTGCATCCGCGTTTTAATCGTTTCCGCTGCCAAATTAATTGAGAATTAATTTAATTAATAAATCGGTTTTAATAAAATTAAAATCGGTAACCCAGATCCCACTGTAATTCCCAACAGTGGTATCAGAGCCATTATCACCGCGCGCAAACCAGATTCGGTCTTTTCGTGACCGATAGTTCGCAATTTCGACTTAAATCCAAATTGCGAATTAGAATTAATCTAATTTGTTATTTTAATTCTATATATATTTTATTGTGTGTTACGGCCGACCCCTCCATTTTATATGAATGTGTAAATGTTTTGGCGTGTATTGTTTTTCTCTGTTTGGCCCAAGTTGTTGGCCCAATTGGCTGTTTTTGATTTTGGTTCATGGACCCGTTTTTGGGTTTCAAAGTTGTACAAATTTAGAGCTAGGTTACTAGAAGTAGTTTTAGTAATTGTAAATTTGTATGTAACCAAAAGTCGAAGACTGGACACACGCAAGAGGGATGTCAAAGCAAGTGGGAGCTGAACAGGATTCCAGATCGCACAGAGTTGCCATCTCGATCGTTCACCATTTTGTAATTTAATTTATTTTTAAATTGTCCCATATGATCTCGCTTGTATGGCTCGAGCGAGATCAAGACCTTATGCCGTTTAACACACAATATGCCATTCGCGACAACTTAGTAATTTAATTAGGTTAAATTAATTTACTGGTCCCGAGTGGAGATAGGGTTTTATCGTTCGTGTCTGACGATGATTAAATATTAAAAGTAATTAATATCCCTATTTGGTAATTCTTTAAAACTGGTAGTTCGTGCCATCCTATCTCAAGTTGAACTTGGAATGTATTTACCGGAGCATCAGTGTTGGAGTATTTCAACACCGCACTTGGTGCCGAGGGTACCTTCTAAGGTGAATGACATTGGAGTATTTCAACACCGTGTCATCACATCGACCATTTAGGACTACTATCGCTTTAAACGTATATGTTCGTGGTGTTGGAGTATTTCAACACCGCGCCACGGATGTGTACTGCTAAAGTGGGCACGGATGAGGCTAAACGTATCGCAAAATACAATTGTATGTATATAGCGGCCTCATACCGAGAGTTGTGACTTGAGTCTCACAATTGACAATCGTTGTCAGTTTGTTTACACGGTTTTGCTCCTGAGGCTCATTTGGCGGTCTCAAGTGATCTCGTCTAAACGAATTCTCATTTTCTTAAAATAAACCTTACCAACTTATTTTAAAGAAAAAATAAACATCGAAAATACTGATTAAATTTACTTTGCTTATTTTCAGAAGGCTAAAGAAAACTCACCACCATTAAGTTCAATGGTACAACTCGACCCCTTCACTGAGTCTGGCTTTCTCGCATGGCAGACAACCCTGAGGAACCTTTTAAGGCTCTTCGGGAAACTCTATGTCATTGACCGACCGATCGCGAGTATTCCATCTTACTTGCTAAATGAGAACTCGCGGTCTGAGCTCCAAAAGCACACTGACGATGATAAGGACGTCACTGACCTGATGTTGTCCAGCATGACTCAGGATTATCGGTACAATTTCATGGGGATGTCTGCTTATGACATCATTCGTAAACTCAAGGATTTATTTGAATTGAGTCAGAGGACTGAGCGAGCTGATGCACTTTCGCAATTTGTGAACTGCTCTATGGCTAACGACTCCTCTCCATACGATCATGTCATGCTGATGAAAGCGTATCGTGACAGACTGATCGACCTTGGCTACTCCATCTCTGACGGGATGGCTCTTGATGTAGTACTCAGATCTTTGCCAGAACATTATCGTATTCTTGCGATTAATTGTTCGGCTCAGTCGATCGAGGAGGTCATTCCGTTGATACCCAACGTGAAGATCAGGACCACGCCCGACGTGCTCAAGGTTACGAAAACAAAGATCTCCAAAGCCAAGAAGGTTAAAGAGGGCAAAGGCAAGAAACCACAGGTTCAGCCTCCTGAGGAGCGCCTGTGCTATGAGTGCAACAAAATGGGACACTGGCGTCGCAACTGTCCTGTTTACCTTGCAAAGCTGAAGATGACCAAGAACTCTAATAAGGGTTGCTCATCAGGTATTTCAATAAATGTTATTGAACTTTTCACTGTTTCCTCCAATTCATGGGTATTTGATACTGGATGTGGTTACCACATTGTTAATGTTTTGCAGGAACCTGAGAAGTGGAAGAAGACAGAACGAGGCCGCATGGACCTCATCGTTGGTGACGGGAAGAAGGTCCCAGTACTTGCTACTGGAACATTTTCTTTTTCATGTTCTTCAGGCCTTGTAGTTAATTTGATTAACTGTTTATATGTACCTGGTTTATCCAGGAACATTATTTCTGTCTCTTCATTGTTTGAACAAGGATTTCGGTATAAATTTAATGGAAATGTGATTTCTGCTTACCTTAATGATATCTTTTATTTCGAGGCTAAACCTCAACATGGAATATATGAGATAGATGTTCAAACAAACGACCAGCTCTATCATGTTTCTAAAAGAAACAAAGCTGATAGTAACGAATCCTCGTTATGGCACCATAGACTTGGTCACATAAGCAAGGCCCGCATCAAGAAGTTGCAAACTGCTGGCATTCTCGAATCCCAAGATGCAGATTCCTTTGATGAATGCGAGTCATGCTTATCTGGTAAATTAACCAAGTCACCCTTCACCCACACAGGTGAACGGGCCCAAGGATTGTTAGGCGTTATTCACACCGATGTGTGTGGACCCTTTCGAACCGAGACGAGAAATCGTGAACGGTACTTCGTGATTTTCATCGATGACTACAGCAGATATGCCTATGTCTATCTGATGAAACACAAACATGAAACTTTTGAAAAGTTCAAAGAGTTTCAAAACGAAGTACAAAATCAGCTAACTCGAACTATTAAAATACTTCGATCAGATAGAGGCGGTGAATACCTAAGCGCTGAATTCCTGAATCATCTGAAGGAATGTGGAATCATTTCACAACCTACTCCACCTGGCACACCCCAGTTAAATGGCGTTAGTGAGAGGAGGAATCGAACTCTGCTTAACATGGTTCGATCGATGATGTGCAGGACAACCTTGCCGCATTCCTTTTGGGGATATGCCATCTTAACCGCCGCTCGCCTAATAAATCTGGCACCGACCAAGAAAGTAGGGAAGACCCCATATGAGATATGGCATGGTTCTCTTCCCAAACTTTCATACCTCAGGGTATGGGGATGTGATGCTTATGTCAGCAGTGATTCTGATAATAAGCTCGATCCTCGAGGCGAAAAGGTAACTTTCGTTGGATACTATGGTAATACCGGTTATTACTTCTACCATCCCGATGCAAACACTGTTTCCATCAAGCGGAAAGGTAAATTCCTTGAGAAAGAATTTCTTACTCGAGGAACAAATAGTGATCCAGTGGATCTTGAAGAAATTCGAGATTCACCTAACCCTGAAGCAGTCGCTGTGTCTGACCGACAAGTTGTTGTCGCACCATCAGACCCAAACACAAGCACAAGCGTTCGTAGGAGCGAAAGAATACGACATGAGCCTGATAGATACCTTGGATATCATGAGGCCTTCGATGTTCTATTAATAGCCGATTCTAACGATGAACCTATTAATTACAAAGCTGCTATATCAGATCCGGAATCTGATAAATGGCTTGAAGCCATGAACGCTGAGATGCAATCTATGCGTGACAATCACGTCTGGGACTTGATTGAGCTACCCCCCGGTACACGGGCAGTAGGGAGCAAGTGGATCTTTAAAAGAAAAACTGACATGCATGGAAATGTGCAAACCTACAAGGCACGGCTTGTAGCGAAAGGTTTCACTCAAACTCAAGGGATTGATTATGATGAGACCTTTTCGCCCGTTGTCATGATCAAATCGATCAGGATTCTCCTTGCCATAGCCGCATACCATGACTATGAGATATGGCAAATGGACGTGAAAACCGCCTTCCTGAACGGACAACTCGAAGAAGATGTCTATATGGTTCAGCCTGATGGTTTTGTCGATCCAGAGAATCCAAACAAGGTTTGCAAGCTTAGCAAGTCCATTTATGGACTCAAGCAAGCATCTCGAAGCTGGAATCTTCGTTTTGATCAGAAAGTCAAAGAGTTTGGCTTTGAACAAAACAAAGATGAGCCTTGTGTTTACAGAAAGGCAAGTGGGAGCGCTGTATCGTTCCTCGTACTGTACGTGGACGATATACTGATCATAGGAAACAACATACCCATGCTTAACGAAGTTAAGAAGTGGCTTTCATCTTGTTTCGCTATGAAAGACCTTGGAGAAGCCGCTTATATTCTGGGAATCAAGATTCACAGAGATCGATCTAAGCGCCTTTTGGGACTCAGTCAAAGCACATACATAGATAAGATCATAGCTCGGTTCAATATGAGTAACTCCAAGAAAGGAGCAGTTCCCATGACCAAGGGAACAATATTGGACAAATCTCAAGCACCTAAAACGGAGCGCGAGATAAGCCAAATGGCATCGATCCCATTTGCCTCTGCTATTGGATCTATCATGTACGCCATGCTCTGCACACGACCGGATGTCTCGTATGCATTGAGCGTGACAAGTCGGTACCAACAGACGCCAGGGCTAGCTCACTGGACGGCTGTAAAGAACATACTGAAATACTTGAGAAACACCACTGACATGTTTCTCGTATTCGGGGGTGTAGATGAGGAGCTCACTGTAAGATGTTACACTGACGCCAGTTTTCAGACTGACCGAGATGACTCTCGCTCACAGTCAGGATTCGTATTCACTTTTAACGGAGGGGCTGTTTCTTGGAGAAGCTCAAAACAGCCAGTAGTAGCTGATTCTACTACTGAATCCGAATACATAGCCGCCTCAGAAGCTGCTAAAGAAGCCGTGTGGATGAAGAAGTTCATATCCGATCTCGATGCTGTTCCAAGTATTAGGCAACCCATCGAGATGCTGTGCGATAACACTGGCGCTATAGCTCAAGCCAAAGAGCAACGGTCCCATAAGATGGCCAAGCACGTACTGAGGAAATTCCACTACATAAGAGAAGTAGTCGACAGAAATGAAATCAAGATAAGCAAAGTACACACAGATCAAAACTTAGCTGATCCCTTCACTAAGCCTATGACTCAGGAGACTCATATACGCCACAGAGAAGCGATAGGGCTTAGATTAGCTAAAGACATGTTTTGATTCAGTATTTGGATGTATGAACACCAACGGTTATCTATATTATTCTTATTCCATCCGTTTTATGCAATAATGAATTACATAACTGTGTTCAATATTTGTACGTTTAATCCATGGACAATAAGTTCTTGTCCTAAATGTCCGTAGTCGATTAGTAAGTGGGAGCTATACTAAAGTAAGACTATTGTGACTGGTTGAACTTTAAAGTTGTTTAACGTTCAAACTCACAGACCTCATTGGTGAATGACGTTGGACGTAACTCGCATCATGCAACGCAAACATGGAAAACTTGCCTGCTTGATTAAATGCATGCTCTAATGTATCCTTAGACCTGAGACGCATATTCGAACTCCTCTCTACTAAAGAACATTCTTTGATTGTAGCCTAACGTTGTCGCGTAACTGCCAGCCATAACGGCTACTTTTGGGAATGGCTCTGAGGTTTAGTGGGAGCTGTATGCCTCAACAAGGGATTCTGTACTCTTGCTTCGGCAACAGTTAGACATAAAGGCGCCCTCGTTGATTCCAAGTGATAAGTGTGAGGCCTCACCCAAACTTACTGTGTGTTTGTTGGATCACTTCGAATTGTATCGAGAATGAAAATCGATGAATAAAAACATGGGAGTCCATGTCCCATAATTCATCAATGTCTTATACAGAAAGGAACATATGACAATGAATGCACAAGTCGTGAGTCTGCTTGATGGTCAATCAGATATACTTTGGCAAACGACTTAAAGTGTCAATATTAGTTGGTGTGGCTATGCATAGCTAGAGTGCCTCTGGCTGCGCTCGTTAAACTGTCGCGTTCAGTCCAAGTGGGAGACTGTTGGATATATGGTGTCCTGACCCGACAGATTAACGAACCCGACCGATATTGACCCGTAAGAGTTACACCCGGGTCAACGGACTATTATATCTAATTAATTGTTAATTAGAAATAAACGAACTAAATGGTGAATTAAATAAATATTAATTATTTATTTAAATCGACAAAATCTATCGGTTCAAAAATACTCGGTAATTAAAAGACGAACCGATCAGTTGTTACCGGATTAACAGACTGATCGGTTGGTGGATTAAAGGAGATCGCGACCGGGCCCAGTCCGTCTGGCCCCGGTCCGCGAATTTAATATTAAATGAGAAAAGGAGGAGGATTGAAACAAAAGAGTTACCAAAAACCCTAATCTCCTCTCTCTCTCTCTCCCTGCGCCGAACCCGCCGAAGCCGGCTCCTCCGCCGCCGACCGCCGTCGCCGCCCAGTCTCCACCCCGTGATCCGTTCGTGATTTCCGATGGATCCCCGTCTTGCCAGTATCTGTGCCCGACTCGAGAGCGAAGCAGTCGCAGCCCGAGCCGAAGCCGCAGCCCGAGCCGAAGCCGAAGCCGCAGCCCGAGCCGCCGCCGCGGCTCAAGCCGCCGCCGCTGCCCTTCACCCGCCGCCGCGCGACCACCGGCCGGTGGTTCTTGCGCTGCCGGCGCAGCCGAGACCACCGCGCCCGGTCGCGTCGTCGTGGCCGGCGCCGCTCTACCCGTCCGCCGCCGCCGCCCCTCCTCCGATCTCCGGCGAGTCGTTCGTTGGGGGATCGGTCCCGGTGGCTATCCCGACGGAGAAAGTTTTGTCACCACCACCGGTGGTATCCCTACCACCGCCGCCGCCACTACCGCCGCCGCCGCCTGTCGCCGCCGCCGCCGATGCCGCCGTCGATGATCTGTCTCGAAGATTCGAGTCAGACGTCTCAGTTCGTCCTAGCGCGAGCCCGTTGAATCCGGGTGTCTCGAGCGGTTGCTCGGATCCCGCCAAGGTATATCTAATTTATTAGATATTTAATTATTTATTTATTTTAAATAAATATGTTCTTTCTGTGTTTGTCGTGTTTCGGTGATTGATCCTGTTACGGTTGCATCCGCGTTTTAATCGTTTCCGCTGCCAAATTAATTGAGAATTAATTTAATTAATAAATCGGTTTTAATAAAATTAAAATCGGTAACCCGGATCCCACTGTAATTCCCAACATGTCAATCCCCAGTAGTACTACTCAACATTACCTCGCTATTCTATATTAATGGCCCGATAAAATAAGGACTTTTGATATTAAAAGCAATTCAGTGAGACATGTGATATATGGTGGATAACTATTTAAGTAAAGAAATACCTTTATCGTGTTGTTGCCATCCTTTACCAGATGCAACTAAAATAGTAAGTGAAACTCACCTTAGGGTGCATTGGTACGCGGCACTTGACTGTAAAGATTGGCTATGAATGACCTATTTTGGGTAAATATGGTCTAACCGAATTAGAGGTTGTCTATAAGACCTAAATAGCATATAAGCATCTAAACATGTTTCATGCGATCATACAAGTCACATAATGCACATACAAGTCCCAATTTGGGAGAAAATCAAGAAATTGCAACTTAAGTCAAAGTTAACCCAGAAAGTCAAACTTCAAGCATCTATCTAGTGACATAGATAAAATCTACATTACTTGAAGTTAACCCCTTAAATTTTACAAGAATATACTAAATATCATTTAGGACTTGTTGCAAAAAGAATCAAGTAAAAATGTTAAGAAATGAGAAAGTTATGCACGTTGGAAGTTAGCATTTTCAGCATTTAGCAAACTAGTCAAAGTAAAACGAAAACTTGCATAACTCATCCAAAACTTAGAGTTTGAACACTAAACCTTCCAGATCCTACTTTTAATATATAAACCTCATTTACAATTTACAAACTCATCAATAAAACAAGATTAGCATGCTCGTCTAAAATGTAAAGTCCACTTTTCACAGAAAAATACAGCTTTGCACGCCTAACTTGCAGCAGTGTTTTTGATGACCAAACGGAGGTTTTATAATGCGTGCGAGTAGCCCATTTGAAGCTAAGACATAATAATTTACTAGGGAAAAAGAATCAACTGATTTAGATAAAAATTGAGCAAGTTATGACCTCTGCAAAATGGCCTAAAAATCTGTCCGAATCTGTCCAATTTTAGTAGTTTGCAAAAGTCTCGTTTTAAAGATTTTGAGCAACAATTCGGTCATCCAACTTCTACTAACATCATTATAAACACTTTAACATGGATTTTCAGTTGCAAACATAGGCACACCAAGTTCATGGCAAAAACCCAACATAAAAACTAGCATACAAGCACATATACCCAATTTTCATGTCCAATCACCCAACATACATTCAAGAACACTTATAGCAGATTTTGAACTCAGATTTCCTGTTTAAACTCATTCTAAAATCTGTCCCAAATCAAGGGTTATCATAGCTTAACCTAAAACTCAAATCATGAGCACAAAAGTACCCCATTTAGCACATAAACACCAAAACTTACACATGCAACTAACAATTTCGAATTTCAAGAGTTATGGCTTACAAGGTTTGGGGAAAAACTGCAGGTTTGAGATGGAGAGAAGAAAAGAAAGCTTCCTTGAGACTTGTAGTAGCTAAACACTCTTGAATCCTTCCTTCCTTGTGCTTGATTTCCCAAAATTTCGCAAGTGTGTGTGTGCGTGTGTGTTTTGTGTCGTGAAGAATGAGAGAGGAGGAGAGGATGAAGATGATGCGTGAAATGAGGGAGAGGGGGGAGTGTTTGGGCAGATTTCTTTAAGTAAAATTTACACATTAGGCCCCTCAACTTTGCTTTTAAACATAACAAACATAAAACTCATTTAAGTGGGTTTTTAACTAAAAGTTGTAAAGTAAAAATTCAAAAAAAAATGTTTTTATTTGTTTTTAACTTACTTAACATGCAAGATTTAGTCGGGATAGGTATATTTACCATTTATACATAAAAATACAAATTTACACATGGAGCCCGGTTTCGCACAAAATGCAAATTTTTACAAATAACACATAAGGTTACGAAATAAATTCACGAAACAAGTTACTAGAATTAATTTGCAAGTAAACACAAATAAATATAAAATTATTCAAATAACGGGTCTCCGGTTTACTAACTTTTATAACGGAAAAGTTAACAGAGTTAACTTGGGAAGGTGCAGTTGTTACAGCCTCCCCATGTTAAGAAATTTTCGTCCCGAAAATTCGCCTAAGTGCTAATCGTTTCACGGATCGTTACGAGATAATTCGAAGGGAGTGATGGACGGTACACGATTAAAAGGTATCGAACGAACATTTCACATGAGCGTATAAAGAATGATTTCCTACAACAAACGTTTCCATGAATGAGTTGAATCGTATCGCATGGTTAGGTTTAGTAAATGTGACGGCGACGCCACATCTGAGATTGAAACATTTAATATGACGAAGTGACCATATGTTCGAGTAGTCTTCAGATATAGTATCCAATAAGATAACAGAAGGTATTGTGTCAAATGACACGGTGGAGGCAAGAAGTGTTGCTAAAAGGTTCGAACGTTAACGTATCTAAAGAGTGGGTATGCATCCCTGAATTTGGCTAAGATCGGGTGGCTCTTACAGTTCGCAGGAAAGGTATAGGAAGATGATGTTGCAAGGTATCGTAGTACCAATAGCATAGCGAGTGAGCGCGGTAATCCCATGAAGAAGTGTTATGCTTCACCAAGCCGGTGACAATTTAGGCGCACGCGAGGTTAACAAATCGTGGGACGTCAGAAATGCAATAACTAGAGGACCAATTGAAATATTTCACCAATTTCTAGGGTGAACCAAGACGAGTATGGATCTGGGACGAGTAAACGTTGATAAGGGTCCTGGAAAGGTCATGGGGATTGTTCCAAGGAACATGTGATTTGTCTTTTATAATATAAAACTTCAGTTGTTAAAACGTTGTTGTTCATTTAGGTCGTAATCTTTATTTGACAAAATTTATATCAGGATAGTTCCTATTAATTTAGACAGTTGGAATAAAAACAATAAGTTTCATTTGATTAAACTGTATGAGGGACATGCGAAATTTCAACGAAAGTAATATAAATTTTGCTTTATTGCGGGCACTGTCCCCTTAAATGAAGTTTCTCAAAATAAGGTTTTTGTTTATAATTTCAGGGTAAATCTGGAGTTCAGCACTGATCCCACCTTCCACATGCCGATAGTGCTTATGTATAGGGTGTACCGCAGCTAACCCACCACACTACTAGCACGTTGCGGGTGTACCAGTTTCCTTGCCATTCTTGGCTATTTGACAAATTTTGTTAAATAATATACTTGAAAATAAGGTTTCTTATGTTGTTTCCCGGTACTTTTGAGTTTGAATGGGATAGAAAGAATTGAAACCATGCAATCATGTGAAAATTTTGAATTTTTGCGACAAAAAGGTTTTTCCACGTTTTCGGTCGGTGGGGTCTTCACCCGGGGTGAGGATTTTTAAGAGTTTAGCGGACGCAACATGAATACAATCTGAGTTTCTGAAGTGGATTCAAAAGTTAATGTAGTCTTTCACTGAGGTTCGCCAACATAGGATATATCGTTACGCATATTACCCTCCGGTAAAGATCCAAAATATGGGTGACGTTCTAATGACTGAAAGGTTCCCTGTAGAGGAATGAATGATATCAAGTATGGGAATGCAGACTCAAGTTGAAGGGCGAGGTAGTTAGTGTAGGGTAGTTGCAACTATACGTTTCTGAAGAGAGTCATCCGGTACAATTGACAAGAGTCTGGAGAAAAACGATTTGGGTTGACCGATATCAATGTGATTGTGTCAACGGTGTAGTAAAAATAACACCAGTTTATATCGGCCCTCAAGAGTAAGTAAAAGTGAGATCGTGTAGTAAGAGTGGGTTTCTGAAATACCAAGTGCTGACGAATTCAAATACTACTTAGCTTTCAATGAGTGTATATACGAGTTGTAGCTAAGGTTTCGCGGGGTTTATTACGTATCGAAAAGTCGCATTGCATACAAGATGTAAAAATATCGGGTACTTGGGTCGCTTTTGGTGATCCTCGGGTAGCTCGCCGCATATACGATAAATTCAAACGTGTCTTCGTCAATTCTGGAGTCAATCTACTTCCTTACGCGTGTTATCGAGTGTTCGAGTCAATCATTTGAGTCGGTCACCATTGGTTATGAAACAGGGGTTACCTACGAAAGTTTTTCTAGAGAAGGAGGAATGAGGACAATGGGTATCAATGTATGATGTTGTGGAGCTTTCCTAGCATACCGCTGCTTACTGCTGGCTGTCACTGATTGTCGTACGGGAGCTTCTGGCAAAGAAGTGTGTGGAATTGTCATTGATGAGGTTAACTAGCCGTGATGGCTCAAGGCTTGAAGACCTTCCAAGTCACACAAGAATATAAGAGTTGAAGGTTCCTTGGGAGTCAAGTTCATAGGCGAATCGTGTGTTTGAAGATAAAGCAGATCGTACGGGTTCGAGAAGTAACCAACATCGCTCTGTTGGGTAAACTGTATTTGTAGTGAGGTATAAAGTGCTTAAAATCGTGACGAGATTACTAGTCAAGAGGGGGGAACTTCACAAGATTTTCCTGCCGAAAGGTTGGTTTCCAATGGTTGATGTGTAATTGTCCATTGAAGAGGTCTGGGTTTCCATCAGATTAGAGTTTATGGAGTCGTTTCACAATTGAGAGAGCTTGAAGGAGGGTTATAGTAGTTAACGTCGTAGGGGTAGAGTTAGCATCGTGGATAAATTAGAATTAGTGAAGAGTTTAACCACGGCTTGCTCGCAGTGAGGGAAGATCTTATCGTCGGATGGTGTGAGTGATAGGATGTCTTATCGGGGTTATCATTTGCACAAGATAATGGTTTTCGTTCCATATTTTCAACTCGTAATCACCTCCTATCCACTTAACATTTTCAACTATTGTGTCACTTAACACTTAGTGATTTCTTAAATCCACCTGAAATCATTCATCCACTTGACACACTATATCAATTTACACATTTACGCTACATTACTATTACTAGTAGAGTTTTCAATGGTTTCAACTTTTCACATGCTTACCCTGCATTGCTATTACATGTAGAGTTTTCCACGTTTTTAACTTTTCATCTATGTAAAGATTAACAACTTTCCACGCATTTAGTACATTGTCCTTAACTAATGGATAGTCATCATTCCATTTTCTTCTTTACAACATATTAGTCAAGTTAGTGATTTTTTGTTTCAACTAGGAATCACTTTATCCTCATTCAACACATTGTTTCATTTTACAACTCAGTGATTTCTCATTCAACTCAAAATCACATTTCATCCACTTGGCACACCGTGCCTTTCTACAACTAATGATTTATCGTGCAACTTGAAATCACATTTCGCCTACTCCACCACACTCTCTTACTCTCGGATACCCTCGATTTGATAATGGTAATCATAAGAATTCAGTAGTACCGCATGTTCACTAATGCACCCGCGAGGTGCATTAGTCACATGCTATACACATGACTTATCATTCTCACCACACGCATCTTGGGCAACAGATTTCAGTTCATGCTTAACATTAATACTTTATTTGACAACACATTTAATTATGAACGACATTCAGGTTGTCATATTTATCACAACTGGAAGATAGACTTCCAATTAATAGCATATATCTAGCTATATAACGTTTTAATCTACAACTTTGCTTATATATGTGATTGCTTTAACAGTTAGATAGGTAATCAATATTCATTAATTTTTCAACATAAGCACTAACCTTTAATTGCTCAGGTGTTTCTCATTCACCCATTTGATAAATCCATCTTGTATTTAAACCGGTTACATCTCAACCCAAATAAGTGCCTCCCCATTCTTTAATTTACAACCACGTTATTTTCAATTTCTTGGATTGTATGTTCAACTATTACCGAGAGCATTGTAGTTTGAGTCCAAGCATGCTTTCCACGTGTAAGTGAATCTCTGAAACTCGGGCGCTGATACCAACTTATAACACCTCTAACTTAAAATCACCCAATCGGGTTAAAGTTTGCAACGGAAAATAGGTCCCAAATTTTATTAATTTTTTTAAAGAAGAAACCACGACTTAATTCATTGAAACGCAATTGTTGATTTAAAAATCAACTTTTACATAGACTTTTAATAGAATGTAGTATAACTCGACTTTTAAAATAAAGACCTGATTATTCGTCCCCATGAGTAATCCTAACAACATGACAAGCCCAACGATTAAGTTAGACACAACGAGCACCCACAGTTGCTATACTCCACTTAAAATTTATATAACCTCACATTTAAATATTAAAGGTATGATTTAATCACTAGCATGGCAAGTGATCCATCCTTTAACCCTCCCTACGTACAATCCAACATGAAGACTCCATCTTCGCTTTGTGTGCTTTGAACGAGACCCGGAAACTGTGTACTTGAAGAACTAGTCCTCAGCGACCGTATCCACGTGCACAGTCTCCTCCGTATTAAGATACTCATGAATTTACTACCCATACCATAAACACCATAATGATTAGTGATTATGTTATTACTCAACAATAAACAACAAGGGAAAATAAGGACAACACGAAACAACAACAAACTTTTAGGGACTAGCATGACCCTCACGTATCGCGAGAGTACTTTGTTTACCGCGGAGGTAACAAGCGTAACGTTTGCTGCTTCACTAGTTCTAAGCGATATGCTTGGAACAAAGTTTCCAGCACCCAGCTAGATTTTCTGCAGTTTTGTACTTAGCCATATTTTCTTGATATTCAATTTTCTATCAACTCTACTTCAACAAGTTTTAATCCAACCACCATGTCCTATAAAATAACAACTTTTTGTACATCTAGGACTTACTAACTCCTAAATTTATACATCAAATAGGATTAATGAATTTCCCAACAATTTCAAAGTGCTACCAACCTATTGACCCATTTGGTTAGTTTCACCATTAATACTACGTCAAAAAGTAGCTTTAGCCACGGTTTTTTTAAGAATGCCTAGCCACGATTTAAAAAAATGTGGCTAAAGGTAAGAAACACTAGTTTTAGCCACACATATTTTATACTCGTGGCCAAATATATAGCCTTTGGACCCTTTAGCCACGTATTTTTTTGTTCATGTGACAACAACAATCAGGTGTAGTGGCTTTAGCCACTGTTTTACAAAAACACGTGGCACTTATTTGCCACACTTAAAAAAGAGTGGCGAAATGCACCAAACGATCATGGAAATTTTATGATTTTTTATTTGTGTGACCAAAAATGAATGTATGACCACGCTTAAATAATGTTGTGTGACGGAAGAGTAGATTTTATTACTTAGTAAATTGAAAAAAACAAAAATATTAAGTATATATTATGCATGGCTAAATGTGAGCAATGGCCACTGTTTTTACTTAGTTATGTGGCTAAAAGCTAGTACATATGGCCACTGTTATTAGGTTGTTTGAGTAAATAGTAGATGACGAATGGTCACGGTATGAAATTATATGCGTGGCGAAAGGTAATGTTCCAAAAGGTTATAAACATTCATCCGGAATTAATGTTCTTCCGAAAAAATACATGAATCTCAATTTTTTCGTTGCAAATAGATTTTTTTAATTATAAATCATCCTGAAGAACTCTAGTTCTTCCGGTTCTATTCTTCTTCTTCTCCAATGAATAACTAAAATTGATCCTGTTTAATTATAAATCATCTTAGTCCGCCAAGGCGGTGAAACAATTGTCTAAAAATGTCATCCGGTTCTGTTGATCTGCTCTAATTCTAGATGAACTCTTCTTCCTGAGGAATTCTAGTTCATACGGTTTTGTTCTTGTTCTAATTTACCGAAGAAGTAAAATCTATCCAGTTTATAAATCATGCCATCCACTATTAGAGAATCAAAAAATTATAAAATGTAGCAAACAAGGCTTGAACCTGGGTCAGTCAAAAGAAAGGTACACACTACAAGATTAAGAAGAACCATTGAGATAGAACTGTTAATTGGTTATATTTTAACCATAACTTATTTAATTACTCCCATCACATAAAAAATAATTGATCAACAAAATTTGTGTTGCTAAAGGTAATAAATAGATACGGTAAAAACAGGATTTGCGTGGTAAAGGTAAAAAATATACACGGTTATCGTGGCCTGACCTTTCCACCTCTTGCCACCATAGTTGGTAGCGTGGCCTGATTGCCTTTAAATATCCACTTTCTTGCCACCAAAATCTTCTGTACGAATGTATTTCCTGATTATCAAGAAAAAACTTCGATCGATCAATGGTTGCCTTTGGTAAACACTGGAGGATTAGGGCTGTTAATGAACCAGCGCCCTACTACGGCAAGACTCCCCGTAAGTGTATTTTCACTCAACAATGGCTGCAGGTTTTTATTTTTAGGGTTTTATGTTTTTTAATTACTTACTCTCTACTGCGCATTTGGGTTTTTTACAGGTGGTCGGAGGTTCACTCTCAAGATCCATCACTGCGGCGATTTCCACCGGAATGCCTCCGGCCAGGATGTGTGGAAGGGAAAAGTGGATTATGTCGACTATGTCGACATTCGCACATTTGATTATCATGATCTGAATCAAATGGTGCAATACCTAAACTACACATCGATTGACTATTTCCTCATTTACTGGAGGATCCCACCTCTGTCCATCACAAATGGGCTTGAGTACGCTGATTTCATCACTGATGAAGTTGTAGGGGATTAGAAACTTCATCTCCAGGGACCAGAGGGGGAGAGAGAGCTGGATGTGTATTTAATCCGGAATAGGGATTTCCCCTACACCTCCGAGTTGGGACCGAGATTGCCGCTTGGTCAAAAGTTGTTTCCTGGTGACAGCAGCAGCAACAACTTCTTTGATGATGAAGACTATATGTCGGATGCTAGGTCTTAGCTAGTTAGATAGATCTTTGTATAGGAGCTGATGAAAATCTTTCTATATAGATCAATATATATATATATATATATATATATATATATATATTACTATATATAATACATATTGCCTTAAAGGGCATTTTCGTCATGAAATTTGCTTAATCCTTAAGACGCGTACAAACATTGATGCAAAGTGTACAAGTGTTAAAGCTAACCTTTAAACCAACCATTTCAATTTCAAATCACAAGCCGTCTCTCCCACTCGATACAATCTCTCCCCCTCGATACAATCTTCAGCCGTCCTCGATTACCAAACCATCTCCAGCCCTCTCTCCACTTTCATTGGGCCGCAATTGGAAAACGTTTCAATGCTCCTCCGTTCGCGTCTTCAGCAGCGATTGTAATGATCAGTCACGCTTGCTCCCTCGATTGGGCCGCGGTTGTAGTAATCAAAGGATTCAAATCAGAAGGTGCTTAAATCAAATTGCAGCCCTCTATAAATTCACAGCCCCTCTCCAATTCGTTTTACCATCTCCATGTGCAAACCGATTTGAGGTACACGTTTTAATTCGTTGTTATATGTTCTTATCTCCATCTCAAATTGCAAGCCTCTTTTCCTAAGGGTTTTTACAAGGAAGAAGGAAGCAACCATCGAAGCCCAGAAACGATTAATGCGTTTTTAAGTAATTTTTCTTCCTCATTCCCAATTTATTTTCTCAAATTTGGAACAGTTGATTTTTGTTGTCTATGTTTTTGTTGCTTAATGGGCTTCAGAAATGAGTGATTTCTTCAAAATCAGTTTATCTAAATTTGTTTCTTCATCTCTACAGCTTTTGAATAAAAACCATTCTAGGGTTTCTTCATCTTCATGAACGTAATCAAGTCAAAATGGCATTCTTTCGATTTAAAACTCCAGTCGGCGGTAAGAATCACTATTGGCCCTTTAGTCCTTCAAATTTGTTGCCCTATCATCATTAATTTAAGAAAAAATACCATGGTTGTGGGATACTGTAGCTTAGTGGTTAGTAAATGTTCAGTGTTTATTGCAGGATTTTAACGTCTTCTTCCCGCGTCAATTTGATTTCATCTATATACACTATATTTGTGCAAAAGGTTCTGTAGAATGTTAAGTGCTATAGTTTAGATTGGGTTGCTGACACTAATATATGGTCATATATAATGGTTGATTAGATTTGACGGTCGTCAGTTAGGTAATATTGGTACTTCTGAAACAAGAGTGAAAGAGAAACTTCTATTATGTTGATTGATATAATTTTCAGATCGATTTTGATAAGATATTGCTGATTTCATATATTAGGGTTCTTATTTTGGATAGATGATTTTGGTTTTAATATATTATATATATAATTGATGTTGCGACCATTTGGATTGCTGCAAGTATTGTAGTTCAGACAGTTGTTGATGAGTGGGTCTCACCGTTTTTCATCACGTATATATGCAATTCGTTGTTTGTGATATACATCCATGGTGTTATGGGTCGATATAAAGGCAACATTTGCAGGAAAAGAGGATGAAATAACGAAGTAAAGAAAGATAGGAAAAGAAGATGGATGCAACTCCTGAAAAGTATCTCATCTGGTGGTTAAATTAAAAGGATGGTTATAATTAATTTTGATAACAAAAATAGATAAAGAAAGAAACAAGGTGACAAATTAAGTTGCTACTTCAAAAAAGCATGTGAAAATTGGTAATTTCAGTTCGTATTTTGGTTAGGTAAAAAGTTTCTGAATTTGTACCCCTGTAGTGTACAATATAAATTGACTATTTCTTTCCGATTGATTCTTCTTTTGAATGTTATCCCAAAAGGTTCTATTACATTACTGATCTGCATTCCATGATATTGGTAAACATCACTGATCTTCTTTTGAATGTTATCCCAAAAGGTTCTATCATGATTCAAAGTTAAAGTTAAAGTAAATATCATGAAATCTGGATTACTAGCAGGATCTTTCCTTATCATGAGCACCTATCAAAGAAATAAACAGTAAGTGCAGAATGGCCGCATTAAGTTAGTGTTGATAAATAATAAGAGGATGAGCCTGCTTGCTACCTCTATTTTTTGTTCGAGTATCTAAGTAACACTTGATATCAATTTGTATGTTAGTTTTTTAATATTTATATAGTGGGGACTTGGATATTTGACTTCCTAAAAGTTTACCATTACTTTTGTGTTGTGCATCATTTACAGGTTATTTATGCTCTTGCAATGTAAAAGGTGATGCAATCGGGCATAAACTGACGAAGGTTGCTACTACCGTGAAGTTTATTAAGGGAGTACTTAAGGATTCAAAATGGTCTTATGGCCTTATTGACGAGAAGAAGGTTGCTCCTTTTAAGGCTTCAAAATGGTCTTATGGCCAAATGAAGTGGTATACAAACTGAAGAAATCGATTGAAGCCTATAAACCGATACTAGCTAGCCGATGACCATACCCCCACCCTAAGAAATCTATTCATTTTCTTTTTGCAACATCTTGTTATGTTTATGTAAAATTTTAAGTAGAGATCAACATGACCTGATTCACCTGTTCATAAATAAATAGGTTCAATCTTGATGTTGGTTAGACTTTTTTTTTTGCAGGGGCTTGAGCTTCCTGATATTTTAGTGGAAGTTGAAGACGTGGTCCATCATTTGCTGAATTAATAACTATACCCGAATAAGATGACTGGATTTACCCTGATCGAAAGTCAACTTCTTATGTCAGTTTCGTGCTTAAAATGTACAAAGAAGCATGGCTCTTTGGAGATCTTTCCCAACAAATTCAAGTTACTGAGTTCAAAGTGAATCAACTACTTTTCATGCACTATTCGTGCACTTGAAAATCTGAGTTTTGTTCATGGCTGTTTTATCCTATTTAATTTGTTGAAATATTTCAAAACATGAGTTTTATTCATGGTTGTTGTTCATGCGTCTCTTCTTTATAGTTCTCTGTATGTGAAAAACTTGCTCATGATTTTTGTTTTGGCCAAGCTATAAGACCAAAGTGTTTTTGAGTGCTCAAGGTTAAAATTCTGATTTTTAATATGGGCTACTCTATCCTACTTAAGTGGTTAAATTTCTTGGCGTACATCAACCTCCTATGACTTTTGCCTTTTCATGGTAGAGCATACAATTTGTTAATTTGTGTTGTTTCTATGTGTTCATCATCTTAAATAATTTCTTGCGACCTTGATTGTCATATTCCAGTTTCAACAACCATTTAATTTGTGTTATTAGTAAATCCTAATACACTAACTACATTTGTATCATATCACCTCATATTTGTAACACACATACCCATAACGTGAATATAAAACGTTTGAAACCTTAGGTCTCAAAAAATTTCGAGTTTTAAAAAAAAAAGTGCATACTTAATTTATGTCATTCATCGCGCATATACCACGTTATAAATTATCGTCATTGTCGAACACGCGAAAATAAGACCAAAACGCTATAAACCGTTGCCCGCCGCAACGCGCGGGTACTCCACTAGTATATATATATATATATATATATATATATATATATATATATATATATATATATTAAAGTTTCTGTTAACTCTTCCTCCTATTTTGTTTGTGTTAACCCCATTAATTATATAGATAGATTTTATCTCGATCATTAAAGTTGATTTTATTCTAAATTTGATTGTTGCAAATAGATTTTATTGTGAACTGATGTGACTTTTATTTTATTGTGAACTGGTTAACCATCCTGAAGAACTTTAGAACTCTATTTTACCCGGTTCATCCTGAAGAACTCTAGTTCATCTTCTCTCAATACTCATGAACTCTTCTTCCTGAGGAATTGTAGTTCATCCGGTTTTATTCTTCTTCCAGTTTAGAAGTAAAATTTATCCTGTTTATAAATTATCTCATCCCACCATATCAAAATGCCAACATATACTAACATAACATATGAATATATACTTCATGTAAGATCACAGTTATGAGTAAAATGGAGGTTTGCTATGATTCATTAAAAATGTTTATGTTATTATAGATGAAAACTGGTTAACCATCCTGAAGAACTTTAGAACTCTAGTTTATCCGGTTCATCCTGAAGAACTCTAGTTCATCTTCTCTCAATCCTCATGAACTCTTCTTCCTGAGGAATTGTAGTTCATCCGTTTTGTCTTCTTCCAATTTACTGAAGAAGTAAAATTTATCCTGTTTATAAATAATCTCATCCCACCATATCAAAATGCCAACATATACTAACATAGCATATGAATATATACTTCATGTAAGATCACAGTTATGAGTGAAATGGAGGTCTGCTATGATTCATTGAGCATGTGTGTGTTATTATAGATGAAAAGTGTATGAATAAAACTGTAACAACTTATTTTAACATACAAACTAGAACAAATTATGCAATTATACACAAATACAGGGATCAAATCTTCTTCCAGTCAAGTTCATTCGGTTCCCATCTTGTTCTCCTCTTCAATAGCTTGTAACCGAAATTTGTCCCTGTGAAATAGGAGACTTTCATGATAGGTCTGTGTCACTATTCTGCTCTCAGTATCACCAATCCTGACAATATCTCGTATCTCATCATTAGAAAGCCAATTTAGAGCATCTTTTAAGCTTCTAATTGTCTCGTCATGTTCACTGGTGAAAATGTGATACATGCCTATTTCTTTCTTATACTCCCAGTTGGTAACCTATTTTCTCTTAACCACATGAAGCATGTTAGTTGTCATTATTAAATGGATTCGGTCTTTGTCAGCCTGGCTCCATTCTGGATCTAGAACTGTACTATGCCTTGTGAATGACCCATCAGCTCTATAGACTACCAACTTTCCATCCTTATCAACTTCAAGCGTCAAAACAGGATTGTCAATGCTGCGTTGTGTGGCTTCATCTACTTCCCCGTATAAGTCATCCAAATACATCTTTATCCTCAGCATTAAGGAGTCCTCTTGTGAACACGTACCCTTCATATTACCACGTAACTGTTTAACATCACCCAACTCATGGTCAGTGAGGTTGTACATAGCTTCTTCAGCTGTAAACTTTAGTACCTCATCTAAACTGGTTGTGAACAGGTATACTTTCTCTTGATCATCATACCTCCAGGAGATGATTTTTCTCCTTTCAGCATGGACATCTCTGTATTCATCCTCCTCATTGATCACTTATCCTTTTCCCTTCTTAGCCACTAACTTCATTCTCTTGGTGGGTGGTTTTTCTGGGGACTTGGGTGGAGATGAGGGTTTTCGGGTTTATTTAGGTGAGGATATGTAGATGGAAGCGTATGATAAATTCTAGGTTGTGGTACAATGGGTGTGAAGTTGTTTGTTCTAAACTTTGGTTGAAGATGTAACACCCGAGTTTCAACCGTCAATATTGTCGTTAAAAGAAAACGCTAACGGAATTTGGTCCCAGAAAATTTTGCATAAAGTAGCGATGTTTTTAAACGTTAATAGATACAAAAGTTAGCATTTCAAATTTCCGTCACGGTTTCAAGTATTTCAAAACACCACACGGTCTTAAACCTATACTATCATTCAATATGACATCATGTGTTTGAAGAATATAATATGATCACTAATCATAATTTGTTAACAAAACAATCTTCAAGAATTCGGTTCTTGATCAACTCGGAGAATCCGGCTATATCTTACCTTTACCTGCATTTTTACCACTAACCCGTTAGTGCTTAATGCATTAGAACGGTTATATAAACATTACAATACAAGAAAGGTGCCAAAAATGACACTTTTAAAGCTTGGCCACCGTAAGCTACGCCGCCACCGTAGTTTACAGTGGCTCCAGGAGCCTTACGGTGGCTAAAAATTGGCCTACGGTGGAGTTTTCATGCTGAAGCCAGAGTAAGCTACGGTGGCCAGAGTAAGCTACTGTGGCTTCAGGTTAAATCCTCCATTTTGCTACTAGATTTTTCCAAGTATAACTTTGGGTCTTTTCCCATTATGTCTTCAACATCCAAGGCAACTTGCATACCTATCTTTATGCAAAATTACCATACATAGATTATGTGGTTCTTACGAGCAAGCTACTTACCGGGTTCGTTTTGTATTTCCAACCCATTTGACCCGTTAAGCTTTACCCAATACATTTACTTAGCCATTGTTGTCCCAATGCACTCCAACCTGGGGCCATCACCTATTTTTGCATACATATTCCTACCTACAAACTATGTGCATTATATGGATTGTAGGAACCCCCAAGTAGTGGTCAATGGTGTCTTATCGTTCACGTATGCAACCTTTGTATCATTTAGGAACGACACCACTTGAAAAAAAAAACATGGCTCCCACAACCTCATTCAAGATCAATGCCCATGACACGTTTTGCAACCTTATGCAAGCCTTTGGCTCACCATGGCTCCTATGAGTCATTTAGCAAGCACAAGTATGCATTTCATTGCCAAGATTACTATCACACCATAAGTAAATATATTCATTAAAATTTGCAATATTATAACGTGTAGGGAATACGTTACCTCGAGAGCTTGAGCTTCCACTACCTCCGGCGTGGGCTAAACGATCACTACCTTCTCCTTGGTTGCCTATTGAGTCCACACACAAGTTAGGACTCTTACATTATGACCAATTGATCATGTTTTCATGGTGTCCATGACATTACATATTCAACTACTATTTAGCATGCTATCAAGTTTCATTAACAAGACTTCTCATGCACAAACACATTATATATTTAAGAAGTTTATTAATCTACCCAATACATCAACATTTTACACTTCCAATGGGTCAAGCAAATCATACAATGTATCACTTGCATATGAACATCAAATTTAGTAGGTACACTACCTATGATCAATTAAGCATGAATCATAACAATTTAGTCATCTGGCCATATGTAGGTGTCATCTAGGCATTTCATCGAGCACTTGGTGTGCATTCCTATTTACATATACCCAATTCATGCACATGAACCTCCTATAAAACCAATTGCAAGGTTTAGGTGAATACACCCCTAACCCATCAGAATTTCATCAAATAGCAACAATATCAAGTTCCAATTTTCATGGTTGAGGTCAAATTCAATGCTATTCAAAGTGATTAGCAACATGCAAGTACAAGTAGGGAAATTGGTGACTACTACACCAATTACTAAGCTAATAGGTTATCTAGGCAACATACAACATTCCTAACACTTTCGGATTATAATTCAACACCAATTTCACAGATTTAGGCTCCAAAGTGTCGACATTCATACATGCAACTAGGTTGGGTTTGACTTACATGTTACAAGATTAGTTCTAAATGAAGAATCCACTTCCGATTTCTAACTTATGGCCCCAATTTCACAGCTTGACACCTTCTAGGAGCAGAATTCAATTTTGGGAGATGGAGGAGAGGGCTTGGGGTGCGCAGATCGTGTTTCACGATCTTCCCCTCCTCCTCCTTCCTTTTGTTTAATCTATTTCTCCCATTTTACAATTCTGGCCCCTCTACAATAGGTTTTGGTTTAATTTCTAACTAAACCTTTATATTACCCATTTAACCCCCAAGTTTTCATACATGGCAATTGCTATCCATTTTAATGAACGAATTTGGCCACGTAACACGACTCGGCTTAACGTTAACAGTATTTTAATTTATTTAAAACTCGGGATGTTACAGAAGAGGATTTAATGTTACAGGTTTAGGAGGCTTTACAGGTTTAGGCTTTTTTTTGGTCTACTAGTTCTAGGAGGGTTTCTTCTGGGTTGCTGTGAGGCTAGGGTTCTGTTCATATCAGAAAATGCACCTGGTGGTATTGGTTCACCTATAACCTTTGAGATTTTGTTCTGTTCATGTACGGTATATGAATATCTGATTCTCAAGCTATTAATACCAGAAGGATTGATCTTTTTTGGGTCCTCCCCCCTCATCTTAATGAAATAGCATTTGAGAAGCTTTAGTTCTTCTTCCTTTGTCATAGGGTTTTCTAGGATTTTCTGTATCTCTTCTTCCCTTTTTATCTTCTTTTGCCTTTCCTCAGCATCTATCTTTTCCTTCAGTTTTAATTCACCATCCTCTTGAACAACCCTGGACATCATATCACATAACTGATTAGGCAGTCATTAAATTTGCTTGATCAGGAGTTGCCATCCCCTGGATATGATAATATCTGTGAACTTCATAAGGAGTTTGGCATTGTGAAGGTTATCTGAAAGTCTTATCTTTTCTTGTTCAGCTTTGATCTCCTTGTCAGATTCTATGGCCATTCTTCTTTTTCTTGTCTCCTTATCAGAGTCCGTCGTTGCCATTTTCTCATCAATAGACCTTCTCTTGATTTCATTTATCAGACCCATTATTACTTTATCATTTGAATAACGCAGCATGTCTCCTTCTAGTTTGAATGCCAAGGCCATGTCTTCATCCCTTTTTATTTGTTCAGCTTTCTCAACATCTACAAGTGCCTGTTTTATCATGTTTACCTCATCTTCTGGGAGAGATACCTATTGATCATAAATGATTGTTGGAGGCTTTGTCTTCTTAACATCTGCAAACACCTTGTCCGAATCTGATTGGTTCTGGGCATCACCATTTTTCCTTTCCTGAATCTGATTGCTTTCAGCAGAAAAATCATTCTCATCAGTAGGTTCAGTATTTGGCTCCACAGGCTTTGTCTCTTTAACAACTGCAAACACCTTGTCTTTGACTCCATCTTCTTCAACATCAGCTTCAACAACCTTTTCTGTTTTAGGAGTATCAGGGGGAGCACAAGGCTTTAAAATAGGAATGATGTGCAGAGATGGAGCACTAGGCTTTAAAAGAGGAATGATGGGCAGAGATGGAGCACTAGGCTTTAAAACAGGAATGATGGGCAGAGATGGAGCACTAGGCTTTAAAACAGGAATGATGGGCAGAGATGGAGCACACTTTAACCAAGTGCAGTTAAGAGTATTCCTAAACATCATTTTTCTCATGAAAGATAGAGCTTCAGGGGCTATCTCCACATTTGTGGTTTGTAGATCACTCATCACACTTGTGATCATCTAATTATCAGCGGTCACTTGCACCCGATGAAGTTGTTCTACCGGATCAACTAGTTCAACCGGATCAACATGGCCTTCTTCCTCCGGATAAAGTTATTTAACCAGATCAAGTTGTTCAACCGGATCAACATGGCCTTCTTCTTCCGAATGAAGTTGTTCAACCGGATCAAGTTGTTCAACTGGATCAACATGGCCTTCTTCCTCCGGATGAAGTTGTTCAACCGGATCAACTTGTTAAACCGGATCAACTTGTTCAACTTCATCAACCTCTGAGGAAGACACCCTGTGCAAGATCCTATTTTGAATTAAATCTAGTTTGACATGTTAATTTCATTTCAACGTATGGTTGACAACCTTACCTATCAGTGGCTTTCACAGATTGTCCTGCCTTCAGCCGTTCAATTTCTTCTCCTTGAGCTCTCATAATTGCACGGAGAGCTACCAATTCATTTTCAAGTTTTGTACATCGAACCGTCAATTCAGTATGTGTCTTGCTGCTCTCAACTGGTGTGTTGCCAGTATCTTTGAGCAAAGAAAAGTAAACAACCAACCTTGTTCATGCTCAGCACCCATAGTTTCTTGGCACCTGGGTATCCTGTTGTCAATCAAAGGTTCCTGAATAGGTTCCCTGACAGAAATAGTTGCCGTAGATTGGGTCTTAATGATGTTGGCACTGTCCTCAGGGTCCAGTGGGACTTCATGAGTAGTGGCAGCCCTTTCCACCTGACTTGCTTCATCACTACTACAAGTTACCTTATCAGCAGAATGTGGGTTAGGTGATTGAACGAGGTCTAGCAGTATATTCCCTGTAATAAGGGTGCCTAGGTGATATATCACCCTCATTCTGAGGTAGTCCTGTGGAGGGTCTAGGTGCAGAAGACCTAGTCCTCTTCCTTTTGCGTGATTGTGGAGTGCATGTGCTATTTTTGGGTGTGGTTTTTGATGTGGACATCCTCTTCCTTTTGGTGGGAATTTGTATATCAGTGGAAGAGGATGGTCGGTCTGGCGTGGGCTCAACACTTGTTGGTGTAACAATGTTGTCACTAGGAGCAGTTTGCTCAGGAGCAGTCCTGACCTTAGGCATAGGGTATGATGTGTCTTTACCAAGAAAAACAGTTGTGTTCACTTGCATGTTAGAAAATGTTTTACTTGTAAAAGATTTTAGTTTAAGATGTTGATCCGAAATTTGCAGATTTGGAAATTCACAGTTAAGAATGTGTTGGATGAATCTGGGGTACATGTAAAAGATCATCTTAGGTTTTAGATTTTCCAGCATTCCATCAAATATTATTTTTGAAAAGTTAAAATTGAGCCTATTTAGCAATCCATGAAAAGCGGATGATTGAGGTGCAGCAACTTTATCCCATGCAGTTTTCTTGTGAGATAGACAGTGGAGAATGGTATGAGCAAGATATCGCCAAAAATAAGGTAGTTGTCCCTTTTTGATGGTCCCACAAGTTAAGTCACCCCCATACCCAATTGCTTCGTATGTCTTTAAGTACAATTCAGACTTGTAATCAGGATCACCTCCTGCATCATTGAATTTCAGATGCTTCTGGATCATTTCTTCAGTCAAACTAATCTCATTCCCATTGACTCTAGAGTCAATTTTAGCAACCCCGTTGCTATCAACAGATTTTTTGGCTAAGTCCTAAAATTTAGCAATTCTCTGCTTGCATATTACAGGATTCACAGTTAAAGCAAATTGAGTGTTGGATTTCATGAGGAAATCGTTCATTTCATCAAATAGCTTTGACTTATCAGACTTCTCGAAGTACGCTACAACAATGTGTTCGGCGAAGAACAGTTGAGTAGGCTTTGATGCAGCCTTCCGTTTCAATTTGGGTGCCATTTGTGAGAAATTAGAAAGTAAGGCTTAGGTTTAAATCGCCAATTAGAAACCTGGAGAGAAATAGAGGGTAACTATTTTTCGAAAATGCAGTTTTATACTAACGGCAGTTCTTCTGGATCACAATGAACCCTAAAAATTAAAACAGGGGAAGTTATTGGAGTTTGCCCATTTAGTTGTAATTGGGATGGGGGAAAGTTTTGATAATTTAATTTGGTTTAGAATAATATTATTAATTTATTTTAACTGAATCCACATCAATTAGGGTCGATTATGACCGATGAGGACAAATGAAGACAAAGTAGGACCAACTAGGACCAACGAAGCCACGAGGCCCAATTAGGGTCAATTTGGGTCAATGAGGATCAATTAGGGTCAATGATGAAGACCAGTTATAACTAAAGAGGGTCGATTTTGCTCAATGACGCCTTATGAGGACCAAATATGACCAATTAGGGTCTATTAGGCTGATTGAGGGCCAATTACGCTCAATGAGGACCAGTAGACTAACTTATGGTCAATCATGGTCATTTATGACAAATGATGACCAATGAGAGCCATTTAACACACATTTAGGATGAATTAGGGCCAATGAAGGTCAATTATAGTCTATTAGGCTTAGTTAGGTTCAATGAAGATCACTTACGGTCAATTACGACCAATTAGGCTCATTTAGGACCAATTATAATCAATTGGGTCAATTAGGCCTAATTGACTCAAATTTGTTGTACTTCAAAGTAAATGGTCCTCGATGAGTCTATTTGGTCCTTATTGAGGCTAACTGACACTAGTTGGTCCTTATTGGTCCAAATTTGTGCAAATTGCTCCTCAATAACCCGAATTGAGCCATATTGGTACTTATTCTGTCTAATAGGCCCTCATCGGTCCTAACTGGCCCTAATAGGTCATAATTCATCCTTATTGGTCCTAATCGAGCATATTCGACCATCATTGGTCCTAATGGGTCCTCATTGACACTAATTGAACCTAATTGGTCTTAATCGACCATCACTAACCCTGATTTACCCTTATTGGTATCATTGGTCCTCATTCAAACTAATTGGCCCCAATTAGTCCTAGTTGGTCATACTTGATCATCGATCCTCATTTGTCACTTCCTTCATGCTCCGTCCTTATCAGTCCTATGAGCATAATCGGCCTTCTCATTGAATTGGTCCTAATTCGTATTCATTGACCATATTAATTGACCATAACTGGTCTTCACTAATGTTAGTGCATGAACCTTGTGTGGCCGTTACTGTTCGAATTGTCAAACAGACTGATTTGTCGAAGACATGAACTGAGGTCCGAACCTCAGCCGAACTCTAGGTTCGGAGTTGGCCGAACTTTGATGGCCGAACTCCAAGTTCGGAAGGAGTTCGGACAGAGTTCGGAGGTGACGAGTTCGGACCTTATGAAGAAGTATAAATAGATTCGTCTTTGTATTTCTTTGTAAGTTTCTGTCTTGTATCTGTGTGTTGAGAGGGGAGGTTCTGTCCGACCTCCCCCAGAGCTTAATCGTTGTATACTCCTTCGTTATGTAATCATTCAACATGATTCAATGACAAAACTTCCGTCTCATCCATAGAAACGATCCGTAAACGGTTTTTCAGTTGGTATCAGAGCTGTTGGCTCTTTCTATGATTCAGCAACAGTTCAAGATCAGACAGTAGAATTCACTGAAGCAGATATCAGAAGGGTGTTACATTTGGAATCTGATACATTGAATGCACCGTTAACATTTCCGCATGAAGATAATGTTGCATTTCTGAAGCGTATCTGGTATTCTGATGATCCAAGTAAAGAGTGGGTCTACAAGTCATCATTGAGCGTACCCTACAAGTATCTGGTGCATGTGCTGCTAGTGTGTCTGGGACACAGGATTTCAGGGTTTGATGAAGTTCCTCAGATCACAATTTCTCTGCTGAATGCCTTAGTAATGAATCGTCCTTACAACATTTCTGGGATGATTTTTCATTACATGAGAGACAATCTTACTCAGAGGCAGAAGAAAGCGGCTATTTATCCAAGATTCATTCAGATGATCTTGAATGACTTGTATCCAAACTTGGTGAAGAATGAGAATCAGAAGATGGTGTTGAAACACATGACAGAAGCTAGTGTTGGTGCTTTAGCATCTTATCAGAAGATGGCACCTGAGTTGAAGCCCAAATTTAAACGCCTGATTGGTCATTTGGCGAATCCTGATTATGTTGCACCAGCAGCTGGTGCACCACGCCATAGCCAAGACAGTGATTCAGAAGAGTTGGATTACAGTTGGATTGTGGAAAGAAATCAGAATCCACAACAAGGACGTGTGAAAAGACCAAAGAGACGAACTCCGGTTGCTCAAGAGCCGGATGTTCAAGCCCCAATTGGCTCTGAACTAGCAGTATCTCAACCTGCTGTCTCTCAACCGACTGTGTCTCAGCCAGTTGCTTCTGAACCGGTGGTCACAACTCAAGAAGTTCCTGTAACTGTCAGTGTGACTGAGACATCGGCGGTGAATACCTTAGTAGATGAATCTGATGAATCTGCAGATGATGATGAGTTTCTGAATATGGGGGCTGACTCTGAAGACTTATCGGATACAAACGATCCGTTTGTCCGAGTCTTGATTAATTCAAAGTATGTGAGGTTGAGGAAATGTAGTGATGCTCATCTAGCATATCGTCTAAGCCAGAACAAAAGCAACGACCGATACCAGGGTCGTGTGTATGATCAAGTAGCCTCATCTGCTTCTGACGAAGATTATGATCCTTCAGCTGATTCTGTACATGGTAAAGGAAAGCAATCAGTTGCTGGTTCCAAAAGAAGATTGAAGTCAATATCAGCTGGTGGTAAAGGCAAGAAGAGAAGGACTCAGCAATATATTTTACAGCCTCGTTCTGGGATATCTTCTTCTTCTGTGTCTGTGCCAGAAGTTACTACAACTGTTCAGACTTCGGTGTCTGATGTGCAGGCTGATTTCTTGCGTGATCTGATGAATGCAAACAGATCGACAACTGTGAGCACGGCACCTTCAGCAAGTGCTGGTGCGCAGTTTGTTCCTCAGTCTATGGGTTCTACACCCACAACTCCGGTGTTCTCCACAGCTACAACTACAAATGCTTCTCCAGACATCAACTTCAATTTTGAGCAAGGTTCTGTGTCGTTTTCTCAGGCTAGTATTCTTCAGAGTGCTCTTCATGATCAGCAACAACAGATTGATAGCCTAAAGTCTAAAGTTGGTGAGCTACAGGCTAGTAATGAAGAATTGAGGGCAGAGAATTTGGCTAAAGATAAACAAATTCAACGTTTGAGTCTTGCTAGTGAAACTCAGAATTCCATGCTTGTGTCGATGAGTGAGCAAATAAAATTTTTAATGGAAAAATTTAAAGCTCAGGGGGAGATTGGTGATGGATCAGGGTGTCGAGAAGAGTTTATGGATTACTTGAATGATGATCCCGATCAAGATGATCAAGGGAATGTAGGTGGAGGATCAGGCCCAACTGGTAATGTTAGTTCGGGTGCTGGGACATCTACATCCCAGGGGGAGAAAGATTCAAGAGAAGCGATGCCGATTTCGTCAATCCCATCCAATCAAGCTGGTACTAGTTTGAAAGAATTCCAGCATATTATTGAAAATTTAGAAGAAGGAGAGATTGCTGGTGATTTAACAGCTGAACAGCTTAAAGCAGTGTTTGAGTTGAATGATGAAGAAATGAGGAAAGTTTCTGAAGCTGAACCAGAGAAATATGAATCATCTGATCCAGAGTCTGATGACGATATTGAAGGGATTTTTGAAGAAGAAATTGAAGTTGAAGACATTACATCAGAAGAATACCCGGATATGTATTCAAATGTCAACAATAATCAGTCTGGTGATGATTTTGAAGTATTTCCTGAAGAAAAGGTTACTGAAGCGGAGGAGAGACTGAAAAAGAAAGAATCAGAGAAACCTGAAGATCCAACGGTCAAGGAGTTTAAAGAACAGAAACAACGTTGGGTGATGGATGAATATATGAAAGAGTTCCATGCCAACTATGTTCCTCCTGCAAAGCCGATTATTCAAAGACCGTATTTTAAGTTCAAGGGTCAAGTCTCAGGTGATATAATCAGTTGGATGTATTCTGCAAGGTTGAAGTGTTATGGGATTAAACGTCAAAATGGAGTTCAGTATTTTAAACGTGCGAGAGATTTTAGTAGTTTACCAGTGTGGGATGTACGAGAACTGTCTAGAAAGCCTTTCTGTAATTATGAGAATGATGATTTGGGTTTTCATTTCAAGAAGCTGTTAGAGAGAGAATGCAGAGAAGGGTTTAAGTTTTTGAATCCTCAGAGACCTAAAAGACGTCGATCTCGCACCAGAATACATGAAAGAACTGGTAAGAAACTCATTGTATTGGTGTTCAAGAAGAAACCGGTAGTGATGAAGAAAATTCCTCTCATGCCAATGGAACTTGATTTTATCAAGGACCTGCGTTGGTGGTATTATAATGAGAGTACCGGAGAAGCTATGATAGTGCTGGAGAAGGAAAACCGGATTGTTCGAATCTATGATCCGATGTGGCTGATTAATCTATCCAAGGCTGATATTGAAGAGCTGTATTACAATCCGATTCTGTATCATCCTGACTACATGGAACATGCATTGAAGTTTCAGAGGGTGATCAGAGTTTGCTTTGCATTCAACATTTACGCAGGAAACAATCATGATTTGATTCGAGAAAGAGATGGGGTTGATGCTGATGTTCGAGGCTGAAGACGAAGGGTCCAGCTGTTGCCAAGGGGGAGTTTGTTGGTACATTATATGTGGCAACGGGCTGGATCGAATAGAGTGTTGAAGACAATGTTTTGACCTAGTTTTTGTACTGGCCGAACCTTGGCCGAACCCAAGGTTCGGCGGCTCCGAACTCTGGCCGAACTCCAGGTTCGGAGGACAGGTTTTAGGAATCTATAAATAGGTCTTTTGTCTTGTAATTTACTAGTTGTTCATGAGAGCTTGTGTATGTGAGAACTAGTGTTTTGTACTCTGAATCTCTTGTAATCGTTCTATTGGTTAATGAGATTGAGTCGTTTTATTTACATTGATTGTTCTCATTGTTTTTCACGTTATTGATGTCGAACTAAACCGATCCACACGCTCCAGCGTTTTCAACGGTTAGGGGTGATTGGAAGTGTTTCTGATTGATTTTTGATCAATCGAGTCTTTCTGAGTCATGTTTTTACCTAACAGAAGCATATGGATGTCGAAATTCGATCAAATTTTGAATATGTTGCGTTTTTAAAAATTTCCAGTCGAAGTTCGGACGAGGTTCGGCCGAAGAACAGATCTGAAAAATAACCGCTCCGAACTCCGAGTTCGGAGGTCCGAAGACCAGGTTCGGAGGGTCCGAAGATCAGGTTCGGAGGGTCCGAAGATCAGGTTCGGAGGAGGTTCCGAAGGTCAGATTCGGACTAGGTCTGAAGGTCAGTTTCGGAGAGGGTTCGGAGGATCAGGTTCGGAGGTAGATCGGACAAGGCTCTGCCCCTTGGACCCCGCCAGGGGCTGCCGCCCCTTGGACCCCGCTTCTCAGGGGCGCTTCCCTCGAACCCCCGTTAGGTGGGAATTTTACAGAAGCGGATCAGTTATCGAGTTTACCCTTGATTTGGTAGCTGTGGGGTGTTATGTTTAAAGAAAATCCAGATTCTGATACTTGTTACGAGTTAGTGATCGAATTTCAAGAAATAAGTTTGTGGGTAGTCATGGTTCTTGATGATGGACAGAGATTCAAGAATACGTGTTTCTGATGATGGACAGAGATTCGGAGACATGGTTATGATTACTTGGGAACGTTTGTCGGAGATTATCATTCTACACAAACTGAATATTAAATGAGATTAAAGATTCCGTTGCGGGCCACTTGAGTTTATCATTCCACTACAAGAATGCGGGGTTGGAATCATAAGAAATTGAAGATTTGAATATGTTACTTGTTTAGGGGGAAATTGGGGACCCTAAAAACTTTCAAAGTTTCATAATTGAAAAAGTGAATATTCAAAAGCAATCAGTTCAGGGATGATGGTGGTTTTTGATCTTCATGGAAATGTGGTATATTCTGATGTTCGTGAGAACCGATATGTCAAAGTTTTCAATTATTGTTTGGAACTTTCTGTCATATGCCCGATACTTTCTTGAGTTGTCGAAAGACTTGGTCAGATTCCAGTCTGCAACGAGATATACGTTTACCGGAGTAATATATTGGGATGGATTTGATGCTGAGGGGGAATTTCTGTGATTGAAGATGCTGATCGTGTCTGTTTTCATAAAGATCAGAATATGTTACAATTCGGTGAAGATTGAAGATTATTATCAAGATGCAGTGATGTTCGTGTGTTTTTATAATTTCCGGATACAACTTATGAAGTAAACCATTATCATACATGCTGGTTCAAATTGGATGGTTGTGCTTGAAGCTAGGGGGAATTTTATTGGTTGTGGAGATTGTACAAGATTCGAATTGTGTCCTGCATACCTGATGATCCGGTCAAGGGGAGTTTGCTAAAGATAGAGATGTCTGCAGCAAGCTGACTGAAGATTGCTAGAAGATCAATGTCTGGATTCGACAGTAACGTCCAAGGGGGAATTTGTTAGTGCATGAACCTTGTGTGGCCGTTACTGTTCGAATTGTCAAACAGACTGATTTGTCGAAGACATGAACTGAGGTCCGAACCTCAGCCGAACTCTAGGTTCGGAGTTGGCCGAACTTTGATGGCCGAACTCCAAGTTCGGAAGGAGTTCGGACAGAGTTCGGAGGTGACGAGTTCGGACCTTATGAAGAAGTATAAATAGATTCGTCTTTGTATTTCTTTGTAAGTTTCTGTCTTGTATCTGTGTGTTGAGAGGGGAGGTTCTGTCCGACCTCCCCCAGAGCTTAATCGTTATATACTCCTTCGTTATGTAATCATTCAACATGATTCAATGACAAAACTTCCGTCTCATCCATAGAAACGATCCGTAAACGGTTTTTCAACTAAAGTATCCTAAATGACGCTAATTATCAGTATTTAGTCCTCATTGAGCCTAGTTGTTCCTGATTGCTCCTAATTGCTCCTCACTGTCCTAACTGGCCGTCGTTTAATATTTTTGGAAACAAAATTATTATACATGAGAAATTCACAACATAGCGGTGTTTTCATATTTTTATTCTGAATTGCATAGTAATTTATCATTCTCATTTTTGAGTTGTGTTTTAGTAAAAGCACGTGTTAGGAAAATCTTGTTTATTATATCTAAAAGAAAATAATAAAACTAATTTTAAAACATAATTTTGTTAGGGCTTTTAACTCCGATCGTCGTCTAGATCTGCTTAAAGGATCACATTTATGTCAACCATAATTGATGTACTCGTACAATTTCACAATCTCATTATTTCAACACCTCAAGAGGATGAAGCTCATCTTGAAGAAGAACATGCAAACCCACAAGAAGAGACACTTGAAGACTTTTACGAACTGGATGATGAAGTTCATCTTGAAGAAGAACCCGCCAGAAGAGCCACGTGGAGACATTTAACTAATTAATTAATTATGTTTATGTTTAATTTTAGGTTTAGTTATGTTTAATAAACATATTGTTTAAATTAATTTTGGGTTTTATTATCAGTTTGAAACCCCCCCCCCCCTTTTAATTAAAAATTTTCACCAAAAAATTTGAATTTCCCACCATTAGTTCAAATTACACCCAAAATTTCAAACTAAATTTACTTATTATCGATTCATCAGATACTTTTCCCTCTCACTTTATCAGAAAATTTCCAGTTAAACGCCTCCAGCGAATAACTAGGTCTTCTTTCTCATCCATATCATTCACATCTTCCATGGAGCTCCAACAATGAATAGCTTCAATAGACAGCGCTAGCGATCCTTCATAAGTTCCATGTGATTTGGGAGACCAATCAATCCAGAAAACAATAATTGTCAAGTTATTCCGTTTCATTAATTACAAGCTGTTTTCAAAAAATTGTTTGTTTTGTTTATTATTGATACACGTTTAACTTGGGATCCCTGTATTTGAGTACAGTTATAGTTACAGATCGATAAAATTTCATTTCATACAGAATTAATTAGGAAGGGGTATATATTGCAGAAATCCTCTCCATTCATTTCAACCCATTCATTTTATGCTAAATTAGTTATTTACCTTCTTTAATGATTGTGGGAGCATGCTAAATTAGTTATTTTTATGCTTGGAATGTTGAGGTTAAGCATATGCACATGTTTGTAGATTCATGTTACTGGTGAACCTCCTTTCTTCTTTACGTACACTGCTAGAAATGGTCAACTGTTTGTTTATATTCACTGAAGACATGATGTGTTCGCTCTTCCCTTTAGATGTCTTTAATTTGTGTATAACATATCAAATAAGTAATCAATAGGGTCTTTATGTGATATATTAATAATTAAGAACTAATTTATGTTACTCTGGTCATTACTAGGAAATGACCCTAGAGGACATATATAGGAATGTTTCCAACATTTTTTGTAGGTTCATGTTAGAGGGGTACAAAATAAAGAAATAGTAGTTTAAATCCCATGTAGAAGAATAGAAAAATGTTGATGTCATACATCTGCTACTTTGCTAGAAATGGTAATTTGTTTATATCCACTGAAGACATGATGTGTTTCACTCTTCCCTTTAGATGTCTTTAATTTGTGTATAACATATTAAATAATTAATCAATAGGCTCTTTATATGATATATTAATAATTAAGAACTAATTAAGAGATAATGAATCAATAGGGTCTGCATGCTTTCCTATTTATGTACTTTGTTAAAAAGCATCTAAAAACATTCTGTTAATTGTACAAAATTTAAGGATCGATCCAACAACACTAATGGTCAATTGGAAAAACTTTAGTTCGAACTTAAAGAGGAGAGACTTATTAGGGATGAAAAAATTAACAAGTTAAGGCCCTCTTCCTGAATATTGAAGAATCGGATAAAAAACTTGATCTACTTATAGCTCATCTATTTGCACATGAAACACCGTTACCTCAACAGCTTAATGCTCCAGCATCTACAGAGGTAAATTCTTTACATCACACCTTAATCATACTATTCTCAAGTACCTTATAATAACATACACTCTTGTTCCTGAAGAACACAATCCGGATGAACTCTTGTTCCTGAAGAACTCAAATAGATGCAAGTTCATGTTACATAAGAATATATACTTCATGTAAGATCATAGTTATGAGTTAAATGGAGCTCTGCTATGATTCATTGAAAATGTATGTTAATATGAAAAATTAGAGTATATACATAATCTGTATGAATAAAACTGGAACAACTTATGTTAGATTAAAAAAACAGAATAAATACTTTCATGATAGGTTCGCGTCATTATTCTGCTCTCACTTTTTACCAATTCAAAAACATTGTTCTCGGTAAATTCTAAGGAGATTTTTATTGGATCTAGCCACAACACTAATCATGCTGACATACACACAACGGTTAGTATTTGTCAAACTCATTATCGGTTTGATTGCTCATTTACATAAAGAAATTAATTGAACTGTAGGGCGTGAAATCAGTGGTCGATCAACCTCGTCTGAAGCGGTTGAAAATTATAAAGGTAAATATTTGCCAGTCAAGTATCATTCCGTTCTATAGTTTCACAGTAATTTGTTTGGTAATGTCATGTAGTCCCATTTTAAATGTTATTTGGTACCTCAAACACTTGGGCTAGCTAGGAATTGTTAGAACAAATGGTGAGATGTGTACCAAATAAAGTTTAACTGACTTTGAAGTTGATCCGGAACTTAATGTGATGTTCATTCGGATATATGTGACTAAAACACAAATATACGTGACCATATAATACCAAATGCCACACTTTTTATATTTTAACGTGGCCGTTGCCACCATTTGGCCACGCGTATTGGGACAAAATATCTGATTTTAACTACCCTTTGGCCACTTTTTTTTCAAATATATGTGGCTGAAACATAAATATACATGACCATATAATACCAAAGGCCACGCTATTCATATTTTAACGTGGTCGTTGTCACCCTTTGGCCACGCGTATTGGGACAAAAATTATAATTTCAGCAACCCATTTGGCCACATTTTTTTTATAACATATGTGGCTAAAACACAAATATACGTGACCATATAATACCAAAGGCCACGCTTTTGATATTTTAATGTGGCCATTGTCACCCTTTGGCCACGCGTATTGGGACAAAATGTATGATTTCAGCAACCCTTTGGCCACGTATTTTTATAATGTATGTGGCTAAAACACAAATATATGTGACCATTGAATACCAAAGGCCACGTTAAACAAACACATGTGGTCGTTGGGACCCTTTGGCCACGCTTTCCGGAAGAATTGTTTGATTACAACAACAAATATTGGTGCCCTTTAGCCACGCTTCTAGGTGGCTTCAGCCACTGATATTGTAACGTGGCCGTAGGATACATAAGGTGACGGGACCTTTGGTGTCGATTGAAATGGAAAAAAAAGACGTGACCAAACACCTTTGTTCACTTTTTTTTACGTGACTAAAGGTGAATTTCACGTAGTGTGTAAGGCTAACTATAAATTGTGGGATATGTTGTTTCTCTAATTAAGCATACTACAATGCTCCGAAATCCCATTATTTCATCTTCCTTTGAACAATTATAACATCCATTACAGGTATCTAACTAGAATGACAACCATACAACAATAATGTTGTTATATCAACCATGAAGGCTTTAAAGATAAAATAATTCTACATATACCTTGATGATGTATATCTTCAAAAGACAGATACGATAAGTTTATAACTTCGCTCCCTTTTTATGCAAACAATATCGTGTGTCGATGCCAATTGCGTAAACCTTTTCAACCTACAACTTGCATAATCGACTCACAAAGCAACATATCAAACATTATTAACCACTCGTGATGAATGGTAACCAACAACTAAGCATCTTTCACCACAATATAACTTTTACTATTTATTCGACCAAGACTTATGGTTAAAGAATATTATGAATGCCAATATGCCTACTTATCATGTTTAATTTTAACATTCATGTAATCTTCTACTTGTAACTAATATTCATATCCTCTTCCTTTCCACGTCATACTGAATCATTTGGTGACGAGAAACATCTTAATATGCATACAACATAACTTTCACTACATGGGGTGTAAGATAAACTTACCTGAAAATTGACTCAACCCTCCATTGTCAATTTCCTCTGTTTGACCCATTTGCTTCCAAGCTTCCCACCTAGTTTATCATCAACCAACATTACCATGTTCTACATTCATAAGATGACTAGTTAACCGTTTCACAACATGGTTATTATATGTTATGGGTCAATTTCCACATAAGTTAATTTCTTCATTTCTAGGCGTTTGAGTTTTAAAAGTCAAACTGGCGAAAAACTTAATCATTCATTTAGCCACATATTCATGCATATCACATTGGATTATAATTCCCTAATGTATAGACTTGACAACCATCATATTCGACAACACTTAGCACATACACATCATACGTACTATTGGTTATGCATATAACACAACATGGGTTATGTTTAGTAACCATAACCCTCTTTTTCTCAACTTTAGATGCATAAATTTCATTTGTTAGGCATACATGACAATCCATACTTAAGCCCATTTAAATATCATGCTTTTATATAATGTTAACACTACCTGTAATTCAGGAACTTAAGTATTTATACCCATTTAGGCATTTCATCAAACACTTCGTGTGCATACAATTTCTACACCTATTTTACAACTTATCAAGCCAAGAATACAACCCATTAAGGCATGACTTCAACTAAATATTAAAAATTTAGCCACCAGTAACACAACTTTTTATTTAATCACATGGAAATTCTTATTTCTTATGAGCATTTAACCACTATAATCACCTACTTCAACTAGTGGTTCATAATTTCATCAACCATACTAAGAATCCACTTTCATCATCATATTCACAGTATTTCTCAACAATTATCACTATCATAATCATAAAGATGATCAACTAACACTACTAAATCATAAATTTTGGTGTTTAATCAACTTTTCTCATAACCCCCTATGAGGGTTACGAACTTAGAGGAGATGATGAGTTGGGTTTGTCTTACCATGAAGATTGCTAGCCAAAACAAACTCATAATCATCCATGTACATCAATTTGAGTCAAGCAAGGCCTAATTTCTGATTTCCACTTCAATTTGGCTTGGATTAAATGAGAACATAAACCCGTCCACTTTAATGGTTATTTATTTTAGGCCAAAGTTTCATTATTTCCATTAACTTTGACATAAACCCCAAAAACTAATTTGGGGAATAACATAACCGACCCGACTTAATATTAACTTATATTTTAAGTTAATTACTCAACACTTTTAAATCTTCCAATTAAATGAAAATTTAATAATTCAACCGTCAAAATTTTCAACTAAAGTATTCAACTTGGATTTGGGATGTTACAACTAGACCCAATGAAAAACCACAACAGCCAAAGCATCCAAAACAGTGAATGTCTTTTTGGGTAGTCGGAATAAGATTCCGGCTATCGGAAACGGAGGACGTGTTCCTAAAACAGAGAACATACGACCCTTCATTTCTGCAACGTCACCACAGCCGAAGCGAGCCGTCATAACAGAGCGACGCCTCGAAGAAAGCAACACCAACGTAAAGATCGATGGTCGTTTGTTGGGTCTCATGAGGGGCTCTTTAACAATGTTGGCATAATTTGATTTAAATAAGATAAAAAAGTTGCGGAAAGTAAATCAAACTGGAAGACAACAATTCATAAAATAGGTTTTTCTGTATATCTCAAATGTAAATAATAGTTCACACGAGTTTATGATATAACAATTGTAGGTCCGGAAATCTCCCAAACACACGATATACTAATCTAACACGAGTGCGGAATCCTCGTGAGAGATTGATTCAAGAAAATAGTAGATGAAGAGATTGGATCTTCGAGAAAGATCGAATCTTGAATGGAAATCCGTCTACTATGAAGCAATGAAAGGCTGATCGTAATCGTGAAAGACCACAGAAATCGTAAACAGCAAATCCCCAAAGCTTGCTTGATCATAAACATGAGGTGGTATTTATACCACCTCTTACAAGCACATGGGCTAATCATAAACCCAATAAGCCCAATCATAAACAACTAAATGGCCCACATGGCCTATTAATTAAACTAACCTAAGCCCAATACTAATTAAACCCTCTAAGCCCAGCCCAACGTATTTAATATTGCAAGCCTCATAATCTAGTCTCTACAATCTTCCCCTAGGCTTGTGATATTAAATGTTTTCGATCTTTGAAATTCTTCTTCTTGAGTGGCTGGCAAAGATGTTGATGAAGATTCTTTCCGCAGAAATCTTCAACGGGTTTCATGACGGGCACTTGGGACTTCCTCTTGATCAGCATCAGCTTGAACTTCTTGAAATGAACAAGTTAATGAGATGGAGGATTCTCAATGACTTGCTTCTTTTGAAAGAACTGGTTCTTGCTGAATCTTCGGTAACTGTCTTGAATCTCCAAAAATTAGAGGGTAAATTTTGAAAACCTCCTAACTTTGGAGAACTTGATTGTTGATCTTCAAACTTCATGATCTCTGACTGCTCTCATTTTCTGTTTCAAAGATTTGACTTGAAATCTTCAGCTTCCCCTAAACTTGTGAGCATCTTCTTTGAAGAACTTTCGAAGCTTTTGAAAACTTGTAAAGACACCAACAACTTCCCCCCTGAACAGTTGCTTTTCCAGATGGAAGTCTTGTCCGGTTGGTTCTTTAACTTGAGCAGCAGCAACATCTTTCTATCATCAACCTGTCTGACACACATTTGAAAAAATATACACTACCAGACATGTGATGACTGGTCTTTGGGTTAGGAGGTAATTATCATCTGTTCAGTTGATTCAAATTAACATAATTTTAACCAAAAACCCTAATATAGATTACGGGTTTTCTATAAAACTTCCCCTGAACCCAAAGACCTCTAAAGACTTCCCCTTAGCTGATTACTTCCCCTCAGCTAAGGACTTCCCCTGAGATAATACATATCATCCTCGAGTTCCCTTCGGATACTATGTATTATGGAAGTCTTTTCGGATAATACTTATTATCCTCCCTCCTTCCCCTAAAAATTTGTCAAGATCTGACGGAGGAAGTCTTTTCCATTAGATAATAAGTATCATCCTCGAGTTCCCTTCGGATAATACTTATTATCCCATACTCCTTCCCCTAAAAATTTGGCAAGATCTGTCGGGGGCATATTGTCATGCATTAAAACCCATGAAAAACACATTTTGACTTCTCAAATCAACCTGGCCAAGACGAAAACACACCAAAAAGAACTTAACGACTCACACACGAAAGATAAAAATAAACAAATACTTACCAATACCAAACATGAGAAAGTTTACAAGGGATCAAACCGTATGAATCTGACTGAGGAACCCTTTTCAGCTTCAGTTACTTGACTAGTCCAGGTGATTGCCGGTATGTTTGTCCGCTTTAAACTCAAACCCGTTTAATCCCAACCGAATGCGTCATGCTTAATATAGTACATTATTACCGTCATGTTTAATTGTCCCCACACCCAAGCGTACACAGCAAAACCTACCCAACCTCAGAGTTTATTGAGGATTCACAAACCCCCAACTTGAGGAACCATGCATCATTGTTATGACTACCACTTATTTCATTAACCATCAGTTGGTGATCAGGTCGGCCGCTAAGCACGCAAAGAAGACCAACTGAGTGATTATTTATTCTCTTTTCTTTTTCATTTTCTTTTTCTTTTCTTTTTCTTTTTCCTTTCTTTTTCATTTTCTTTTGCTCTGTGGTGTTGTCAAGATAGCATAAACATGGCGTGTGAGAGAGTGAATACTAGGTATAATTACCACTCTCAACCCGTTTTTGTCGGGACTCAGTCTTTTAAACTATGCAACCTAGGATGGGAAGCTAAACATATATATCTTTTAAGTTCACTGCACTTTCATTGGAGGTCATAAGTTTAGGTCGAGCCTACCGAGCATATCACCGTGGAGCTTGCCTTTCACTTCCGCCTTACGCGTGTCAGCCATCTCCAACCCGAACATTCATTTTACTTCCCCTAAACTTCTCAAAAACAAGAAACAATTAAAAATTGAAAAGCACACTATTTTTGAGGGGTCAACATTTTCATCTTCTTTACATTTCTTCCCCTTGCTTTTTGATTTTTAATGTCACAATTTTGTGAGCATCATCATTTTTTTTTTTTTTTTTTTTTAACAAAATAAAACACACAAACACACAAACAAATTAAATGACTTTACACACATCTGGCCAAGCTAACTTTCAAAGTATTGATTTGAAAATTTTTAGAAAATAGGGTTTCATGACATGCACACTTCATTGCATTTGAAGTCAACCACTTAATCAATCAATTGAAAATTTTAGGAAATTTGGTTTGACTCAAAACACCCTTTGCCGCTTCATTCACACAACCAAGTTAAGAACAGTACCTTTCGTGCTGAATTTTACCTTTTACCTCTCAATGAGACATACCTTCCATTTATAGATTACTAGACATGACATGAAGATACGTCTCCTAAACTGTGCCTGGAACAATCACTTATCAACAAACAAATTAGTAATAAAAACGTTAGTGATAATCCTCCTTGATCGTTCCTGCACAGAGTGAGAGATTAGTTAGCCAGTGGTACCCAGGCCATTGTTTTTCTGGGTACACCTGAGGAATCAATGAATGAAACTTCTTTTAAAAACATTCCTTTTGAAAAATCAGGAAGTTGTGATGATTCGGTTGTAGCTGCCTTGACTTTTGGCTTCCAAATTCCAGGTGATTTAACATTTGTTTTAGTCACTTTTGGAGTTGTGACTTTAGGTATTTCAACCTTCTTCGTTTTAGATTCACTTTTCAAAACAGTTTTTGTTTTAGTCACCTTTTGAGTTGTGACTTTAGGAATTTCAACCTTCTTCGTTTTAGAATCATTTTTTAAAACAGTTCTAGTTACCTTGGGTTTTTCAAGCTTTGGTTGTTTTGAAACTGGTTTCTTCACCTGTTTTTGAAAATTTTTGTAACTTGGAAAGCTGTTGTTTTGATTTATAGATTTTCTTTCAGCTTTGGCAGCGCCCCAATGTTGATCAGAGGGTTTAACCTTAGGAGTAACAGTCTTCATTGCCTTAGGTTTCTGCACCATCATCGGCTTAGACTTTACAGACTCCTGAGATGAAACCCTTTGACTTTTTGGAAAGTAGGGTTCATAGGGGCGATACAGACAGTTCCTAGCAATATGACCAGCAGTGCCACAATTAAAGCAAGTCTGCTTCTTTAGATAGAAGTCAGACGTGTACCCATTTGACTTTGGTGGCTGATATGGAGCTGGTTTGCCTTGTGTCTGCTTCGTTGCTTTGACTGCTGCTTCAGATTTGACTTTCTGCTGGTTCGTCGAAGCCTGTGTCGAACCTGTCTTTACTATCTTTGTGCTTCCTTGATTCTTTGACGTTGAAGCACCATCCTTGCAATTACAACAGCAACTGCATGATCCAACTGAAGAAATGGGAGACACAGCCACTCCCTTGAGTTTTTCATTCTTCACCACAGTTGTTGACTTCACACTTGGATGCTTGATGGTGATCTTTGGCTTCTCAACTTTAGCTTCACCGACCACTCCATCAGTTAATCCCTTGAACTTGGAGGAGAAGGATGGTAAGTCATACCCAACATCTGGTTCTTGGTCAAACATAGATCCAGATGTCATAAAGATCTTCCCCCCAGGCCGTGTCGTCAAGATCACCTTTTCCCTTTTGACTTCGTCAACAACTTTCAAGCATGGGGTTTCAATTTTAGGGTATGGTTTCAACTCTACCCCAACTTCATCAGACTTGGAATTATGACACCTGTTGTATTCTCGGCACTCAGCATCATTTTCTGATATATCCTTTACCCTCCCTTCACCATAAGTCATATTTGCTTCATTATCAATTTCTTCTTGTGTCAATGGTGTAGTTCCAACCAAGACACTATCAACAGGAGGAGCAGCTTCTTTATAATCAGACTCGGTTCGTACAACTTGATCCTCACTAAGAAGTATTCCGATAATGTCTCTGGGAACTGGTGGAGGAATAATGTTGTTTGCAGCCAAGGCCTTATCAGTCTTTTCTGATCCAAATCCAGGTGTGTGTTTCCCAACTTGACCAGTCACAACAGCATGTGACAATTCCTTTCCAGCATCAAGCATTCTTTTGCTCCTCATTTGATTCATATCAAGTTTAACCTGCATCTCATTGTTCTTATGCTTCAGGTCATCTATCTGCTTACTTAGCTCAGCTATTTCTAATTTAGCGTTGTCATACAGATAGGCGTTCTCAGTTGCAAGGTTCCTATATTTTGCTATATCTAATTTCTGAGCTTTTACCTTCTCTTCATTCTTTTGCCATCTACCCTTAAAGGAACTCTTCTCGCACTTTGTCTCAAACAATTCTGACTGAAAATTTCTACACATTTCTTTAAGTTCAGGAATTATCCGAGCACAAGTAGGATTGGGGCATATCTCAGCATCTTCGTCCTCAAATATATTCTTTTCTTCAACCACTGAACTCATTTTCTTTCTTTAGGTATGCAACTTCTGAAAATCTTGAAAATCGGCAAAAATGGCAAAATCGGCAAAAGTACTATTCAAAGAATAGTGTCAAAAACTTAAAACTGAAAAACGGAGGCCTTCGGAGTGGAATTTGGGGGTCAAAACGGGCTCCCCTGGACGTTAGTCTGGGGTAAATCTGGGGCTTGTTGCCACGAACGTCGTGTTAAAATTTGAGCTTCTAACTCCAAACGAGTCAAAAGTTACGTCCGTTTCCGTAAAGTTGTGAAATAGTGACTTTTTGCCGCAAATCCTGTTTCCGATCGTAACCCCTGATTACGATTAAAAGTACCCGATTACGATCCAAACAACTTGATTACGATCCAAGGTAACTGATTACGATCGTAATCAATGTTTCCGATCAAGCCTCAAATCGTAAACACACTTAACCGCCTTAAGCAATCGTAAACAGAGATTCCGATTCCTGATTACGATCCCGAAAATCGTAAACACCGTTTCCGACCAGAAAAAGTCGTAGACCTCAATAGTACGGATCGTAAACACGATTACGATGACCAAGTACAATCGTAAACGCACTTTTCCGGATCGTAAACACCGAAAAATGCAATCTTGAACTCGTAAACACAAAGATGATGAAGATCTTCAACAAGGACTGATCGTAAACACTCCAAAACCCAGAAAAGTGATCGTAAACCTTCAAAACAGCAGCAGCTCCGATCGTAAACACCAAAAACCTTCAAATCTTCAACCAACCACGAACACAAACCCAGAAAACGCTTGAATCTATATCGTGAGAACCTCGAAACACTTGTTTCTTGGCTCTGATACCAATTGTAGGTCCGGAAATCTCCCAAACACACGATATACTAATCTAACACGAGTGCGGAATCCTCGTGAGAGATTGATTCAAGAAAATAGTAGATGAAGAGATTGGATCTTCGAGAAAGATCGAATCTTGAATGGAAATCCGTCTACTATGAAGCAATGAAAGGCTGATCGTGAATCGTGAAAGACCACAGAAATCGTAAACAGCAAATCCCCAAAGCTTGCTTGATCATAAACATGAGGTGGTATTTATACCACCTCTTACAAGCACATGGGCTAATCATAAACCCAATAAGCCCAATCATAAACAACTAAATGGCCCACATGGCCTATTAATTAAACTAACCTAAGCCCAATACTAATTAAACCCTCTAAGCCCAGCCCAACGTATTTAATATTGCAAGCCTCATAATCTAGTCTCTACAACAATGTATCAACAGAAATAACTTTTCTATGGGAGTAAGTTGTAATTGCTTTGAGAAGGTATTGAATTGTATGCTGGTTGTCTTGCCTTGTTTGGTGAAGTCGGCTTGCTATTTATAGGAAGATACAACAAGTTGCAATTGGATAAGGTGGTTGAGGATGGTTGAATTTGGAGTGTGTCAGAGTATATAGAGATAAATTGAGGATATTAAATTTATCTCTTTTTCAGTTGTCTTCAACTACTTCAGTGATTAATGCTAAGTTGGTGTTCAATTTGCTTGTTCCTCACACAAAGGCAGAATTGTTCTTCTTGTAATTTTTATCTTCTGCTAGTCTAGAACTCCTTCAGGACTCTTCTTTGAAGACTGTTGATGCTTCCCATTAGAAGCCTTCTACAGAAATGAGGATTTCTGTAGAGTTTGATCTGTACAGAACTACTTTGGAATTTCCGGAGTAGTTCTGTATGAATACAGAAATCTGTATTTCATACAGATTTTAATATACTTTCTCTTTTTAGGATATATCTTATCTTTTCTTCTAATACTTGACTATTTTCTGTTACATTTCATTGTGTTCTAACAATCTCCCCTACGTATTTGAAGAAAATGAACAAAAAGAAAAAGTAGGTATCTCATTGGGAAATTAACAATATAGTATGATGATTACATTTATGTCTTTAAGATAGATCATGGGTTATAGAGTCTTCTCTGACTGTGAATTTCTTGGGAAGTGGACTCAGCAGGCTCTTTGTAGTTCCTTTTGGAGTGTTTTGTGTTGCTTCAGTTCTTCTAAGGTCTTGATCATCAGTTCCCTTCTTCTTACTATCTCAGGGTCAGCTTCTTTGTTTTCTTTAAGTAAGAATGAGATAAGTCTTACTGATGCATCGGAGTAAGCATGACTTTGGTTTATTCTAAAGAAGCTCTTTTTATCATTATGGTTTGTGAAGCATATTCCTACTTCGCCAGTGCTAGGAATTAATTTGGATCCTTTCCATTGTAGTCCGGAGTTCTTTTGCAGTGTGGATGGCAAGTTTCTTCAGACCAGTGTGTACTGCTAGCTCATAGTCGACAAGAGCAAATCTGTTGTATATCTTCTTTCCTGCATCTCAGAGTCGATGTATTGCTCTTCTGTTCTTGATGCTTGTCCAGCCATTCCCTAGAAAGATTTTAAGGAGAGACAGAATGTGCAACTCACTCAGTTGATCAAGATCTGCATCACTGAATGTATATGGTTTGTGATTGTTTGCAGTGGTGGTTATCATGTAGGAATTGAAATAGTGAATGAATGGGCTTCCCTTTTGTTGTCTTTTCTTGACCTCGTCAAGCTATACGATGGTGGCTTCTGTGTACAACCAACTTCTTTCAAATGGAGAATTGTTGATCCTTTCCTCGAAAATATTTTTGCTCATTGGGCTCATTTGAGGTGGTTGTTTTTTGTTTCTTCGAGGAAAATATCTTCACACCTTCTCTTTTCATGCAATAATTCCTCCTCAATCCATTTTTCTTTTCCGTAGTTATCCTCATACAAAGATTGTGAGGCTATTGAGACCTCAGGAGCATTAAATTCTCCCCTAGGCTTGTGGCTTTATCCTTGCCCTTTTCAGATTCCTTTGTGGGTTTTGAGGTACCTGTAGTGTGAGTTTTGATAGTGGTACCTGATGAAGGTGGAGCAGGAGGCTGATTGGATCTTTGGGCAGGTTGCCTTGGTCGTGGAGATGGCATTGAGTGATCAGGAGTCGGACTGGGCTTGCATTGATCATGTTTCTTCCTCTTGGGAGAAGACTTGAGTTCATCAGGAGCTATCTTTCGCTTTGAGCTGGGAGGTGAATCATCAAGGTTGATGATTGGAGGGATTAGAGCTTCCTTTTCTGAATGCTTCTTAAGTGAAATGGCTTCTGTTACTTGTTTGGATAGATTTTTCATTCTTTCTCCAGAAGTATCTGATCCGAGTTTATTTTTATCAGATTTGACTTCTCTTCATGTATTTCCTTGTTTAGAAGGGTGAACTTGTCTTTTATTTCATTTAGAATTTCTTCTCCTTTGGCTTCATAAAATTGTATGGTCCTTTGTGCCCTTTTATTCAGATCCTTGATTTGATCTTGTAGAGATGCTTGTCTTCCTCCCTTAAGTTGCCAATCCTTTTCTTGCTAAGTTCTCAGCTGGTCAGAAATCTGGTTTAATTGTTGTTTGTTGTTTTTCTTCAGTGCTTTCATCTCTTCTTGAAGTTTAGATATTTTTAGACCGTTCACTTCTGATTGTCTTGATAATTCTTCTATACGTAAAGAACTACTGCAGAAATTCTGATGTAGTTCTGTAGTTTGTTGTTTTTGTTCCTTCATGAAGTGAGTGAGTAAGGAAGATAGAGAATTGGAAAATTCTTCGAAATCAGATCTTGAGGCAGTTCCAGGGGGTAACATACCAGAGTATAACACATGTCTCTCCGTTGGACTAATTGATTTTTCTTTGAAAAATTCACCAGTGCCAGATAACCTAGTGAGGCTGAGTGTGTACAGGTCTTCCACATTCCTTTGGGAGTCCAGAGTTGGATTCACCTCCTGTGTTTTTTGAGAATCTTGAGACAAAACTTTTGTTTGTTTCAGAGAGGATGTCTCATGTGAGCTGGTACTGAACATATCAGTGTTGCTCATTTCCAATTTTCCTTGACTTCTAGAGTCTCCACTTGTTGTTACATCATCTTCACTTACTGAACCAGAGAAGATATTTTGATGTGTGGCTATGATGGGAATGTTAATGGAGGGTGTGTTGACAGCTTGAGTTTGAAATTGGGCAAAGGCTTCTTGGTAGGATGTTTGTGGTGATGATTGTTGGCTTTTGGACTGATGTGGTGAAGTTTGCTTTTCTGGAGAGTGTGGGTCTGAGATTGACGGTTCTTTGGAGGGAGGTTGATGCAGGCCCAGACGTGGAGGAACAGGCACTATTATATTTGGAGGCCCAAGATCGTGTGACAAAAAGGGCTTCACTAAAATGGCTGTAACTTGGGCTAGGAAACTCCCTTTTGGGCGTATGACCAGTCGAAACGACCGTTGGGATGAGGAGCACATTTCTACAAACTGTCATAGACGGTTTGGGTCGGTGTTCGGGCCCAAAATCTGCCTATTTTACGAGTTATTTATCTTTTTTTTGTCTTTTCGGGCTTTTTTTGGACTTTGTTTTTGTTCTAGTTTCTGGCCCGCCTATGTTTTGAGGCCCATTCGAATTTTGTCATGTTATTTATATCCATGTAATGTCTGGGAGATGATCAGTTGATGATTAATAAAATTTTCAGTTTTCTCCATTTCGTATTCCAACTTTTGGGACGAATTTGGGAAGGTTTGGGAAGGATCTTCACGGGTATTCACAGAATCAACGTGTTGTTTCTTGTCCTTCAAATCGTACGCTGTGTCAGAGGTGCTGTGAGGGGGTGATGTTGATGACTTGGTGTAGTTTCTTGTTGGTGGTGTAATTGTGGGGAGAGATGAGGAGAGGAGGGATTGTAATCAGCCATATCTTCTGATGGGTTTGAGGTGGTGGTATTTGAGTTTGATGATTGGTCAGGGTTGGCTGAGAATTTGTTGGCCTTGGTGATGTGCTTATGGAGAACTGGGTTATTGTATTCTAGCTTAATTTTCATACCCCCATGGAAAATCACATAAATGTATGTGTGTACCTGATTTGTAGATGCCTTTGATGGGGTACATTTCAGTGATTTAGGCTTCTTCTTTTTCTTCAATGCTCACCTTCTTTTGAATCATTCGAGCCAAAAATCAGACGTAGGGCACAGAATCTGATTTCTTGTCTTTGAATTTTTCCTTGACTCTTTTCTCTATGTCCTTCCAGATCAGTAGGGCCATGTCCACTTCTTCATTGAAGTATAGACTATATTAAATGATGAGAGTGTTTTTGTTGATCTGATCCATGGAGCCCTTCTTGGATGTCATGGTGTGATTGAGCAGATCAATTGTGAATCTCCATGCGGGCTTTAACTGACTTACCCTGAGGTTTGAGATTTGACCATTCTCTGCAAATTTTCCTCCAGTGATCTCAATAATCATTTATCTCAGGGATGGATCTTCGGGGTTATGGGAAAAGGATGTGAATTTGTTGGGTAACGGGAAGAATTATCTCAGATTTGATAGTTGAAGTATGATTATTGCATCTTTATTCACCTTTCCTTTCATGTTTCCATCTATCGCCTTCACACTTGCCCAAAAGTTTAAGATGGCTGATTTTGGACATGGTTCGTTGATGGTTAAGGTTGTGACAAGTTGGGAGGAGTGTTTTAGGGTTTCTATGATCAACTGAAGATTCATCTTCACACTTGCCCAAAAGTTTAATATGGTTGATTTTGGACATGGTTTGTTGATGGTTAAGCCTGTGGCAAGTTGGGAGGAGTGTTTTAGGGCTTCTATGATCAATTGAAGATTTGATGAATAGGCAGATGGGTTGAGGTCGCATGGTTGGTTGATTGTATCAAGGGTAAAACTGTATCTAGGTGGTGAATCAGAGGAAGAAGAATCTAGATCTAGGGTTTTAGCAGAGGAGATTTGAAGATTTTTGCCCTTTGAGCGATTGTTCATCGTCGGAGTTCCAGATGAAGACGCCATTTGTGATGATTTTTTTTTCAAAACTGTGATGTGAACAATGAGGTTCGGGTGGGGAAGCGGCGTTCCTTTTATAGCTATCTCTTGATGTCATTTCGTGTTTCTGGGTTTCTTCTTAACGACTATTTTTCACTTGAAAGGGCGTTTCCTTTTTGAACGGTAATAAAAATATTGTCGTTGGCAGTTTATGAATAATTAATGAATTAATTATCATATTTATTAGATCCAATTTCATTATTCAGCCGTTATGGACGAATTTGATTTTTTAAGGATTTTTCTACCATATTTCTGACCAAGAGAATGAAATTTTATTTAATCATGAGATTTATACAGATAATTTGAGGCAGGTGCAGATGTCTGTACATGTGCATCTATTCTATTCTCTGTTGTGAGCAAGAGTTTTGAAAGCTCTGAATCTTGCTTCCATTTGTAGAGAGATATATAGATGCAGAGAAGTTTGCCTTCCTGTGGATGGGAAAATATCCATTGGAGTCTGGAACTCCAGAGATAGATAGACCCCCAGGAGAGATTCCTTTTTGAGACAGTACTTTGCTTCTTCTGATCCCTCTTGGTATGGTCTCCCAGTTTGAGGCTTGAAGGATTAATTTTGAGGAGAAACTGGGGTAAAGAATGAATATTTCATTTAATGGTCCTTTAAGATTGTTTTGCATGTGTCTCATGAGGTACAGAGAGAAATTCATGTTGTGACCTTGGATGAGAGCATGCATGACACATTGAGTGTCCTCATCTGAGAGATGATGATCAGAGTATTTTGATGAGAAATAGATCTGAATTTGAGAAAAGAAGCATTGCCATAGGTGTGGAAGATGAACTCTGTCGGCTTTTCCTTCATATAAGTTTCCTTTGTATCCCATATCAAGAAGAGTTTTGATCACATCGTCTATATCGAATGGGAGCAGATGGACTGTCTTTGATATGAAGTGCTTTTCTGATCAGATGTTGATCAACGAAAAACAGTACTCCACAGACCGATGTCCTTATCAATGTGTTATCTCCATCTTTAACAATAAGAACAACATTCCTCCAGAATTCTTGAAGTAGATAGGAATTGATGGGAACATCAAGAGTTAGAGCATGTCCAATGGGGCAGTTTTTGAGGAACTTCATCATTTGTTGATAGGACCAGAATCTGTTCCCACAGGGTCTGTAGAGTGAAAGATTGTGAAGGTGAGGAACAGGGAATGTTGTGTTTTCAGGGAGTGGACGAGAAAGTTCTTTGAAAGACATTACTGGGTTATCCCTTTTGAAAATATATTTCAGAGTTCTATGAAGATGAGAGATTTTTGTTTGCGTGTTTTTAGACTTTTGCTCTCCTTTTAAAGACATGGTGAGATGATGGAGTGAACAGATGAAAGGGCTGAGGGATTTGACAGCCTATAAATTTGTAGGTCACTATTGATATTTTTGATTCATGAGAATTGAGCTTTTTGTTCAAGAAGTCAACATTCAAGAGAAGTTCCATGGGAGTACAGGAAGAAAATGACAGGTAGTTATTGAACTAACCCCCCCCCCCCTTTTTTTAGTTTGCAGTCATGTTTAGCATCCCCATTCTGCTTAGTAAAAATGAGAATCTCTTCTCATTTAAGGGTTTAGTAAAGATATTTGCAAGATAGCATCCCCAGCCTGCTTAGTAAAAATGAGAATCTCTTCTCATCTAAGGGTTTAGTAAAGATATTTTCAAGATGGAGTTCTGTTGGGACAAAGTACATTTCAATGTGTCCTTTTTCAACATGATCTTTGATAAAGTGATACATGACATCAATGTACTTTGTCCTTGAGTGATGAACAAGATTGGATGTGATGCCAATGACACATTTTGATTCACAGAAAATTGGTATTTTAGAGAGATTTATCTCATAGTCTTTGAGTTGGGTTTGCATCCATATTACTTGGGAGCAGCAGCTGGCAATAGCAACATATTCAGCTTCAGCAGTTGAAGTTCATACACAGTTTTGCTTCTTGGATGTCCAACATACTAACTTACCTCCCAGCATCTGACAGCTTCCTAATGTGCTTTTTATGTCTAGTCTACATTCTGCATGATCAGCATCTGAGTAGGCTGTTAGGGAAAAATCAGTTTCTTTGGCGTACCAAAGTCCTAGGTCGGCTGCTCCCTTTAGGTATCTAAAGACTCTTTTGACAGCTAATAAGTGAGACTCCTTGTGATTACATTGATATCTGGAAAGAAAACATGTGGAGAACATGATATCAGGCCCACTTGCTGTGAGATATAGAAGTGAGCCTATCATTCCTCTGTATGTGTGTTCATTTACAGCTTTACCATCTTTGTCAACATTGATTTTCACATTTGCGGCCATTGGTGTTTTAAAAGATGAGAAATTTGAGAGAGAATATTTAATGATAAGATTTTTTTATGTATTTTGCTTGATTTATAGAAATTCCTTCTGGAGTTTGCTTAATTTGGATTCCCAGAAAGTAGTTTAGATCTCACATCATGCTCATTTCAAAGTTTGTTGTCATGAGTTCCTGAAATTCTTTACAAAAGGATGGAGATGTGGATCCAAAGATGACGTCATCTACATAGATTTGTATAACCAAGAGATGACCTTTTCTTTCTTTTAAAAATAGTGTGGTGTCAATGGACCCCATTTTGAAGTTGGCTGATAAGTGGAAACCAGAGAAGGTATCATATTATGCCCTAGGTGCCGGTTTATACCATACATGGCTCTTTTAAGTTTACAAATGTGATTTGGAAATTTTTCACTTTCGAATTCGGGTGGTTTTTCAATGTAAACTTCTTGATCAATTTTTCCATTTAAAAAGGCACAATGAACATCCATTTGATAGACTTTGAAACCTTTGAAAGCTGCAAAGGTCAGAAATATCCTTACAGCCTCAAGTCTTGCGACTGGGGAAAATGTTTCATCGTAGTCTAATCCCTCTTGTTGACAGTACCCTTTTGCTACAAGACTAGCTTTGTTTCTAATTATGGTACCTTCTTCGCCATTTTTATTTCTAAAAATCCATTTAGTTCCTATAACAGATTTTTTGTTAGGTCTTGGAACTAAATTTCATACATTGTTTCTTTCAATATGTCCTAGCTCTTGTTGCATAGCTAGGATCTAGTGGGGATCCTGAAGGGCTTCTTCGTAATTCTTTGGTTCTATTATACTAAGGAATCCAGCATATAGACATTGGTTAGCTGAAGCAGCCCTGGTTTGGACACTTTTGTTTTGATCACCGATGATTATATTAATGGGATGATCTTTTGTCCATTTTGTTTCCGGGGGAAGAGTGACTAAATTCTTAACTCCCAAGCATTAGGTCGGTTGTGTCAATGTCTTGACACTCCCCCTCAAATGATGGACAGTCAGTTGACTGGGAAATCTCATTTATAGAATCATTTCGGAGCTCCGAGGTAGAGTTCTAAAGTTTAGATGTGATAGTCTTTTGTGCCAAAGCTCAGACTCTTTGTTAGAGGATTTTGAAACAAGGCAGAATGACTCATTTGAAATCAGATTCTTGAAGTTTATAAAGTATAGACTCTGATTTATTCTTTTTCCTGTTAGGTAGATTTTGCCATCGTTTAGTCCTACAAGTTCGCACTTGTTGGAATAAAGAGTAAATTTGAAACCTTTGACACATAGTTTTCCACAACTTAATAAGTTGTATTTTAGACCTTGGACATGTGATACGTTTTCAATTGTGACTTCACCATTGGTATGGTTCCATACCCAATGGTCTTGTATTTTATACCGTCACCAAAAGTGATGGATCTTCCTTTTCTCTTCACATAGTTGTTTAACAGTTTTATTTCCCCACTCATGTGGGTAGAGCATCTCGAATCACAATACCATATTTGTTGTATGTGATCCTCCTAAACCTTAGTTTGAGGTTTTGAATTTGAAGTTTTTTTTTTCTGTTATGAGGCATAAAATGTGTTGAAGACTTTCCTTCTTATGCCTTTTTATTTCAGAAAAATACATTTCGGGATAATGGGATCTGTTGGCTATGCAATCTATTAGGGAATTGTCAACTTCTTTTAGAAGATTGGTAATTCTAGATTTCCACTGTGGATATTCCTTCCTAGCAAGCATAGGGAGGTTTGCTAGTTACCCAAGAGTTTTTCCATTATTCTGACTTGGGGACATTTTAAAGAGCTGGATCTTTGAATATTAGTTATTCAATCTGCTCTGATACCAATTTTGGGTCCCCTGAGGGACTCTTTAACAATGTTGGCACAATTTGATTTAAACAAGATAAACAAGTTGCGGAAAGTAAATCAAATTGGAAGACAACAATTCATAAAAAGGGTTTTTCTGTATATCTCAAATGTAAATAATGGTTTACACGAGTTTATAGTATAACAATGTATCAACAGAAACAACTTTTCTATGGGAGTAAGTTATAATTGCTTTGAGAAGATATTGAATTGTATGCTTGTCATCTTGCCTTGTTTGGTGAAGTGAGCTTGCTATTTATAGGAAGATGTAGCAAGTTGCAATTCGATAAAGTGGTTGAGGATGGTTGAATTTGGAGTGTGTCAGAGTATATAGAGATAAATTGAGGATATTCAATTTATCTCTTTTTCAACTATCTTCAACTGCTTCAGTGATTAATGCCAAGTTGGTGTTCAATTTGCTTGTTCCTCACATAAAGGCAGAATTGCTCTTCTCGTAATTTTTATCTCCTGATAGTCCAGAAATCCTTCAGGGTTCTTCTTTGAAGACTGTTGATGCTTCCCATTAGAAACCTTCTACAAAAATGAGGATTTCTGTAGAGTTTGATCTGTACAGAACTACTTCGGAATTTCCGGAGTAGTTCTATATGAATATAGAAATCTGTATTTCATACAGATTTTAATATCATTTCTATTTTGAGGATATATCTTATCCTTTCTTCTAATACTTGACTATTTTCCGTTACATTTATATTGTGTTCTAACATCGTTAAACGCCGCACTACGACGGAGCAACTCCTCAAGGTAACCACTACGACGTCAACAGCATAAGGCGGAGACATCACCGACTTGAGAATGTAGCCATCGTCACCGTTATAAGTTAACCGGTGACGTAGAGAGAAAGAGAAAGAAGAAACTGCAATCGGAAGTCCGAGAGAGAAATGAGCAAATTGCGTGAGCATGTCTTAGAATGTGTTGTAGTGACTATATCATAGGTGGCGTACCATATGGTCCGGCGGACCATATGATCCGGCGTACCACGTGGTACGCTGAGTAGTTAGTCACTTAGTATAAATAGGTTGAGTTGGAATGATAGCAGAGAACACTTGTGTCATTCTACACCTTTCTGTGTGTGTTTCTAGAGAGAGAAACTAGAGAGTCTTCTTTGTATCTTCAAGTGATCAATAAGAATTCTCCTATTTACATCTCGTGTTCATTACATTGATCAAAGCATGCAGTAGTAAGATCGTATCTCGGTTTTACAAGTGGTATCAGAGCATTTGGTTGCTCTACTGCTGTGTTTTTGATCAATTTTCAGATTTTTAGAGAGATAAAGTTTGGGTTTCTTCACATTTTCATCAAATTCTTCCAATTCCGAGTGTTTCTGGAGTGATTTCGCACCTTACTGATCCATTTTCAAGCTCAAAAAGTCAAAAATTCGAAAAATCCATCGAAATCCGCGTGAAACGCGTCTAGTCCGCTCAAAGAACACCTGGTCCGCAACTGGTCCGCCCAGGCAATCTTTAACGAACTGGTCCGTGGCGGTTTTGGCGTACCACATCTGGTCCGCTGGTTTATTTGGTCCGCCGTACCAAATTTGATCCGCTGAGGATATCTGGTCCGCATCTGGTCCGCTAGTGAATTTGATCCGGAAGTGGTCCGCAGGTAAAAAAAAAAATTTAGTCCGCTAGTTAGATTGATCCGGAACTGGTCCGTTGAGTGCCAATATGGTCCGCTGAATTTGGTTTGGTCCGCTGACAGAAAAGTGACATTCACTAAAACTGACGTAACTTGAGAACCGTAAAGAGTTACGGAACCCAATACCAGCCAAAACATTCGTCTCGACGAGATCTAGGACTTGTACCCGCCTATGGCCAGTACTGTCCAGTTTTGACCCCCAAAATCCGCTTGGAAGACCTCCGTTTTTTAGTTCGAAGTTTTTAAAGTATTATTTTCGGTGAAAAATGTCTGATTTTCAAGCATTTGCAACTATGCAAAACACGGTACAAGCTATTCTCAATTTTGATAATGAAATCGGAACAAGTCAGAAAGTTCCTAAGCTGTTAAAGTTGGAAGATTATCAAAATTGGAAGTAACTTTTTTCTGCATACATCAGCACAAACGATATTGATTTATGGATTCCAATTCAAAAGTTGTATGTACGACCAACTGCAGATGGAGAGTATAAAGAAATTCAAGATTTTGATAAGGATGAAAGAAAAAGTTATGAGCTTGAACAGAAAGTTTATGGTTATCTTACCATGGCTTTACCTACTGATCTGTTGCATCTATTCAGTACTTGCAAGAAAGCTAAACAGTTGTGGGATGCTTTATCTGCTCGATGTGAAGGTAATGACCAATATAAGATGAGTAGACGAAAAGTGTTGAACAAGGAATTTGAAAATTTTCAACATTATGAAAAAGAAAATATCTCTGCTCTTGTTTTAAGGTTTTCACATCTGATTAGTGAGATGAAAGTGGTTAAAATTGAAAAGACCGAGAAGGAATTGAAAGAGAAATTGATGGAAGCATTACCGGAAAAGTGGGAAAACTATGTATTATTACTTACTCATGATAAAGAATATTCTGCATTATCATTTCATGATTTAACCGGAAAGCTTCATGCTAGAGAGATGGAAATGATGACATCAAACAAGTCAAATGCTCAATTCTAAAATCCTGAAGTGTATCATGGTCAAAATTCTGCAAGTATCAATGCAAAGTCTAAATCAATTGGTGTTGGTTCATTAAATCCACCTCAAACAGCTTTTGTTGCTGGTCATGGTTCAGGAAATTCTGGAAATTCATCGAGAGGATGTAATTTCACTATTCCAAATCATTCAAGTCCAACTACATATTCAGCAAAAACACCGGATGAGCACTTGGCATTAATCTCAGCCTTGTTATCTCCGTATTATGAATTGTTGAATGGTGGTTTGACAACATCTAATCTGATTGAAGAAGATTTTGATCAGATTGATCTTGATAATCTTGATTAAATGGATATCAATTGGCAATTGGTAATGTTAGCTCAAAGAGTTAAAAGATTCAAAAAGAAAATAGGTTTTCAAAGTTTAAATCCAGATGGCAAGGTTGGAATAGATAAATCCAAAGCAAAATGCTTCAAATGTTCTAATTTCGGACATTTTGCTCGTGAATGTTCAAAACCAAATGCCTCTTCATCCAAGTCCCCAACAACTTTAGTTTCTCGATAAACAATATAACTAGGGGCAAACTTCTAATTCTCCAATTGCGTTAACTGCTGTTGCTTCTGAGTCCAATGAAGGTTATGATTGGGATGCTGATGTACTTGAAGCATTTGAAAAAGCACGAACATCGAATAAAGATTATGATCGGGCTGCTGATGAACCTGATGAGTCTACATTTCGTGCTCGTATTGCTCAAGTTGTTCATAGTAATGATGAAGAAGAAGTAACTGATTCTGATTCTGAATCTGAGATAAGCGGTTCTGGAAATAGTGGTTATGACTCTGTTTGTGAGTTCTGTTCTCAAAAGGACAAGAAGATTCAAGCATTGATAAAAGAAAATGAGTTGTTTGTTGATGAAAATAAAAGAAAGATAGAAGATTTGACAACTGAAAAGCAAAAGTTAGAAGATCTAATTCAAGAATTTTCTTCTCAAAAAACAAAGTTCTCAGATTTTCAAGCAGAGTTTATTGAGAAAGAATCAAAATTTCAAAGTGTTAAACAGGAGTTTGAACAGAAAGTTACAAAGTTATCTGAAGAAAAGGATGACTTAGTCAAGGAATTTGCGAAATGGAAGGCAGAAGCTGAGGATGCTGCCAATGATTTTAATAATTTGTTTGAAAAGTCCAAGATTAAACTTGATTTACTTACCAAGGCTTCTGATGACTCAGTTGCTAAAATTAAAGCATATCAGCTTGATATGGAGAAGTTGTTAGATGAGAAGCGAGAACTGGCAAACTGGCAAGAGTAAATAAGTTGCAAACTTCAAATTTGGATATTCAGAAAAGAAATGAAGATAAGCTGACGAAGGAATTGTGGGCTGGATTAGATGAGTTGAGGTTGCAAAAGTATGAAACTCATAAAGTGGCTAAGAAGTTGATTGCTACGGAAACAGAATTGGCTAAGGCTCAACAACAGATTTCTGAACTAAAGATTGAAGTCATTGATTCAAAACGTCTTTTGAACAATGTTACAAATTCTACATCTTTTACAAGTTTCTTGGCCAAAGATGGAAATTTTGAGAAATTGTTTACCAAAACGGTTTCACCACCAGGTAGTCTCAAAGAAGGTGTTAATGATCTGAAGGAAAAGGAAGAAACTGGTGATTATTCTGAATTTGTTGATAAGAAATCTGATGGGGGAAAGGTTGTGAAGTCACAGAAAGATCCAAAAGATGAAACGGTTGTGTCTGGTTCTTCGTCTACAGACAAAGAGAAATCAACAAGTTCAAACACTGACATTGATGAAACAATTGTCAATGCTCCAAAAGATCTCAAGAAAGTTAAAGCTGAATTTTCTAGGTTGGCAAAGAATGGGCATAAATCTACTGGAATGGGAGAGAAGGGTTCTAGAAAGAATGTTGGTTTGGGATTTGAAGGAAAAGTTGCTCAAGGTGGTAGTTCAAAAGTTTCAAAACAACAACAACTGAAAAGATTCAATGTGAAGCAAGTAAAGAAAGATGTCTTCAAAGCTGAGAAGGTTCAACCCGAGAGGTTCTACAAACTCAAGGGTTCGGAACAAATATTTTCTGACAAAGAATTCCCGCTACACTGCGTGGATGCTCAGAAAATTGCCGAAGTTTTTGTCAAGAATGTTGATCTGAAGAGCCAGAAGCCACAGGGTGCTACATATTCTTCTGGAGGATCAAATTCTGCTCCAAAAAGCCCGACTTCGAAATAGGTTCATGATCATCGATATCAGGTATTCGATTCTTTTTATGATCATTTTGGAGATGTTGATATTTGTGAAGCTTTGCAGATTCCCAAACGGCGAAATTTAAA